>OW285238.1:19226989-19826989 GCA_935421215.2 Melolontha melolontha | reverse complement strand
TCCTCACCTGTTTCGTGAAACACATATCCAATTTCCCCAGAAGGTGAATGTTTGGGCAGGTATCCTGGGAAACCACATCGTTGGGCCTCTTTTTTTAAATATTAATTTAACTGGTGAGGTTTATCTGGAGATGTTGCAAAACGCAATAGAACCGTTAATCCTTGAAATTTTGGAAGATAATCCAGATGAATTCGGCAATTTGGAAATAACATTCCAACAGGATGGTGCTCCTCCACACTATTACGGTGCAGTAAGACGGTATTTGCATGAGGAGTATCCTGGTAGATGGATCGGACGACGAGGTTCAACGGAATGGCCACCTCGATCACCGGACCTCACACCTTTGGGTTTTTTTCTGTTGGGGTACCTTAAATCGAAGGTTTACGCCACTGAACTTGACAATATTGATGTTTTAAAACAACGTATTGTTGCAGAATGTGAGGCTGTTTCCGCAGACACATTTGAAGAAGTACGAGAAGAGTTTAAAAATAGGATATTTTACTGTCAGGAAGTAAATGGAGGTCACTTCGAGCAATTTCTTTAAGTACATACTGTTTCTTAAATCTGTATTTAATATCATACTGAATGGAATTTAAATTTTCATGTTTACTAATGAGCCATTAAAACTGCCTCAAACACAAACAAAATTAGTATCATTGAATAGGTTTTTTCGATACCTTTTAAAAGAGGTGTCGCTTGCCGTAGCGTTCCATTTAAAATTATTGGTCACAATGGCCTTGTGACGTCATCTATGACGATTTCGTCATCTATCATCACTAGTAGGGAAGTTTATAACCTATAATATTCAGTTTCCAAATTTCACTTGTGTATGTATAATCGTTCCAAAGATAAGAGGGGGGAGGGGACTTTTGAGAAGCACTGTATATGTACATAATGCTATGGTTTTTTCACCAATAAATATTAAAAATGTATGTACATTATTTTTGAACTTAAGTGTATAGTTTTGAAAATGTAATTCATGTGCCTGGTGTAAAAAACTGTATTATTGAAGGTCAGCCTTATGCGAAGCCACCGCGCTTGTTGTGCACTGAGCAGACGCAGTTTACCAGTAAGACGAGAACGTTCATTTTATTTAGAAAATAGATAATTATCTATATAATGTAACTTCGGTTTGAATTTGAGTTAATTAGTTGATGGTGGTTGTATTTCAATTCCCGTTTATTCTACGAGATTGTTCCTCTTGTAATTTTTATTTATATATTTAAAACAACGTTTTCTTGTCTACGTGTCTCACACAAATTTTTTTATGTAAGTAAAAATATATATATTTTTGAAAGATATCTTATTAATTCAAAAGATTTAAATATTGTATTTCAATTGTATTAACATTGTTATTTAAGAGATTCAGTCGTAGTTAATTGAGATAGATGACAAAGAGGATTTTTAAAATTTCTAAAAATTTTATACGTTTGGATTTCAAGGGCTGTTTTTTGTGACATGTGTGTGCACATGTTTTAGATTTTGTTCGAGCTGTCAAGTTTGTTTATATTTTTATATTGTTCTCTGGGGAGAAATTAAAAATAGTCTTTGTGATTTGGTTAATTTGTTCGGTTGTCATTGAGGTTTTTTGAATGCACGTAGCAGTCATTTCCGTGTTATTTTTACCTCTGCGTGTAATAAGTATATTATTACACTATCTTTATACTTTATAAAGATTTTTTTTTCTTTTTTTGATTTTTGTATTAAATTTTCATTTAAATTTTATTGTGATCTTTATTTAATTAATCTTTCATCTCGAATTTAATAAGTAACTTAAAGAAATATAATTATTATATTTGTCAATACATTTTGACTGGCGCCAAGTATTTTCGTAGAGACAACCACGTTTCCGATTGGAACCCTGAGAAGAAAGAAGTACCTTTTTTTTGGAAATAAACCGACCGAGTATCCTAGTTGGGTAGATTAGTTGTGAACCGTGGTGCAGTTAATATAAAAACCACAGTTCATAGCAATATGTTATTATAGGGTTATAACATTGCTAAAGAAAAAAAAAAATTTACATTAAAGATTTAGTTATGAAAATAATACTGTTTTACAAAATAATTTGTTAGCTAACTAAGTCCGCAATTATAATATTTTTTACCAGTAACACATATCAAATTAGTTGCAAAGTGTTTGAAACCTAAACGAAGTCATTAAAAAGTTTGCTTATTGTATTGCAGTATTCCCTACAAACACCTTTCACTGTTGAGGAGAAACTAACAATGTTCTATCTTAACTTGAAAAGTTGATAAATAATGAAATCACGCAACACTTTACATAAGAAGGCGCGTTTTTAAGTTCGCGGAATGAGATAATAAAATTGACGTACAAAACTAATAAAAACGATTAATCATTTTTATTTTTGTACGTCAATTTTATTATTTTTCAACTCTACATTTTTTTCCCAGAAGAAGCAACAAATTCTGTTGCGAAATATAGGGTTATTTAATAAAGGAGTTTTTTTAATTGACAGACCGCTTACCCGAATTTAAATTAAATTATATATATATATATATATATATATATATATATATATATATATATATATAACAATATATATATAAACGGCTAAGAAATTATCTAAACATATATATATATATATATATATATATATATATATATATATGTATATGTTCTAATTTACATACCACTGCTTATTGCGAATTCTTTCCCGCTAATGATATGATAAAGAAGGTTCTTCATTTCGAATGGACTCAAATTCAGTAAATGTTCAGACGCCTCTTCGGAATCGCAAATTAAAGTCCGGGACAGCTCGGTTGCCATGACTTGTATGATCAAACCCACTCTTAATCTTAACATTTCCAAGAACAGTTGGGGTTCTGTCCTGATGAACATGGCTAAATAAACTAGTAACTCTTGAGTTAACATCGCCGTGCTGTCGTCTTCTCCGTAAGCTTCATGAATAAGCATTCTTAAATCACTTTCTGGTAACGGCGCTGTGATAGTATGTTCATTATGAGGTGGCATTCCTACAGTTATCTGTTTTTGCCGAACTAAAAGATCTGTAACGGCCTTCGCTAGGTCTTCAACTCTCTTTCCTAACATTCCGGCAGTATGTCTAACTAATCCCCATAACTTTTGTTGACAGGCCTTTTCATAAAGTCCCTTTAGCAGATCGCGTACAGTAACAACTTTACCATATTCCAGCATTCCTGTATTGAAATCCAACCCTTTAGAATCCACCAAGTATTGTAAAATATCACCTTGTTCTTCCAAGGATTCGGATTCACGAAGCATCGCAAATAATTCTTCAACTTCAGTATCGGCGTATTGAGTTTCGGTATTAGTTCTGTGACGACCGCTAGATGTATTTGACGAATTATTCTTGTCAAACTTGTGTGTAAATTCCGGAGATGGTGATCTAGTTTGCGTAGTTCCAGAGTGGTCTACGTGGTCAGCACTGGCTGGGAAAATAGAATATTTTCTATCAAAACTACCGGCTCCTTCCATTCCTAAGGTTTCTGCTGTTTAAAAAAAACGAATTTATTTTATTTAAGACAAGTAACTATACTGTTGATATTACACAAATTTACGCTTAAAAACGACCACATTTAACTTTGTAATCTATAGTTTGGTGATACTTGTTAGGAGTGAAATGCTTATATCATTATTAAACGTTGAACAATATTAAATTATGTATGAGGATGATTTGACGGAACGTTAGGCTTACAATGAAACACTTGATAAACATTAATATACTTGAACCAGCGATGCTGGAGTGTGGAGTGCCATTATATTAGTTTTAAAATCATCAGCAAGATCGTCAAAATATTGCTCTACTTTTACAATAACTTCCTCGTCTGTCTTGAATTTGCTTTCGGCGAGGAACAGCTTGAGTTTGTGAAATAAATGGAAGTATGAAGGGGCTAGATCCGGTGAATAAGGTGGTTGGAGCAAAACCTGAAATCGGAATTCATCCAGTGTTTCCCGAACAATGCGACTGGTGTGTGACAGTGCATTGTCATGAGGGAATAGCAGTTTCTTTCGAGCCATTGTGGGTCTATTTCGCTAATAGCAACTTTCACTTTGTTCATAATATATCCTGCACAATAATGTGAGTGATATTAAGACATGCCTTTCAAATAACTTTTCTTAATCTTAATAATGTTTATAGTTGCTTACTTTCCAAGGGATTTATTAAGATTTTTTTTGCTTGTGGAAAAGTAATATTAAACAAATATAATAATAATAATTCATGCCTTAGCACCTTCAACAGCTTAACGCCAATTACATGGGGGATTGGCTGGTCATGAGTTATTATTATACCCGCGACTTAAGATATTTAGCTGTCGACAGTCACCTTAAGCAAGGAGGAAAACCACGAAAACCTTCTCAAGCAGCCCAGCCTCGGATCAATTCCCAGGGCATACAGCATGGTAAGCCAGCGTGTTACCACTAGGTTATCAGCCGGTAAAACATTATGAGAAGTTCATCAATTAATGCATATTTTAATTCGATATTTTAATTATGAAACGTACCTCGGGGCTTCCGTAGAGAATATATCCCGGGATGGAGCAATGAGACGGAACAGCTTTACCAGGAATTTCAGAACAGCGGGGACTCTGAGATAGCAGACGAACTCCTTCATCGTCTGGACATAGAATGTCGCAAAAAATGAGAAGAGGCGACAGGTAGTATGGACTTCAAAAGATCTAGTAGGAAAGCTTGGAGCCTCCTGAAGAAACTAGGCAGCTCTATCCCACCCACTCGTGGTCCACTGGAAGTATCAGCTGACCAAATCGCAGCACAAATTGTAGCACTGTCAAAGGTCCCAAGTACAAGACAACAGAATGCAGACATTAAGAAGCAACTGACAGTCCGCCGCCAAACAACAACAGCCCATCCTGAATACTCGAGGCCATTCACGCTAGAAGAGGTAGATAAAGCACTGAATGAGACTAAATCTGGCAAAGCACATGGATTTGACGGAATCCATCCCGAATTCCTCAAAAACTGTGGGAAACACACAAGGATGTGGATAAGTAAATTCTACTCAGACATCCTATTGACAGAACATATCCTTACAGAGCTCAGGAAATCCAAAATAATTGCAGTCTTGAAGCCGAACAAACCCAAGAACCTTCTTGAAAGCTTTCGTCCGATAGCTTTATTAAGCTCATGTTATAAACTTCTGGAAAGATTGCTATTAAACCGACTTAGCACATTGATATTGAAGCATGTTCCCATTGAACAGGCTGGTTTCAGACCCAATCACAGTTGTGCTCAGCTTAACAACGCACATTGAGGCAGGGTTTAAAAAACGTCTGAAGACAACTGTGGTGTATGTTGACCTGACTGCGGCATATGATAGTCTGGAGAGAAGGCCTTCTCTACAAATTTCTCAACGTAGTACCATGCAACCAGGTAGCATTTTTATCAAAACAAGATTCTTTGCGACATGCCCTTCTAAATAATAACAGGAGAGCAAGAGTAAAATGAGACATCTTAACAATGGATTGCCTCAAGGATCGGTACTTGCACCCGTCCTGTTTAATCTGTATATTTCTGACATGCCACACACAAAGTCCAAAAATTTGGATATGCCGATGAGTAAAACCATAGAGGGAACTAATTACTTTCAGAGGACCTATCCGTGCTGGGAAAATACTTCGCCGACAGGAGACTAATCCCGAAGTGTCGTGTTTTCACCTCAATAATAAACAAGCACGTTTAGAACCGCAAGTGTATTTCAATAACAACTTACTACGTTATAATCCTTACCCAAAATATCTGGGAGTAACAATAGATCGTACACTCTCATATAAAAAAACATCTAGAAAACACCGCAGCTAAAATAAACACCAGAAATAACATAATCCGCAAGCTCTGCGGTACTGGGGTGGATGCGAATTAGAACGTCAACTCTTAGCCTTGTTTACTTGGTAGCTGAATACTGCGCCCCAGTCTGGTTAAACAGCTGTTGCGCAAAGAAGATCGATATCATACTGAACGAGACCATGAGAATAATTAGCGATTGTTTAAGAAGTACACCTCTACCCTGGCTCCCGGTTCTAAGCCATATTACACCTCCCACCATTCGGAGACAGGAAAGCCTGGTAAGAAAATATAATAAAATAATATCGAATCCCCATCTTCCAGTACACAATGATTTGCCTAATGCTGGCCTGTCGAGACTGAAATTGAGATTTCCTCAACTACTGCTAGCAGAACGACTTATAGCAGAAGATTTCAACCTAAATGATAGATGGAGAGAGTATTGGGCTGCGTTGAAACCCGCTCAAGCAGCCCATATCATTGATCCTGCCTTACCCTTACCAGGAATGGAGCTGCCTCGCCATGAGTGGAAGACACTCACTCAATAGAATAAGAACGTCCCATGGAATTTGTCGTGACTCATTCTATAAATGGGGACTGACTGACACACCAACTTGCGAATGTGGAGAACCTCGCCAGACTATTCACCATATTACAGCTGAGTGCCCCCTTACAGCATATGGAGGTGAGATGAGTGACTTCGTTGAAGCAACTGACTGCGTTAGACTGGATCTATGGCCTCGATTATAAAATTTAATTTTTGTATAATCCATGTTAGCCATACGCTAAATAATATTATGAAACTATAATAATAGAAGCGCGAATAGAATATGACGTAGAGGAAATAGTCGAAAAATAGTGAAAGATCATGTGCCGATAATTTATTTGTACTACAACAGATAATAGAGAAACGTAAAGCAACAAATCTGTCTACTGACTTATTATTTATTGATTTGGAGAAAGTTATGACATGGTACCCTTGAAAAGGCTTTTTGAAACATTGATCAAGATTGGCCTTAATAAGACTTATGTCCAGGCCATCTGGAATATATATGTAAATACAATGAGTACAGTTAAATTGGGAAACAGCATTTCACACCCTTTCCCTACGACAAAAAGGCTTTAGAGGTAGGGATGTAGCCTTTCACCTACCTTGTTTAAAATATATATTCAATAAACGCTAGATAATTGCAGAAGAAAAACTGCAGGAATTGGGATTCAGATAGAAGACCAATGTTTAACAACCCTTCTAGTTGCTGACGATCAAATTATTATAGCTTGTGAAAACTCCAGGAAGAATATAAGAAGTGGGATAGTATATGAAAATGAAAAGAACTGAGTATTTGAAAATAAGGGAAAGACAAAAAGATCCAGAACTGCTAATCAGGGAAATAGGGTAATGTACGGAATATAAGTATTTGGGAAGTATTTTGTCGGAGGAAGGAACGTCAAAAAAGGTCATACAGGACCGAATATAGCAAGCCAAGAAATGTATTCCTGTACTGAACTCTTTATTATGCTTAAACAATATTAAGCTAACAACTAAAATAATGATATACAGAGTTATTGTTGAGCAAATTTTAACTTATGACTCAGAATATTGGCAACTGTCCAAAAAAGGCGATAGAAATTGTGGAGATGGACTTTCTAAGGAGAGTAAGTCGAATTTAAAAAAGGAGCAAATACCTAATGAAGAGTATATTCAAGCACCGACAGAACAGAAACTACACAATTACTTTATTGCGGGGACATGTAATGAGAATGGAGGCGAATTGATGGCCACAGAGGGCATTCCAGTATGCAACACAAAACAAAAAAGAATGGGAAGACCTGTAATAATATGGAATGAAGGTATAGACCAAATCATGAGCTATAGAGCGATGGAAGAAGACGACCGAACGAATAGAGAAGCAAACATATCTAACGAATCACTTGTAGCCTAGATGGCTCCAATATAACATGTAAAACATAGCGATGTTTCTTATCGATCGTCAGATATCCTAAAAAGCTATCACATGATATGTGACGTACAAGATTGTGCTTATATTAGCAGCAACGCAAGCATTCGGTGTGTTTGTTCTCCTCACACACTGACGAGAATTGGGATGATTTCGAAACAAGTATCTGTACGTAAAAGTCTTGCGAATGCGAAATAAGTATGCGTTGTGTATATCCATGCGCACATACAGTCGATAAAATTTTGCAGTTCGTACTGTTGTCCAAAGTGCGAACAGCAAATTATACTTTATCTCTTTCTAACACACCTAAATACGCGATGTAATACTACACACGTTGGTCATTTTAAGGTATTCTTATGCCTTGAATTTGATCATGTGACTGCAATGAAATACTTTATGAACTTATACAAATATGTTCCTTAACTTTTTGTATTACTGTATTTTACACTCGATGTTAATTAAACATCGTCATGATATCTTTGACATTAAAATATTTGACTGTCGGTATTAATCTTAGATAAGAAGGAAAAGCACGAAAATCTTGTTGGAAATCATGCCCAGGTTTGAACGACGAGCGAGTGACTTACCACTGCGCTATTGGTCATTTCAAGTTTAACAAGCACTTGAAATTGATGCGTTCTGTACTTTACAACAAATAGATAAATATCAAATTCATAGTGCTTATTATCCCTACTTGGAATTTTTATCAGCAGCGGAAATTAACAATGATTTGGATAAAAATTTGCTATTGATCTATACCACCGCATTAAATCGCGTTTTTGAAGATGCATACACATAACAATACCAAAAATTGTAGAATACAATTAATTGTATTGAATTGAGTGAAGTCAATGAGATTGCTGACATCCTAAGCATTTTAAAAGAATATGTTAGAAATATTTTGCATGAAGATTTTAGGAGATACAAGAAGTACCCATTGGTTATCAACAATCTTCAGAAAGGAAATTATTATGCATTATTGGTCAAATTCAATGATGCGATTAGTGAAAACGAAAATATTTGGCTATTATCTCACTTCAAGACAATGCACCAACTCTCATAATTTGCTAGAGATGCTCAGCGGAAAGAGAACAGCCTTCGATACAAAGAATTAAAAAACTGAATTATAGCAAAGGATGTTCACAAGTAGTAATTTCGTGAAAATATTTGCGTAATATCTAAACATTTATGATTTTTTTAAATAGATCTGACATTTTCCTTAATTTTCTATTTTTTCCTACTAACAAGTATCAAACATAAAATTTAAAAAAATATTTTTGAAAATAATTGACTTCAACTTACAGTCCACATTTATAGATCTAGTTTTCTTTACTGCTCCTTTTACCGACATTCTTCTCTTCAAATTACGCACTCTTCTATTAGTTCCGTGAGTCATTAACAATGAAGACTTGTTAGAAAGTGACTTCATCAAATGTTCTTCAAGGTAAAGTTGAACTTGCGGATTGAGTTCTAAAAGCATTCACGCCAATAAAAAATAAATCAGCTTAATTAATTAATATAGGTCTTTCACGATAACAGACGAGACACGTGATAAATAGTTACAAAACAGGGTTGACAAATCTACATTGCTTTGAGTCAGCTGTTGTTAGTAAATAATCTTTGAGGTTAGGTTTATGTAATTTTAAAATATTAACAACTCCTACTAATATGCTTTATATTGTTATTATATACCGGGTGATAATGAACTTTTTAAGGAGCAATGAAGTATGAGTAGCCCATAGGGATGTAAATAGCATATAAAAAAATTAGGGTACTTTATGTATACAAATTGTGCAGAAAAATTTTTTTATTTAGAGTGTGTATAACCGTTTTGAATGGCACTGTATGCACACAATGTTATTGACGCTTTCGTATGTACAATGAAATAACTGATGCACTGTTACACGTGCGCTATCCGATACAATGATCAATTGATGTCTTTAACCTACCTCAACGTCTGAGAATGCGAAAAGCAAACAGTCTAAGTTAGTATAAATTCAACCAGTGAAGTGAGTGCATGTGTTAAATAAAATTATTAATTTGTCGGGGTGAATTTTTTTTACGAATTACTATACCGTTCTCGCTAGCGTAATATACTTTTTGTTTATGAAAATGGCTCATCGTTATACGCACCATGAATATCTAGATATGATTGTAATGTACGGAGAGTTTCATCAAAATATGGAGGCTACTACACGTGCTTATTATGAACGTTTTCCTCAGCGACATCGGCCGAATGCTCGAACAATTTTAGCTGCTTTGCAGCGTGTTCGAGACACTGGCAGTGTAAAGCCTCAGTTCGGACGAGATGGGGGTCGCCAGAGACCCAGACGCATAGCGAACGCCGAAGAGGAAGTGCTGGCTTTGATTGAAGAATCTCCTGATACAAGTACTCGTCAAATTGCGCGTCAAACAGGTTTTTCACAACCGATTGTGTGGAAAATTCTAAACGAATACCAATACCATCCATACCAACGTGCAAAGAGTACAAGCATTAACAGCAGCTGATTATCCACTACGACTTAGGTTTTGTCAATCACTTTTGAATATGCAACATGACAATCCTAATTTTCTAGCCGATATTTTATTTACCGACGAAGCAGGTTTTACGCGAAATGGAATGTTCAATATGCACAATACACATCAATGGGCTGTGGAAAATCCGCATGCAATACACAGGCACTACAACCAGCATCAATTCTCGGTAAATGTATGGGCCGGAATCATTGGCGATGAAATCCTAGGACCCTTTGTACTGCCGCAGCGTTTAAATGGTCAAGCGTACCTACACTTTTTGAGAGAGGACTTACCACAGCTTCTCGAAAATGTATCTTTAAATGTACGCCAGCGTATGCGGTTCCAGTGTGACGGGGCCCCGGCTCATTCTGCACAAGCAGTGCGAAATTTCTTGAACAATCAGTTTCCGGGAAGATGGATTGGCCGTCTTGGACCCGAAGCACGGCCGCCCCGATCTCCAGACCTAACTCCGCTGGATTTCTTTCTGTGGGGACATTTAAAAAATATTGTTTACGCAACCCCAGTTAACGACGTAAGTGAGTTGATCAATCGCATCTACGTAAGCGCACAATCAATCAGAGGAACATGGAACGCATTCGTGAATCTTTGACACGACGATTAAACCTTTGTATTGAAGAGGAAGGTGGCAACTTCGAGCATTTACTATAATAACTCCCCACTTCAGCGGTTTCCGAAATGTGGATCTGCCGTGGCGATGTGAAAAAATGTACGTATAAAAGCGTATTTATTTTAACAGCGCATTATCTATCCGTTATTTTCTTTTCGCATTCTCAGACGTTGAGGTAGGTTAAAGACATCAATTGATCATTGTATCGGATAGCGCATGTGTAAAAGTGCATCAGTTATTTCATTGTGCATACGAAAGCGTCAATAACATTGTGTGCATACAGTGCCCTAATTTTTTATATGCTATTTACATCCCTATGGGCTACTCATACTTCATTGCTCCTTAAGAAGTTCGTTATCACCCTGTATACTATATTATATATAGGCATGACTTTGTTGTGAAAATAACTGATCTTGTATATAATTTCGTTTTATAAATAAAATAGTGAGGAACTTGTAAATATGAACTCATTGTAAACAACTTATTCGAATGACATTTGACATAATCCAAGCTGGCAACCATGCCCAGTTCTGGTAACATAATATATTTACTTAATAGAGAGAAATTCTAGGATTATTAGGTATTATTGTAATTTAAATGTTACTTGTTCCGAAGTAACTGTTTATCACGTGTCTCGTCTGTTATCGTGAAAGACCTATAATGAAATTACTGTCAGGTAGGCCCTCTTCATGACATCCCAAGAAACTTAAATTCGTAATGCAACTTGTGCTCAGAAAGTCGTTTAATGTGCCAAGAGTCACTCTAGTACCGTTAATATAACCGGATTTTAATTTCTTCATGGTCGTTATCATTGCTAGTGGGATCTTCCCTTGATCTAAATATTAAAATTTAAAAAATATAATAAAACAAAAAGTAATTTAAATATAAATCCTCATGCATTAAATATTTGTTAATAATAGAAGAAAAGACTGCTGGTATATACAAATTAGTATAATATGCACTTTTCATATCTATTGCCATTAAGCAAGTATGGAATTTATTTGTTAAAATAATGGTTGCATTGAGTCTGCATATTGTTCCGTTCAAAATTTTGCATAAGGATTTATAAATTCCGAATACCAAGATGGTTGACTAATTTTACAACAAAAGCGTTTTCCTAATTATCGTTTAACTACATTTTACATCTATAGCTGCTTTTCTTATTTCCTTGAGTTATAAGTGGGGATCGGACACGAGAAGTCGAAATTACGATGGACCATATAAATACATAGTCTATAACATCGCCAAGTACAACACAGTTATTGAATAGCACTATTCATTCGGTTCATCGTACATATGTTTTTGTCGTTGAATTGTGACGCAATTACTTCAATAATAAAGCTTCACGGGCGTAGAAGCGGGAGGGGTTTTTATAATTTATTTTATTTATTAATTTATATTCCGTAAGATAAATAAAGTGGGGTGAGTTAGTTTCTTTTTATCATTGTTTTAACTGTTAATTACATAATTACATACTTCGTAATTTTTGTAATAGATCCTGTTTAATATCGTTTCATAGAATCTACTTCTCCCAATTATTCTGACGTAAGTGTCCAGTGAATTTCGTTAAGTTTCAATAACTTACGCATACATTTTGAATTTCCATTTATTTAGATCTACAACATTGTTTAAGTCACTTTTTCAGATATGATATGGAACAACGTCGAGATATGGCATCGTGAAACAATGGCGAGTTGGATTAAAGGTCAAACTGATTGTATGTAATAGCAACAAAAGTTCTAAATGCAGTTGATGCGGAAGCAGTAGCTAAAACCCTTTACGAGAATATGCACCAAATGCTTCATTCGGACGACAGGTTCAAAGAAAAAATACTTTTATTTGTCAGGATATGTCAGGTATTAAAGGAAACATATCCTAATATGCTGCATATTAGTTGTGTAGCACATGCTCTCCACAGAATCTGTGAATATATCAGAGACACCTTTCCGGAAGTTGATCGACTTGTATCCGCTTTTAAAAAAGTTTTCAGAAAAGCACCATTAATTTCCTCTTTATAGGGCAAAGCTTTATCTTTGTCACTGCCTCCCTCTCCAGTAATAAGACGGGGAACAAGGCTGGAAGCCACTAGTTTTTATGCAGAGAATTTCGATAGTTTACAAAATTTCGTTACATGTTTAAATGACATGCTCGAAGTATTTCTAAGTGCAAGAAACTAATACAAATTCCAAATTTAAAAAATCAGTTGTACTTTCTTCAGGAACACTTTGGAAATTTGACAAAACTAATCACTTATTTTGAAAATCAAAATCTCCAAATTAAATGATGGATTAACCACATTAGATGTGGTTATTAATAATTTGAAAAATTTAAGTGACTTCGGATGTGGCCTTCGGCAAAAGTAATAGAAATCCAGATTTAATAACATTGCGGCAATTGTGTTTGGTGACAATGCCTCAAAATCTAACTGCTAAATACGCTGAAATAAAATAATATTTCGAGTATGCACCAATTTGTTTGCGATGTTACAGTTGCGATGTAGAAAGGACGTTTTCTATCTACAAGGATGAATTTCATTCAAAGAGAACAAATGTTACAGAAAAGTATTGCTAGTTAATATTAATACTCCTTTACTCAACTTGAACTAAAAAATGCACAAATAAAAATGTATTTCGTATTTTATAAATCACCACCCGATTTATTTCGTTTTCCCATTATACAGGCTGATTCATTTTCGGCCCTCACCATGGGGATCTCTCTTATTATTGGAGATAGAGAATAGGTTTAAATTTGGCAAAGTTGTTAAATTTTGTGTTTGTTATAAATCCGTAAAGAAAATAGACCTGTGACAAATGACCTTCGTTATTTAAAAAAAAAAACGCGAAAACTCCATTTTCTTCTATTACCTGTAGCACCGACATTTGGCCTTGTAGAGAAAAAATAAAAACACATCCTTATGGCCATTTCTTAACCTCTATCCAGTGGTGTACTCTAAATTTTTATGCGACGTTTCCTTTCTTTCTGGCCATCATCAACTATCTAATTTCTTATAGGCGCCATATTGGATTTAGACATCTTCAGAAAGAGTTTTTTTTCTGATTTCAACCATGTACCACATGCTGACTATAGTTTTTGACATTAGGTTTTATTTGAAAGAATAAATTATAAGATTAAATAAGGTAGCCTTTGGAATTTCAATCTGTCAAACATTTCATTTATTGTTCATTAATAATACAAAAATGTCATACACTAACGAAGAGAAACGAGATATGATAAGTATTTTTTATTCTTCGAAACGAAATTCAACAGTAGCGAGTACAAGATAACAAAAACATTAATAAAAATACATAGAAAAGTAAACAATAAACAATTACAGTAAATGTTCAATTATCTGGCCATCTTCGGTAATGCACAATTGAGCACGCCTTCTGGCATTTTGTGCTGCCCTTTGTATAATTCTTCTAGGAACTGCATCGAATGCATTCTGAAGTCTGTCTCGTAATTCTTCAATGTTTTGTGGCGCATCTACTTTATAAATATTATTTTTAACATATCCCCATAAAAAAAATCTAGCGGATTTAAATCAGGTGATCTCGCAGGCCATTCAACAACTCCCCTATTTCCAATCCAACGGTTTGCAAACTCTTGATTTAAGAAATTTCTAACAACAGCTGCATTGTCGTCAAGATAGTCAGATACGTATGTACGTAAAATGTTTAAATATCTTTCTCCATTTAAATGTTCTTCATACATAACTGGTCCTAAGAGACGATTTGCCAAAATACCCATCCAAACGCTTATTCCAAAACGATGTTGTGGTCTTCTAGCCCTGTTTTGTCGGGGATTTTGTACTGCCCAATAGTGCTTCGTATTTCTGCTGAACATTCCAGAATTTGTAAATTTTGTTTCATCTGACCAGATGATTTTGCTTAAAAAATTTTTGTTATTTTCTATCCTTCCCATTAACCAATTATAATATTCTAGCCTACTCAAATTATCTCCAGGCAGTAAAGAGTGACTAACATGGATCCTGCATGGTTTAAACCTACTTTTATGTAAAGTTCTTCAAACTCTGGACTGGCTCAAATTTAATTCTGACGCTACTTCGCGTGTAGAAATTGATGGATTATAATTTATATATAAAAATACAAGATTAACATGAAATTTGAAAAACGCTTTTAATTTACCATTTGTAAAATATCTTGTCGATTTTCATTTAAATTCCTGTTGTCTTGACCATTACGCGCCTTAGTAAACGATCCATTCTCGACCAAATTTCTGTCGAGATCTAGAAAAATGGTACGATGAGGCTGTTGTCGTTCTGGATATAATTGTAGATATCTTGTACTCGCTACTGTTGAATTTCGGTTCGAAGAATAAAAAATACTTATCATATCTCGTTTCTCTTCGTTAGTGTATGACATTTTTGTATTATTAATGAACAATAAATGAAATGTTTGACAGATTGAAATTCCATGGCTACCTTATTTAATCTTATAATTTATTCTTTCAAATAAAACCTAATGTCAAAAACTTTAGTCAGCATGTGGTACATGGTTGAAATCAGAAAAAAAAACTCTTTCTGAAGATGTCTAAATCCAACATGGCGCCTATAAGAAATTCGATAGTTGATGATGGCCAGAAAGAAACGAAACGTCGTATAAAAATTTAGAGTACACTACTGGATAGAGGTTTAGCAATGGCCAAAAGGATGTGTTTTTATATTTTCTCTACAAGGCCAAATGTCGGTGCTACAGGTAAAAGAAGAAAATGGGGTTTTCGCATTTTTTTTTTAAATAACGAAGGTCATTTGTCACAGGTCACAATATTTAACAACTTTGCCACATTTAAACCTATACTCTATCTCCAATAATATGCGAGATCCCCATGGTGAGGGCCGAAAATGCCTGTATAAATAAGACTAAAAACTCTTTAAAAATACAAATTGCCTGTGGGCGATGAGTCACTGGCCTCTCGTGTCCGGTCCCTAGTTATAAGCATTGAATTACTATAATCCATTGGTATAATCGATGTTAAGAACATATGAATAAAAAATAATGTTGAGAATACCGCCAAGAAATTTAGAGATTAACTCCTTATTCGATCATCTAGTTTTTGCCAAATTTCTTTAGATTTCTATTATATTTTGGGAAGATAGCTATACAATCATTTAAAATATAATAAATAGAAAATTAAATTATATTCATGTGGAGTTATTGTTTGCCCAAGGTTAATAAACGTCTAATAGGATTACGCAATGCTAGAAATGTGTTTCAAGTCATATGACTACGTTATCTATGTCGCATCCTATGCTATAACACTATTATTTACAATTTTATCATTACCGTTTATTTGAGATTTTCAGGGTGTTTGATCACTCGTTTTCCTAATTTGAAGGGTATAAAGTTCCCAAATTTTATAATGTTTTACCAAAAAATCGCGTAGAAAAAGTTTTCAAATAAACGCGGAAAAAATGAAAATATGGGAAAATATTTTTAAGACGGTCTGCATGGATAGTGTGTGTGTGTGTCTTCTACGTATGTTTTATGCTATCGAGTTTGATTTAAACGAAAAATGCTGACCTGTAAACAATAGATCCACTTGTCGAAGATATGGCGCTATTTTGCTTACAGTATCATATCAAGACATTTACCACTGAAACTTTAATGTTTGTATTTGTACCGGCCAATGATGTGTCTAATATTGTATCATTTTATTATTATTTTTTTGGTGTTATCTCCTTACATCAATATGGCTTACAACAATAATAAATTAGTAGATAGGGTGTTGATGTATGTTTAATGCAAACAGAATGCTGCAATAGCTCGGCAACGATATGCGGAACAACTTCCTAATAGACAATTGCCAGCGAGACATCTTTGTACAATTACTTCAACGATTAAGAGATACTGGACGAAAAAAAAATATTTAATTTAATATTTTGTAATCGGATATTTGAAGGAGCAGGTGAGTAAGTATTTTATTTTTCATTGATGAATGTGTTTACATAAAGCGAACATGCATCGACCTTTAAATAAAATCTTTGCTATTACACATCTGTTAGCGTGTAAATAGAAACAATTTTATGAATGACCTGTCTGATAATAAAAAGCAAACGAAGAGGCATATTTATTTACTACGTTTTCTTTTTTGTAAGTAACTAAACAGCGACTTCTACTTTATCACTAACCTACCTCAACACAATGTGTACTGTCTAACATAAAAAGTTGACTTTTTCTCAAAAATTAACACAATTAGAAAAAACATATTTTTTTGCGGATAATGAAACGCTAAACATACTGTTTATATTATATCAATGAATAAACAAACACCCTGTATTTAATCTTTCATTGTTCTTTATATTATTTATTATGAGTAAGGGTAACTCTGCTTTAATATCTGAACAGTTTTCATATAACGGTGTGGTACCGTTAAAATGAGGTCAGTGGACGGTCGATGAACTGTTGTGGAGGTAGATCAACGGCGTACTTCCCACGGCCGTAGTTGATATTGAGTTATCGAGGTGTACGTATTGCTGTAAGTTGAAACGTTTTAACTTAATAATAAAGTATGTTGCTCGTGCGAAAGCTCGAAAAACTTTTAAATGCGCACGAAATGAAAAAGCTTATTGGTGAATTTGGTGATTTATTCTACGATGGAGCGAAAGTAATGTTTACGATAAACTGTTAAGCAAATCCGTACATTCTGTGCAATATCAAAAAGGAAAATAGGGTGTGCCCTTGCAAACTCAATTTATGTGTATAATATTGATAACCTATAATATTCCACTTCAAAAATTAGAAAAGCCTTTAGAAAATTTTGGCATAAAAACAATCCACAATTTCAGCTACGAAGTCACGCCACATTATGAACCATAAACCAACTGTACGCGACGGCATACCAAAGATTAGATGTACAATACAAAATAGACGATTATAGTTATGTGTTATCAATATTATAGTATGTGACAAATAAATAAAACACACATAAGATGTTTTTAGATTTACACTTTATTAATAAGATAATGACAGCTGTTTCGCTAACACAGTAGCTTCTTCAAATTCAACTTAAGACTAAAGATACATACAATATACAGCGTTAAATCAGGTAGTTGACCCAAGTTAAAATTCTAGGAACTATTACATTTATATTTATTGCTTTTTGAAAACTATACTATGTCCTAATTGTGTGAGGTTTAAGTTTAATAATATAACATAAGCAACTAAGAAACAATATTTCAATGGGTGAACAGATTTAACAGTGGGGATGAATTCAAGTCTAATTTATCGTTTAGTAACATTTCTGAGTTTTTAAGTTTATTAATTTCTAAAGACTCTAAACAATTTAGTTTTCTACCTTTATTTTCTACATGTATAATATCGAATTGTAAATTAAATTCATGTGCATTCTCTATTAAATGATTAGAGTAGGTTGAGTCAGTTTTCTTATTGATATAAGAATGATAGTGGTCTTGGATTCGTTTTTTAAAAGTTCTACCTGTCTGTCCAATATATGTTTTGGTACATGATCCGCATGATAACTTATAGACTCCTGATTTATTGTCTTTGGTAGTTTTTTCTTTATTATTTTTAATATATTTGGCTAGATTATTATTAGTTCTGTAAGCGATATTGTTTTCTTTTTTAAGGAATTTTGATAATTTAAGTTGCTGTTGACCTATGTAAGTAAATGATTTAAACTGCTTGTCTGACTCCACTTTAATGATAGGGTACACCTCCCTTAATAATTTATTGACTGATTTTTTAAAAATTAATTTATCTATTAGATTTGGATCGTATCCATTGTTGTGAGCGATTTGTTTTATAATATTATATTCTTTATTATAGTCTTCATTGGACATCGGGATATTAATAAGTCTATGTGTCATGCTGTGAAAAGCCGCTACCTTATGTTGGACCGGGTGGTTAGATTTATTATGTATCGTAGTATCTGTATGAGCCCCTTTAAACCTCACACAATTAGGACATAGTATAGTTTTCAAAAAGCAATAAATATAAATGTAATAGTTCCTAGAATTTTAACTTGGGTCAACTACCTGATTTAACGCTGTATATTGTATGTATCTTTAGTCTTAAGTTGAATTTGAAGAAGCTACTGTGTTAGCGAAACAGCTGTCATTATCTTATTAATAAAGTGTAAATCTAAAAACATCTTATGTGTGTTTTATTTATTTGTGATATGGATTTACATCAAGCAAAGGTCGAAACAATGAAAGAATTATAGTATGTGCCCTGGATTTTCTACGGATATAAGTCTTAAATTTATTCGGGCAAACAGTTTCAAACATTTGTTCGGTCCATATAGCTTTAATTTGTATTTCAGTTTTATTTGCCTATAATCAAATAGATTTAGTTGCATTTATTTTACGTATTAAATAATAGGTTTTAATTTGATATTATTTGTAAATGTAAAGTGTATAGAAAGGTTTTGGAGTTTCCCAAATATCTAATTTGTTAATTATCGTAAGTGGACCTTGGCCTGCCAAGGTATTATATTGCTTATGCATTGTCTTGTTTCCGACGGTCATAAAACTCTTTACTCAATACAGGTATAATCCTTTTTGTAAATTCATTCATTTGCGGATGTAGACCTATATAATAGCATAAGTTTTATTGTTATATTTCATTTATTGTATTTATTATATTGAATGTTTCAATGTATTCATTCTTTTACGATTAGGTTTAAAGATTTCGGTTTATTGTATTTTTCCTGTATTCTTCGAATACTGTTCGTTATTTCTAGCCCACTTTCTATTTATTGTAATATACGTTCTCCGTAATTCAATACTTGTAACAATTGTATTATTTGTATTTAGTATTTAATATTTATTTGATTTGCCAGTATTATAATTAATGGTTCATGTGCATATTGTTTATTTAAATCCATTTATGAAAGGAAGATAAAATATTTGCATCGCAATTTCATTATAAATATTTTAGTTGTTTTCTCTCTCTCTTGTACCTGGCGGGGAAAAAACTTTCATTGTAAAAATAAGTAAAAACAATAATCAGTTCCAACCCAGATCTCAGCGATCTGCGAATATAAAGTATTAACCAGTTTCTCGGTCTTTACTATTAAGGCTAGATTAATACATTTGTAACGCTAAGAAATAAGTAATTAAACTTTTAGTTTCAAAAATTCTTTGATTGTAAATACCACTACAATATTGTTTCGCCATACAATGGCTTCATCAGGTGGATGAAATACTGCCATGGCTGTATGGCGAAACAATATTGTAGTGGTATTTACAATAAAAGAATTTTTGAAACTAGAAGTTTAATTACTTATTTCTTAGCGTTATAACGAAGTTTCAACAAGTATCTCCTTCGTCAATTAACTATTTAATACATTTGTATTAAAGTTTAATGCAACTCCCAGATTCAATTTATTACTAATTATCTTTTAAATAGATTAGTGTTAATTCAAACTAGTGTATTATTCGAAACATATATTTCTGTAAAACACATTCCGAAAATTCCTTCAAACCAAGAGTAACAACATTGATATCTATTAATCTACCTTCGCATAACATAAATATTGGCTTTTTGAACATTTCAGATAAGTTTCATTTTTTTGTTAAAACGAAATGATAGTAATAGGTGAAAAGGTATAGGCATACATGAACGAATAAGTGTGTTAATCACGTCATCAATTGTTATTACTAGTTCCATAATATGTAAAGTGTAAAATGAAATTGAATAATAATTACTATATATACGCCAAGAAGCACTACCATATTTAAATGAATTACAGAACGGCAAAGCGATATCGATATTAAAAGCAAAAGATCGCTTTTAATAAATTAAATTCACCAACAGTTGAAATTAACGAATTCATTAAAAAAGTAAGAGTTTATTTCTGGAATTATTGATCAATTGCTTTATTATTTAGTCCACTTAAAAATGGTAGTTCTCGATGCAAACTAAATAGGAGACTTCGTATCTCATTTTACACTACATTAAACTCGAAAAGCTTTTAACAGACTAAATAATGACCTCACTTCTTAGTACAAAGTAAGCAGCTCAATGTCAACATTACAGTATATAAATTTAAAAGGCTCATTTTACCTAGCAATCTGTGGGTAGCAACAAACGTGATGGTTGGCCTGCCAAGCACATTTCGCCAACTTATTGTTACAAATGCAAGAGTTGATATTATGCTATCAGCTAGAAGGCCGTTGTCGAGGCTCGTATAATATTCATCAGCGTCAAAATTCTAACCAGGTGAAAACATGCAAAACACCACCAACATTCAAGTAAGACAAATTTCACAACACATGTAGGTCTTTTCTAACGGGTGTTCAGAAACATTCGAAGACAAGTGGGCTCTGAACAAAAAATCGTATATCTTTACTTAAGTTTCTGATTTGTAATAATTATTAAATGTCAACTGTTGTCTGTCAAAAATCAATCTATCTCAGACATGACTTCATATTTTCAAGGACTACTTTGACTTCGAATGTTTCTGAACACCCGTTATAACCCTTCATAAAACATTTTTTTAGTTTAGTTATTTGTAACATACATAACGAATGTTTACTTTTGCAAATTTGAATAAATAAATTATATTATTTGTGTATTTAATCAAGTTTATCAAATGTGTAAATATAAATGATGACTAAAAGAAGAAATTAAAATCTTTTGTAACACTTCTTACAAGAGGCTTAGATAACAATGGATTAATTGCTATAATTTTGTAAACTTTGTGTTATACTATTAGAGCAGTAGGTACAAGTTACAACCTCTATAAATTGTACTATGTAAGACACTGGGAAATCCTTTTCACGACTTTCGTAAAAATTACTCATTAAAAATGAATAGGTCTTCAGAACGTGACTAAATTCTCCCACGTTAGCTACTTCTACTAAGCTCACAAAGATTAAATTAGATAATTATACCCGAATTATACCTTACTAAATGCGCTCAGAATAAAAAGACAATGCAAAAACCTGCAATTAATTAACAATAATAGAGTTGATTGGGTCAGGTGAATATTTAGTTTTCAAATAGAATCCATAAACTTTTGTATCAGAGCGATGAAATTTAAATTTCCAAAGCCAAAGGTCGCGTTCCATGCTTGAGTGGATAAAACCTCACCATTTTTGTATAAAATAAAAATGTTTTTAATAATATAAAAATACCAGGTGTACAGAAAGGGTAGGGGGTATTTATATCTGCACCGACCATGTAACGGCGCAGTTTAGAGGGGCGCAGTAAGGATAGGTTGTTGCACAACTCTTTGAAGATATAACGGGCAGTGGCGGCTCTTTAATGAGAGCATGTGAGCAATTGCACCCCCTGGAATTATGAAACAAAACAAACCAAGCGGCGACTAACTGGGAAAGTATTTATTTATTATGTATTCATACTTTCATAGTTATTGACGAGGAACGTGGCACGCTAACAACGTACATACACCAATCATCGTCACAGATATACTGAGCAAAGCCCAACTGTTGCTCTGTTAAGGCATTAACATTACATTGATGGTGGGGAGAACTGTATTTTGCCCTACTTCAATGTCGTAAAATACATAGCGTTGGAGCAACTGCACCAGACTGCTCTCGGGCGTTGTTACAATAATTCCGTGTCTTTTTTAGAGAACAACGCGTTTTCGCGTTAACGTATAATGAAAAAATCGCAGTAAAAAATCTTAAACGGCCGATGCCTCAATTATGTTTAGAAAATAAACAATCTGTTAAAGGTAAAGACGTTCTAAGAAAATTCCAAATGAATATTTATCAGAAAAATGACTGGATTTGTGGGTGTGAAATTAAAAATACTTTGTTTTGTTTTCCGTGTCTTTTGTTTGGTGGTGAACCGTCTTGGTCAAAGAACGGAATTAGAGACTTAATTCATCTTAGTGCTAAAATTATTAAACATGAAAATTCCGAAGGGCATTTGAAAAATATATTTAGTCTAAGAATGTTAGGAAAAAATAACATTCAGAATTTTTAGATTCATCATATAGAAAAGCAATTCAACAACACAATGAAAAGGTAACAAAAAATAATCATGTGTTATATTTAATAATAAATTGCATTAGATTTTGTGGCGCGTTTGAACTGGCACTGAGTCATGATGAACAGCAAACGTCGAATAACAAGGGCATTTTTCGGGAATTGATAAATTTTACGGCAGAATTGGATAAATCGCTCAGAGATCACATCGAAGCAGCACCGGTTTTTAAGGGATTATCAAAAACGATACAGAATGAGCTGCTTGATGCAATGTTGAACGTGTATCATGAACAAGTTGCCAGTGAAATTAGAGCAACCGACTTCATATCTGTGATAGCTGATGAAACCACAGATGTGTCCAATCAGTTTCATTTGGTGGTTGTTTTAAGATATATTGTGAACGCGAGACCGGTCGAAAGATTTTGGAAATTTCTTCTGCCTAGTGGACATGATGCTAATTCTTTATCTGCCTCCATCCTTAACGAAATTAGTTTGCTTGTTGATGACCCAGAAAAACTGATTGCACAGAGCTATGATGGGGCAGCAGTCATGAGTGGTGCTATTAACGGCGTGCAAAGACATGTCCAAGACCAGTATCCAAGGGCTAATTTTGTACATTGTTATGCACATCAGACAAATCTAATTATGTCACATGCTACATCGAGCAGTAGTAACTGCAGAATTTTTTTGCCAATCTGACGGGATTATGTACATTTTTCTCCACTTCACCACAACGAGCTGCAAGATTGGAAGAATTCCTTCAGAGAAAAAGCTTACCTCGTTCTTCAAAAATAAGATGGAACTTCAATTCTAGGACAGTGAATACAATATATGAGCACCGAGAAGAAATAATTGAAGCTCTAGAACAAATCGAGGGAGAAGCTAGTTTACAAACTACCATTCATCAAGCTAGGGCCAATTTGCGAATTTTAGAGGAGGAAAATTTTATCTATTGGTTAACTTTCTTTCATAAAATTATGCCACATGTGGACATATTGTTTAATCAATTACAAAATGTCAATACAGATGCATTAAAAATCAAGAATAATTTAGATAATTTTGAACGCGCTATTGGAAAAATTCGAACCGAAATCGCTGACACAGATAATCAGTTGGTTAAACAAAATGACCCACAACTGACTCCTCGACCATCAAAGCGGCGAAGAGTAACTGATGGTAGCCGAAGAAGGAGGGAAACTATTGAAGTGTGCGATATTATTTTGCTAGAAATAAAAACTAGATTTCGGTATACAGGGCACTTAATATTAGCAAACTTAATTTCTTTTAAACAGTTCTCCTCTTTTCAAAAAAGATTTCCGGAAGATTGCCTTAAAGAAGCAGTAAAATTTTATCCATGCCTCAATAAAAGCAGACTACGAACTGAATTAAGCGTTCTATATTCTAGAGAAGAATTTAGGCAAAATATAGAAGTCGGTGCTGTAGGTCTGCTAGGTCTTCTGCTGGATGAATTAAGCGACACCTTTAATGAAGTTGTTACGCTTTTAAAAATTGTCATTACAATCCCAATGACAACGTTCGAAGCGGAACGCCAGTTTTCACGGCTGAAGAGAATAAAAACTTTCCTGAGAAATACAATGAAAGAAGAGAGATTAAATGCCCTTACTATGTTATCTTGTGAAAAAGAATGTATAAATGATTTCCCTAACTTTAATGAAAAAGTGATAGAACTGTTCTGCAAGTCAAAGACACGTAAAATGGACTTCGTTTATCGTCAGATGTAATTAAACCGTCTAGTGTAATATTTACTATTCCCTCAAAACAAACTCTACAATGAACAGTACCTGTCTGGGACAGTACGTCGGTGAAATTTATAAGGATTGGGTAAGCGTTTTTGTATTACACTTTTTAATTTTGAAATTATGCACTCCCTATGTGAACCACCCCGAGCCGCCACTAATAACGGGTGGTTTTTAGCTGCATGAAAACTATCAATATCGATAACTATGGTTTGACAGCTGAGAATGTCAAACTGTGTTGACATTTCTGTTCAGTAAGGTTTGGCAAGTCATCATGAATCGTTTAACGCCAGAACAACGCCTCCAAATTGTGGAAATTTACTTGTTCGGGAAGTTCATAGGGCACTTCGTCCATTTTACGGTCAATATAATCGGCCTAGTGAGCAAACAATTCGTGCAGTTATTGATCGTTTTCGCACTAATTTTACTCTTCTTGATTCAAAACCATCAACAAAACAAAGAAATGTGCGTACCGAAGATAATATTGCTGCTGTAGCGCGCAGTATTGAAGAAGATGCCAAAATGTCGATTCGTCGTCGTTCTCAACTTGTTGGCCTTTGTCCTTCGACTACGTGGCAAATTTTACGTAAGGATCTAGGCATACGTGCCTATAAAATACAGCTCGTGCAAGAATTGAAGCCAAACGACCATCGTTTGCGTCGCATGTTTGCTGATTGGGCTCATTTGAAACTGGCCGAAGATGAGCATTTTTATCAAAGAATTGTGTTTAGTGATGAAGCTCATTTCTGGTTAAATGGCTACGTCAATAAGCAAAATTGCCGTATTTGGAGCGAAGGCAATCCTCAAGCCGTTAACGAATCACCATTACATCCATTAAAATTGACTGTTTGGTGCGGTTTACACGCTGGCGGCATCATCGGTCCTTATTTCTTTCGAAATGAGCAAAGAGCTGCCGTTACGGTGAATGGCGAGCGCTATCGAGCCATGCTGACTGAATTTTTGTTTCCAAAAATTAATCAGCTAAACATCAAGGACATTTGGTTCCAACAAGACGGCGCAACTTGCCATACAGCGCGCTTAACAATCGATTTATTGCAAAATCAATTTGGTGACAACTTTCTTTCCAGAAGTGGTCCTGTTCACTGGCCTCGTTCGAGCGATTTAACGCCTCTGGATTACTTTTTATGGGGCCATGTTAAGACATGGTTTATGCCGACAAACCAGAAACTCTTGAATTGGAAGCCAATATTCAAGCCACCATTTACCACCAAATTTATTGGAAAAGGTAGTCAAAAATTGGACTGATCGAATGGACCATGTAACTCGTAGCCGCGGCGGACATATGCCGCAAATCATATTTAAAAAATAAATGCCATGAAATTATTTACCAGATTATAATAAAAAAAATTTCATTCCAACAATATTTCTGTCTTGTATTATCATTTTAAGTTCTCAAGCTCTTAAAAAACACACATTAGTAACCATGGAAGTGTATCCAGGAGACTATCGCGCTTTTTACGTACGCGCCTATTATCACAATGGTGATTTGATAGTCACAGTTCAACGTTTATATCGTGCAGAATTTAACGAACGGAATGCACCGAAGGACGATACCATCAGAAAATGGATTTGAATGTTTAAAAATGCAGGTTCGACTGTAAAAATTGACAATCTAGGTCGCCCGCGCTCTGTTCGAAGCCAACAAACAATTGAAGAAGTGAAAGAGTTTCAGTGCGTAAAAATCCGTCTCAATCAGTTCGCAAACGCAGTCAAGAACTTAACATTAAAAAATCGCCGTTGCACAAGATTCTGAAGCAAGATTTACCAACTTACAGCCTACAAAATTTCAGTTTGTTCAAAACCTGAACGTTATCGACTACCCTCTCCTGCTGAATTTTGCAAATGAAATGCTTCAACGTTCCCCAACACTTAAAAACATTCTGTTTAGTGACGAAGCGAACCTTCACTTCAATGGTCCAGTAAACAAACACAACTGCCGTTACTGGGTCAACGAAAATCCAAGACAACACATGAACGACCATTACATAGTCCAAAAGTTATTGTGTGGGCTGCAGTGTCTGGTGAAGATATCATTTGGCCTTCACTTACTGTAAACAGTGAACGGTATTGCGACATGTTAAGAAACTTTTTGATTCCACAACTGCAGGAATTTAAAGGTTTTAATGTGGAAACATGGTTTCAACAAGATGGAGCCACTTGCCACACCTCAAATCAATCACTTGAGGTTGTCAATCAACTTTTCCCGGAAAAAAGTGGTCTCTCGTCGAGGCACCAACAACTAGCCCCCGAGAAGTTCCGATCTTACACCCTTTGATTATTTTTTATGGGGATACCTTAAAGAGAAAGTGTATACAAACAAACCACGAACTCTACGGCAATTGACGCACAATATTCTCACTGAAATGGCCGCTGTTTCCAGAGATATGTATAGATGCGTGGCGGCTAATTTCCGTGTTCAGTTAGGGGAGTGTCAGCAGCGCGAGAGGCAACATTTGGACAACATAATCTTTGGCACTTAAGTTTTCGAAATGCTATTTTTCGACACGTGTTTCGTCTTGCTTGGATAAACAAAATTAACAACAATAACTCCTTTGCTACTTACAATCAAGTCACAAAAGACGGCATAGAAGAACATTGATCGCAGCTCATTGACTGATGTCAACATCGCAAACGCCAAACCCACCATCGCCGCCCTCATGATAAGTGTAAGACTTATGAAGTGGTTTCCATCAGACAATCACAACCATAACAAATGGAAACTCTATTAACATGTCTCCACTATAAATAATACAGCTCCGAGAGCGTACATAGCAAAACAATTTGATACATATTTCGTTCGTGATGTTTACGCACTAAAAGATTAAATTACGCAAAATAATTTCGAAGTGATCAGTCTCATCAGAAATAGTTTTTAACATTCACAGTGTGCAAACATAGACCAACCAATTAGAATCCAAGTAAACCTCATGCTCAATATACATATATCCATAATTACCAGGCGCGGCTCGTGATGGCGTACTGTTGGGGCACGTACAATTATGCGAGTGCTTCGTGTATTCTCGTGTACTAACTGTAGCGTTTTCTTAGTAAACACCGAAAACACACGAGGCACTCGCATCATTGTACTTGTCCCTACAGTACGTTATCACAAGCCACGTCTGATAATTATTAAAATACTTGTTTACTATACATATTTTCAAAATTATTTGAGTATTGCAGACATAGTAAAAATTTGTTTTGGGTACAATTAAACTGTAATTCGTTCCATAAAGACTAACATAAAATGTAAATTGTTCGATTAAAAGTGTTGAATATTGAAACAGCTTAATATAGCTTTATAAAATAATTAGAGTTATGATAAGTGAATTTCAATATATTTACACAATGTTTATTCAAATTTAATATCAAAAATAAACATTACAATTGTTATAGATAATCATTATGTTATACGGAAACTCATATATTTCGTAATATAAATATGATTTATTGATAGGTACAGAAAAAAAATCATTCCATCACTTACTGGCAATCTATAGTGAAATGTATTCACCCATTCATAATCTAATTGGTCACTTCCACATTATATAAAGTGGAGAATATTGCACATGTGTACATGGTCTTCAAATTAAAAATACCAAAAAGTGCCAGGACTGATTCATTTATACCACGCAGGTTAATTCAATCAGACTCGATGTTTTTTCCCTAGGTTGCTGGCACAGTCTGTGACATTTTTACAAAATTTCAGGTTAATGAGTAACAACTGTTTTTCGGTCTTTAAGCAAAGAATTTGTATAAAAATTTGTTTGCAAAATGAAATTTTGCTGGCTCGGAACGTGACTGCGGAGCTGCACGTCAAACCATACGCCATATTGTTGAGGATTATCACCTGAGGATTTGGAAGAGTTTGAATGCGATGAATTATATTAAATCTTTAGATGTTTGTAAATAATTTATTTATGTTATATACTCTTAATTTTTTATGTATATTTTTGGTATGTACAGGTGTGCTTAGTACCATACCCTAAATAAATAAATATAATAACTAGAGTTGTCAGATTTATTCCACATTCCAGGATCCTACTCAACGTTTTCAAAACACATTGCGTTTTATAAAAAAACACATGTTCGTATGAAATTACAACTCAGTATTTTTCTTAATACAGGGTGACTTACGGGAAACTGACGGTTTTCAAATGAACATTACTCAATTGTTTTTCAATAAAGAAGTTTATTTTTACAAAACGAAAGATTAATATTTACCATTTAATGTAACATTGTCATTTATGGAAAATTATATCACTCAAGTGACGGCCGTCCGCTTGAATACAGATTTCAAGTCTCTGCCAAAATTCATTCACAACTCGTGCCAATAGCTCTTGGTCAATCGCATGCACCTCTTCTGTAATGATATCTTGCAACGCAATTAAAGTACGGGGTTTGTGAACATAAACACGTTCTTTCAAGTACCCCCACAAGAAAAAGTCATAAGACGACAAGTCCGGCGATCTTGGGGGGCCACGGCACGTCACCGAAACGAGAAATGAAGCGCCCAGGAAACATGTTTCTCAAAACTTCCATTGAAGCATTTGCAGCGTGTGCTGTGGCACCATCCTGCTGTAAATAAACATTTCTCAGGTTTAACTGTCTTCTTCGTAGTTCAGGTAGAAAAAACATATTTAACATGTGAATGTAACGCTCCGAATTCACGGTCACCGTAACCCATTCTCATCAAAAAAATACGGTCCAATAACACCAAAAGCCGCAACCGCGCACCATACGGTCACACGGGCGGAGTGAAGAGGCCTTTCACGGGTAATGCGAGGATTTTGTGGGGCCCAGTAACGAAAGTTTTGTTTATTTACTGAGCCATCCAAGCTAAAATGAACTTCATCGCTCATTATCACTATTGGGTTTTCCTCAAACAACACTTGCATACGTACGGCGAAGTCTTCGGGTTCAACATAGTCCCTCTCGTTGAGCTTCTGAACAACCTGCATTTTATATGGGTGAAATTTCAAATCCAAACGCAAAATTCTTCTCACGGAATCACGGCTTAACTGCAACTCACGTGCATGTCGCCGTGCAGATCGACTTGGGCTCCTGTTCATTGCCTCTCTCACTGCGTCGATGTTTTCGGGAGTTCTCGCTGTTCTTGCAGGGCCTGGCGGCTTCTTCTTTGCAATATTCCCTGTTGTTCTCAACGTTTGCACCCATTTCATGATTGTATTGCGGCTTGGAACCGCGCTATTCCGGCGGATATTGAAATGCCGGCGGAAAATTCGTTGTGTCATGATAACTGATTCGCCATTTTTGACAAAAGTATCGTACGCGAATATGCGGTGCTGTATTGTCCACTGCTCCATTGTAACTGAAACGGTAAGTCATGCCGACGCGTATGACCCCTCTATCTTCTTCCTCCCACCACTAACGCCTTTATATTATCTATTTTAAAAACGTCAGTTTCCCGTAAGTCAGCCTGTATATACAGTCCGATAAGATTTAAGTATTAACAAAAAATTCTTATTATAAGAGATGTTTATGAAAATTTGAAGATAAGCAGGCTCATTGTATGCCGTCCAGATATTTTCGTTAAACGTAGATCTCGACGCGAGGCGGTTGAACTTGTGATGATATAAACACATATATCAGTACGTCGAACGAAAGAAAACCAACGTTTGACAGTGTGAAAAAGTTTATCGGAGAATTTCTAGATCTAATAGTGCAAGCTAAGTGTTTTTTTTAACTCTCGCAGAATTATAATTTCTTACGGACACGCCTTTTTTTTACAAAACGCGATGTATATTGAAAACATTTGTACATATTAACTTGTTCTGTGTAGAACTCTGGAAGTGGAGAAAAATTACAACTCTAATCATATATACAATATTCATGGCGTTAGTTATAGAATATTGTGGGTTGATCGGAGTAACCTCTAAATGGCGGATGGTTACAAGTATTCTAGAATAATGTCCATGAATATTGCTAAATCTAATTGAATAGTTGGGTTCATAAATACCTGTTGAACGTGTAAAATAGAAACAGCATCATTCGGATCCAGTAGCTGTATTACACTTTTAACGTTAACGAAATGCATGTGATAAATAGGATGCTCCTTCTATCAGTATGCTGGGGCACATATTATGGTGGCAGTAGCACATTTGGCAATTTTTCACGAAATTAAATCTCACGTGCAGGTACTAACGACCTCATAGAAAATGTCCCTATCGTAAACCGACCCCTCGGTCGGTGATTATTGCCTTTTACCTGGACCGGGGACTCGAGAATTGGTCACCATAATTTTGCACGTAAAAAGCGGATAACTACCAAGTAATATTAATGAAACTGTATGATGCAAAGATCCAAAAACAAGAAGAAAAATTTTACATTAATTAGTTAATTATAAATAAATATAAATAATGAAGGACTTGCAGTTATTGTATTTTGTTTTTGTGGCTATTTGTAATACTCGAAAGGCCGATTGTATATTTTCCCATCAATTAGATTGTTCATCAACAACAATAATAGTTAATTAATACTATTAAATACTTCATAAATTATTAACAGTAATTAATATTTTTTATTATGTCTGATTTCGACTAAACAAACAAGCGACGAAATACGAGAGCGTGAATGAATTCGGCACTATGGGAATGAATCCCTACTTACGGCGATCGTCTGTTTTTACCTGCTTTTCTGAGAATACCCACCAACAGCGGTTCCTTTTGGAAAGTCCCATTGTAAATTCCTTTGCAGAAGCCCGAGATGTAAATTTGTCCACCAATAAAATTGCCGCAAGCAACTTACCACCCTGACATCCCCACTAATTTTAAACTCTTATTTATTCGAAAATACCAACGTCTTTAGTTCTCTCGAATAGTCTTCGAAGACACCTCGTGGTTTCTCGAAGATTATTGCGATTATAATTGTTTTGTGTTAAAAATGCCGAGATTACCTGGTCAAAGAGAATCTCCTCTAGAATTGAGAGGGCAAATCCTGGGAATAGCTGCTGCGGGTTTAAACCGAAGAGTAATTGCCGAACAAGTAGGATTATCGGTAGGTAAAAAATAAATAAATACGATTTTCTATTGGTGAGTATGTTTCTTTTTCATTAAATAGGTGAAGCAAGTTGGCCGATGGATTGCGCGCGGTAACGAGGTCGGGGATCGCCCCTTACGAACAGTTCATCCTGGCCCGGCACGGAAAACAACTCGTGAGCAAGATCGTGCTATGTTGGATTTGGTCGCAGAAAATCCGTTGACCAACGCTGTCTTAATTAAAGAAGCTACAGGTGTTAACGTTTCTACCGAAACCGTTCGCAGAAGACTGAGGGAGGCGAATTTAAAATGTCGGACACCGGCTAAAAACATTATTATCACGCCAGAATTGGCAGAACGCCATCTACAATTTTGCCAAGAACATTTAAATAGAAATTGGTAGAACGTCATTTTTACCGACGAGAAAACGTTTTCTTCAAGCCAAGACGTCGGTCAAAGTTTATGGCGAGTGGATGGCACACGCTTCGAACCGCGGCATGTAGCTGCTAACCGAAGAAGTGGCCGAATAAGCGCTGGTTTCTGGGGTTGGATGAGCAACACCGGGCCAGGGGAAGTGGTCCAAATCACGCCACCTAATTTTAACGCGAGGCAATATTTGGGAGTTTTAGATAATGTGATGTTACCATCAGTCAGGGCGATTTATCCTCCAAACGAAATGGACCAACCTATAGTGTTCGTCCAGGACAACTGTCCGATACACCAGGCAAGAATCGTGGACGACTGGTTTAATGAGCATCCGGAGTTCGAAATTTTAAGATGGCCTGCTAGGTCCCCGGACCTTAATCCAATAGAAAATTTGTGGGGAAATATAGTTACCCATTGGAGGCGAGTCATTAATGATGACGTCCAAGAAAGGTCTGTAGAGGCATTGGCAGGACATGTCCACCAAGTTTGGGAATCTTTTCGATTTTCTGAAATCTGCCAAAATTTGGTAAATAGTATGCCACGTCGTTTGGCAGACTGCATAGAAAACAATGGGTATTACACCAAAAATTAATTACTGTTGATTTATTTAATTTAATTTTTATTTTATTTTTATTGAATAAAAGTATTTTTATTTTTTAATAATACTAGATTGGTTTCATTTTATTAGCTCGAAAATACGTGTTCCAAAATAAATTTATGAAGCATTTAATTGTATTAATTAATTATTATTATTCTTGGCGAACAATCTCATTGATGGGGAAATTTACAATCGGCCTTTCGAGTAATACAAATATCCACAAAAACATAATACAATAACAACAATTCCTTCAATATTTATATTTATTTATAATTAACTAATTAATGTAAAAGTTTTCTTCTTGTTTTTGGATCTTTGCATCATACAGGTTCATTAATATTAATTGGTAGTTATCCGCTTTTTACGTGCTAAATTATGGTGACCAATTCTCGAGTTCCCGGTCCAGGTAAAAGGCAATAATCACCGACCGAGGGGTCGGTTTACGATAGGGACATTTTCTATGTGGTCGAGTGTACCTTCACAAAAACTTTTTTGACAGAAAATATCAATTTATCTGCATTCAGGTAGCATTTTCTGACTTCCTCTGATACTCGATGAAGAACATATGCAAAATTTGAGATATGCGTTATACTACGGTATGATTGTTGTAAGAGCCGACCAGCCCATATATGCAGCTCCATTTCCAAATAACACTTTTTCTTTATTTATATCGTGCTGTTCACCCCATAATGATTTCAAACATGAAGTAAACATTATATGATATAAATTCTGCATTATTGTTTTGATTCTCTTAGATGCAAGTAGATGTGTATACTATACATTGCCGTGTCGCTGACCATCACATATTTACGCAATAGAACTAAAATAACTAATAAAAGTAAATAATAGATCTCATCTGGAATATACCCCTGACTACCGTTCCTACTTATAAAAGCGACATATTAAATAAATATGTGAAGTAGAATATAAATGATTTAAGTTCGACAAATCTTTATTTTAATGTAAACATGTGAAACTACATTATCACACTTGCATTTGTTTATAGGTATTTTATAGTTAAATCAAGTATTGCTGTTTATATTATACTATACAGTTTCTTGGAAATAAGTCTACATTCGCTTTACGTGGTATAATGTTATATATTTCACTATAAATTTATAAATTGAGATTATCTGAGTCTTTATACCTCTTACAAAGAAGGAAATTATTAATGCCTAATAGCTAAATGCGAACAAGCAAAATACAAACTAACAGGTAGCGACTATGTGATAGAATGAATTGTTTTTTCTAGGTACATATCAACAAGGTCAAACTTAAATTACAAACTATATTCACATTGTATAAGGGAATTAAGTAAAAAAGAATGAGGCAAATTAAAAAGCGTGAATGTAATTTAAAAAAAAACAGTAAAAGAATAATAATTAATAATGAAAATAATATTCTAATCAAACAAAAAGCCCGTATTATTAAAATAAAAATACCTAAATGAACGCTTCTTATAGCCATGACGACTAACGGTCGACCCAACATATTTTGCCAGCTCGACTTCAAGAAGTTTATTTCACTCTTGCATATGTCTATCATGAGTTCATAATCGGTGGCTATATAATTGCGTGACATATCCGTAAACTATATTTACAAAAAAAGCAACACAAGAAAATATAACATCGTGACGATCGGAATTTAAAAATAGAAATACAAACTTTCATATAAAACAAAAATATATTTACCTGCGGGGTAAAAGCAAATATCCTATCTCCCATTGTATAAAGTTTACTTGTACTTAATATACCCACGTCTCTGCTTTTACGACCAGACAAACCTAATTTTTTATTTTTACCTAAAAAGAAAAAAAAACGTGTATACTGAATGCAAATTAATTGCATTTTCGCGATGTCATGTGAATGTAAATATTGCTTTCTACATTTTACGACGCTAATTATTCGAATTTTTTAATAGAACAAATTCGCCCTTAAGCAGGTTTCGAACCCACATCCATGGTTTGCCGGACCATTGCTCTAACCACTAAGCCATTAAGGAATTTGGTTCCGAATTTTTTTTCTAACATATTAACAATCTAACTTTCTGCATACTCGTAAGATGTACCATTTTTGACTTGCAAATTTGATGACGACATTACAGTTTAATTTTTTTTTAATTTAAAAGCCCCAAAGAGAGTTGAGCGTTTAAACTAGACAAAATCTACCTAAGAAATGTTTTCTAATATTTAACTTATCTGTTCAGGAGAAGAGCGTCCAGCGACACACTCCACGTCACCCTGATCACTTTGTTCGCGTGATATTAGTACACTTAGAACTATTTCTAGGCACGGCACTACACTAGTTCAAACGGTTTTGGTTTCTTAAGTCGCCGAACAAGTCCACTGTTGTCGAGTAGCGAGATCACTTTGCCATTTTCGTGGTTTTCCAACCTCTTCTGGTGTTTGCCTGCAAGCCTCTTGATCCCTTCTTCAATTTTGGGCATCTTCAGATCGAGATGTACCACAGTGCATTGACGATGCTTTGAAGTACTTTATTCTGGAGCGTCTAAATGACTTTTGTTTGATTTTTTGGTGCATCCCTAGAGTTGGATGCCATATGTCCATACACGCTTTAGTATTTGCTTGTAAAAAAGCAGTTTGTTGTAAATTGACGACTCGGAATGACGTCCGAGAAGCCAATACATTTGTCTGAATTTGAGGTTCAGTTGCTCACGTTTCGTCTTCACATGTATTTTCCAACGTAGCTTGACATCCAATGTCATGCCCAGATACTTTGATTCGTTGGTATGAGGGATTGTTTGCTGGTTGACTAACACTGGAATGTACTCGTCTTTTTATTTTTGAAATTAACGTGTGTCGACTTCGCCCCGTTTAACTTGATGCGCTATTTTCTTGTCCAATTGGTGACATTGTTGATAGCTGTTTGTAGTTTATTTGGCTGACTGAATGTCTTTGTCAGTAGCGAGCAGAGCGGTGTCAACAGCAAAATGTTGTCGTAACCACTCCCTCGGTCTGCGGGATGTCGTTGGTGTACAACAGGCAAAGTACAAGCCCACGGACGCTGCCCTGCAGTACTCCAGCAAAGATGTTCTAAGTTTTGAATGTTCTTCGCCATGTTTGACTCTGAAGCGTCGGTCAGAGATATGTAATTGAAGAAATTGACTTATTTGTCGTGGCAAATATTGTTCTAACTTGTATGTCAAACCCTAATGCCACACTCTGTCGAATAATTGAGCCACATCAAGGAATGCAGATTTTTTTTCTCTTCAAGTGATCTTTATTACATCAGTGATGCGATGCACTTGATCTACGGTTGAATGCTTGTTACGAAAATTAAACTGATGATACAGATAAAGCTGCTTTTCCTCAATAATTGGTTTGAGTCTCTGCAAAAGGAGCTTTTCAAACAGTTTAGATATGATCGGCAACAAGGAAATAGGGCGGTATGATGTTCTGTTTTCAGGTGGTTCGCCAGGTTTGGGAATCATTATCGCCTCAGCAATCTTCCACTCCCTTGGCACTTATTGGAGTCTTAACGATACATTGAATAAAGGCGTTAGTTTCATTATGCCCTTACGGCGCAACTTCTTGATATTTGTGCGGTTATTAGGTCATAACCTGGAGGTTTCTTTGTGCTGAGATTGTTTTTGATGGTATTGGCAATTTCAGCAGGTGTTATCGGATTAATTATCGCGCCATCTTTATTGGTGACCTGTGATAATTCTACCATGCCGCTCGGCGGATGAGGCTGGAAAGTATTTGCTAAGTAGTCAGCAAATATTTTTGTTTTCTCTTTGTCTCGTCTCCCCCAATTGCCATCGTCCTTACAGATGGGAGGATCATGTTTCTTAGGCCTATTCAAGGATTTAGTTGCCTTTCACAAGGAATAGTAGGTTCTTTCGTCAGCAGTTAATTCCCAGAGGTAGTTCTCAAATCTTTCATTCTTGATGGCTTTAATTTAGTTTTTGAGCTGTTCGCATAGATTATTTAGTACTCGCTTGTCTCCTGGGGAGCGAGTTTGTTGCCATTTTTTGCGGGCCTTTTACCAGATCTCGGACTTCTTTTATATAGTTCAGTCCTGGTGTTTTTGGCTTTTGTATGGGGGTATTGTTCCACGCAGATTGCTGCAGATCAACCACCCGTTTTTCAACTTCATGGTCTAACTGTTCTCTCGTTTTCAAGGGAACACGTAGCTAAATTCTTTACTCAATCTCAGTTCTGAATTCATCCCAATCAGTTTTTCCGTTGGTTAGATACGGGGACTGCTGTTTGATAATTACATCACTCAATGAGAAAATGATTGCTGAGTGGTCAGATCCTAGGTCAAAGCACTGTTCAATGTTGGCGTATACGGAAGCGACGTTGCGCAACACAAAGAACTAAGCTTGGCACTTTCTCTCTGTCTGTAAGCCAGTATGTTGGTTTGACAGTTGATTGGAAATGACAAGACATTGCTTTTGCAGCTGTGTACAGCCGTCTTCGTTTCGGCGTAATATTGGCGGCACCCCAATAGGTATATTTGGCATTGAAATCTCCTACTATAATGAAGCGATCCCCCAATGACCGAACAAAGTGAGTTAGTACTCTTCTTTTTGTGAATTTCTGTGGTTTCGTATTTGGCATCTTCAAAATGCTTTATATTTTCCTTTGATTATCAGCGCTGATCCGCCTTTTCCGGGAAGGTCTGGGTGAGCAGTGTGATAAACCTTATAACCTTTTATTTTGAAATAATTTGCTCTGGTCATGTGGGCCTCAGAAATTAGAGCCACATCGATTTTATGTTCCACAGAACTGCCTCAACTTCATGAACTCGTATTAGCTCATTGGCGTTCCATGCTACTATTCTCAATGTATTAGCCATTTCTAATGTTGTTTGTCGCAGCTATTTTATTGCCATTTTCCAGTTTGTTGATTCTGTCTACAATCATTTTGTTGGCTTTTTCCTGTTAGTCCAGCTTGGCCATGATTTTTTGCAACATTTGGCTTGTCATGTCTGCCTCTGGTTGTGCTGATTTAGATACTTTGCCCTTAGGATGGGCGTATGTTTTTCCTGAGGATTGTTCAGGTTTGTTCACACTCAGCTACCGGTTTGGTTGCTAACCTCTGTGTTCTGTAGTCCTGGGTTTTGGGCTTTGGCACATTTGGACTTTTCTTGCTCTGCTGTTGCTTTCAAACTGCGTCATTTCTGATTTTTTGAAGCTCCTTGGCAACCAAACATCCTCGATAGTTGGCTTGGTGGGCTTCAGTGCAGTTGACGCATTTAGCTTTATGATTTTTGGGCTTCTCACATTTGTCCGTCAGGCGTTTGCCAGCACATTTAACGCATCTTGGTTCTTTGAAACAGTTATTTTGTGTATGGCCGTATCCTTGACATTTTTTACACTGTGGAATCAGATTAGATCGTGTTCGTAATGGTTCGATTTTCACCTTGATTCCCAATATGTATTCTATTTCATTTATTTTTGGGGGTCTACCTTCAGATCGAAGGTTAGTATAAATAGAGGTAGGCATTTTTTTGTCTACATCTCCCTTTCTTATTCGTTTCTGAATAATTGTCGCTTGTTCTATGGCATATCCTCTTTCTCTGAGGTGCTCGATTATCATTTTCTCAGTACATGTGGGATCTACTCCTCTAGCCATTACTTTAATAGGTCTAGTATTTTTATCCTCATATGTATAGTGCTCTATGCACTTTCCTTGTAGTACTTCTTTCAATCTTTTGTACTCTTCTCTAGTAGATACATTAATCTTGTGTACTCCATTTATGAGTTTGGCAGTAAATATTTTTATTGAGACACTATTTAGTATGTTTAGTATATCCTCATACTTTTCAACCCCTACTATGTTTCTAGGCGGGGGTCGAGGTATCTTCTTTTCTCCTGATTTTTTTGGGGTGTCATCTTTTTGAGGTTATTGTTGATTTTGTTGTCTTTCTGAAGAGGCATCTGGTGAGCAGATCCTTTTACACTTGTTTCCTCTTTTCTTCTGCACTATCCACTCCGTTTCTCTTGCAAGATCTTCCTCATCGGTTAGATACTCGATTGTTGTCTTGTTTTGTTTACTTTTTTCTAGTAGGAATTCAACTTTTTTTTCTAAATCGTCGATTTTTCCTTGGAAGTTATTACATACGGTAATTTTACCTTGCAGATCATTCCACAGCCTTATTTCATTTGGCGTGGTTGGAGTAATTTCATTTACTATTTGTTGATCCCCTGTATATACTGCGGGATTCATGATAACCACCGTCGTAGCTGGGATCGTTGATCGTATTCGCTTAGTTAGGCGTTTTAACACTGCACTTTCGATATCATGTGTCTTTAATGCACCTGGTTATTTCTTTCGCTTTATTACTTTATGACATTTCACCTGAGAAAAGCACCACACGTCTTTACTCTTCGAAAGTTGAATGACAACTAAAAACTGAATAAAAAATTAAACAATTATGGGGAGGAAAAAGTGCAAAATATGCTTTAACCGGAAAAATTTTAGATCTGAAAAGTTAAAAATTGCCTATCCTAACTATGACATATTTACCTAAATATGTATAAAGATGAGAAAGTACTCGAGCAGGCTGCACTTCAATCGGAGCAACATCATCAATAGTTTGTACAATTATATCATGATCAGCCAGCTTATCTCTTATATCATTGTCCTCCGCTAAGATAACAACTTGAACTACTACATCTGGTTTCTTCTCTGAACACAAACGTCTATTTAAGGGGTCCAATTCTCCAACCGCTAAGAAACCCTTCACAAATTAAAAACATAGTTTACAATATCTATTAATGGCGAAGTTTATTATTATTATTAAGTATTACTATTATTATGTTTCAATGGTTATTGATAAATACCTCTTGAAGTAACTTTCCTAATATATATAATGATTGCCCCCAAAGAAATGGGCAGTGTCCCAACGGTATTCTATCTTGACTTCCTGGTTCCCCGTATTCCGCCGAAACAAATTCTGATGGAACTGCATATAATTCAGGAATAAGTTTCGTCCCTTCATCAGTTCTAATCATTATCTACAATTAAGGATAATAGTTGTTATTATAAAATCAGACTCAATAATATTACAGTATAAAGATTAGCATCTAAAACATTACCTCTTCTAATTCCTCTGTGTATTCTGCTGCTGCATCTTTATTTCCCTGGAAGATGTAATCCAATATTAGATAACAGAAAAATAATGGCCATTCACATTCAATGTTCTCAAACATTCTCAGTTCCCAAGGTTCATAATATAACCTATTAGCATCCTAATATCAGTTTAAATAAATCTGTATTTTGGTAATACATACTTCTTTTGCAGTTTTATAACCATCTCTTAAAAAGCGTTTACATCCATATCTACCTTGTAATTTATTAATAATTGTATCTCTTGTATATTGTATTAACAGTGGATCATCCACAGCAAATGCTGGAAAACCAATCACTGATAAAATTCCACTATCAATTTCTTTAGAGCTAGATTCACGTGGTAACATTGACTAAAAATATTAAATAAATAATACTAATAATTACTAACTTCATATAAAACTGAAACATGAAGAGCTTAGAAAACTAAATTTTACTTCTCTAATATTTTATTAGAATATTTTATACCTGAAGTACAGCACGACATTTTTGTGCTTCATCTGCAAGAATATGAATAACACTGTAAGGTCCTCCTCTAGCACCAAACAAATCTAATTCATTTATAGCTTCCAATGCTGCTTTAGCCATACCAATTGAACTTGCATTTAATTCAGGTAATCCATGATTTGTTTTATCACCTCTTTCCCAAATACCATAATCAGGTGTACAATAGGCACATTCAATATAAAATACAAGGTTCTGTATAAAAGCAACTTCGTCCAAGTTAAAAACTATTTGTAAACCAGATGCAGTCATTTGAGATAAAATTAAAAGATACAATGAAACTGCATCAACTTGTAAATGACCCCATTCATGGTCACCAACAACAGTTTGTCCAGTAACAGAGCAGTATTTTGCATGAAGAGAATCTAAAGGATTTTGAGTCATTTTAAATTTTTCAACTTTATCTTTTTGTTGCATCATTGCCATAAGTAAACCTCTCATAAGTTTAACACATGATTGTTCCAATTCGTAGGTTTTGGCCCGATCTTCGTCTTGATCAGCTATTTTTTTATATGACATAGATAGGCCCCACACACCCATAATACAATAAACATTGTCCCTTATCCAAGCATGAGTAGTTTCATGACTAGCTGGGAATAAACCTGTTACTGGGTTTTGGTAACTCATTATGCTTTTCTGAACAATTCGCTGATAATAATCTAAACGCACACCGGAATTACTACGACTTCTCATTTTTACAAATATTAAATCTTTAATTTATCTAAACCAAATGTCATTAAAAGTTATTTCTGTCAAAACCAGTGACCACTATTTTATAACGCAATTAAGTTCCTTTTCTATGATTAACTAGCTTCTATAGTGGATGAGCGAATATATTGATCACAGTGAATTCTTAATCACCGTTTCGTTTAGCGCACTAATAACAGTTTTATTTTATTCGCTTCTTATTTCACCATTCACCGTTTACAATATTTTACCATTAGGCATTAACTTTCACCGTTTAAAATCGTACACTTCCGTAAATATATATTCCACCATTCACAGTTTAGAATCGCTGACTTGCGTATACAAAGGCAAATAATACTGATTTAATTAATAATAAGTGTAATATAATGTTCTCTATCGTAAATGTGACTACTATTAAATAAAGTACTTTAAATTGAGAATATTCATACTGTAATAAAATACCATTATCTATAACAAGTTGTAGATTTTCGTGTTAACCCGAAAATCTTATTATTGCATCATACCTAATTTTAATAATAATTTAAAAAAATCAATACGAATAGCGTTTTATACATGTTTGCTTTTCTATTTTTTATAAGGTAATTTAAATATAGGTATAAAAAACAAGTAATTATATACAATTAAATTTTTATAAAATCAAAAACGAAATTTAAAACTATGACTCGTATTACAAAATTGTCTATTAAAGAATTCTTATCCTTACAATATTTGTGAAGAGGCAATATTTGCATATAAACAAGTTTGATTTTCACCGGGACTACAACGAGCAAATAGCTTAGAATGAACAATTTATAATCAGAATCACCATTAATATAAAAACTATTCTTTTCACCATTCACTGTATAAAAATATATTATATTTTTTACAAAGTAAACGGTGAAACGCTAGCTTATTGTTAACGGTGAATATAATCACTGTTAAGAATCACTGCTCTTTCGACATCAACGTTTACATTTTCACTGTGAATGTAAAATCACCGTTCAGATCATCTCAGCTTCTAACTTCATTTCATAATTTATTTTAAATCTAATGCATATTTATTCTAAAATATGTAATCACAAATAAGAGTTGCCACAACTATGGTATTAATAATAAACTCCTATAATCAGCATTTAGAAATAATTGAAATAGTTATTAAGATGGCAACAATTCTGCAATTTTCAAATTCAAATTTGTCAAAAATTTGACTTCGAGCAAATAAATAAAACAATATGTGTTACTTTTAAAATAGTCTTTACTGTCAAACAAAGTACAATACAATTATCTAATTTTCTGCGGCTTGCAAAAATTGGTAATTGGATATATTTCAAATAGTTGACCTATTATCATTTTATCAAAATTTATCCAGAAAAACAAATTTAATTGAATATTGTTACTTTTCACAACACAGTGTTAGTGAGAACGGTTTTTAACCAACTGATATGGCCAAAGGTGAATCTACTGGTCATCCCAGTGTTTTTAAACCTGATATTTTGGAAAATATATTTGAAATTGTTGAACAAAATTCTCATGTTTCTGTACATTGTGTATGCCAACTAATAGATGATCTCCACTTAAACAATTAGTCTGTTCTTTTGACCTTTCATACATCCATTCTAGAACTTTATTATGAATCTTCTTGGATAATCCTAAAAAAACACCTATTGTCGGTTAAATTCATCCACTTGATTTTTCACAATGACTCTCGCTTTGTCAATGATATAATGATTATCTGCACAATAATATTGATCAAAATATTACTTTCTATTCTGATAAAAGATGGTTTCACCTGTCTAGTTCTTAATTCGTAAAATTATAGAACTTGGTGGGCAGGTAATCTACTTAATTTAATCAAAGTAAAATTCATGAGATACAAAGCCATTATTTTAGCATTATCTATAAATCAGTTGGATAATCTATAATTAACTAATAGTTGTTTCCCAACAGGATTGTCACACTACACACAGTACATACAACTGCATTATATACGATCGTGCGATTGTAAATGTCTGAAGACAGTTCAAATTTACCGCCGTAGTTTTTAGTGTAATTCATATTTTGACGTTGGCTATTCTGTGGTACATCTAACAAAATCACAGTATTCACAGTGACGTTTGTCATATATTTGTTTGGTTCTCGTATTTTCATATTATTTCCCTACTTTTATTTTCGATATTTCTTTTGCATTTACATAAAAAAACTGTTCTTATCAGAACTATTATTCTATATTTTCCGTTATTTAGGTAAGTTTCATAGAAACCTCTAATCAATACAATTAAAATGATTGCTTTTATTTTTTAAGTATTGTATGTAGCAGCATGCCATTTATGGACGAGCAGGATGCTTTTATTCTAAAAGCACATTACCGTTGTGGGACTCTTAGAGAAGACGGTGAATGGTCATATTCATTGCAATCTTGCCTGAATCTATTTCGGGAAAATTATCCTAACCATATTGTTTCATACAAAATATTTGCGCAACATAAAGATAGGGTTATTCGCCGCTTTGAAACTAAAAATTGTATTTGTAAGGGTAAATCTAGTGGTCGACCAACAGTCTTGACAGAAGATGTTGTTGATGATGTTAGACAACGGATTGTGGCAAGCCCAAACAAATCTATTCAAAAATTGGCTGCACAAACAGGTAAATGCATTTAATTAACATTATTTTCATTACTAATTTTATTTATTCATTTAAGGTCTGTCATATAATACCACTAGAAAAGTTTTAGTACACAATTTGCATATGCATCCCTATAGAGTAACTATTATGCAACAATTGTTCAATATTGACTATGAACGTAGAGTGCAATATTGTCAATGGTTCAATGAAAATTTAAATAATTATATTTTAAATGTGACATTTATGTCAGACGAGGCTTGGTTTCATTTATCAGGATATATCCATAGCCAAAATTATAGAACGTGGGCAACTGAAAATTCACATAATTATGTAGAAACCAGCTTGCATCCATTGAAAGTAGGTGTTTGGACAGCCATGTCAAGACGACGAGTCATTGGACCGATATTTTTTAATGACACTATTAATGCTGAGCGATATCGTACAGAAATACTGCAAACTATTATAAATCAATTACACGATGATGAATTGCAAACAGGATATTTTCAGCAAGATGGAGCTCCACCTCATGTAGCTCATGATACATTAGAATTTCTACAACAGTATTTCGATGATAGATTAATTAGTAAGGATCGTTGGCCATCACGTTCTCCTGACCTAACATCTTTAGATTTTTATCTGTTTGGTTATTTGAAAACAAAAGTTTTTGAAAATAGACCTCATTCTATAGAAGACTGCAAGCAGCAATTGTTAATGAAGTTGACAATATAGATGAACAAGGACTCCACCGCATATTCTCAAATGTTAAGAAGAGAATTAATTTATGCCTGGATGCTAATGGTGGATATTTTGAACATTTATTGTAGTGCTTTAGTTTTTTCTGAGTTAGGTTAACCATTTATAATATAACAATACTATTAAGCCACAATTCTCAAACTTCACAAGATTACTGAAAAATGTTATATGGTTTTCTGTAAATGACTCGTAGATAATTTTATATTTATATTTTCTTTCTAACTTACTTGTCAAATAAATGTAATAGATATATTGTATCTCTGGAACTAACTTAATATATTTTATGTTACAAATTGTGTTTTTGATTATATTTACCTTAATTATTAATGTGATGTACATTGATCTGTTTGAATAATGTAATGCATTAATTGTTAATAATAGTTACTATCTAACTTAATATTATTATCTATAGTGAGAATATTAATTTTGAATGAATTTATTAGTAATAGCAATATTTAAAACACAAATTAATTTCTTATTTAATAGTGAACCCTCTAATACGAAACGCCACTGAAGAAAAAGGATAGAAGCAAATTTTAACCAGATACTAAGTGTGACCAACATTTTAAAAAAAAATGTTTGCGCTAAATTCAAACTATCTTCAATCATTTACAATCGCACTGTACTATCCACATTCATATAAAATCTTCTAACCGAATCTAACCCAAAAATACAAAGTGAATGACCACTTACGAATGTCCCAAGCAAACTAATTTTTCATGGTTTTCTTAGTCACTAGGTAGAAAATGCGTTTGTAGAGTATACATATCAGTTTTAACTCGTATAAGCATCAAATAAAATTTAAAAACGTATATTTCTCTTGAAATGTTTAGATATAAACCTCCATACATTGCAAATAACGGGTGACTATAGATGATTGAAAATGTTTATCTATCTCAAGCTGGCAATAATTTTGCAACTTTTTGTGACAATTGTGACATGCCTAATACTTAAATTTGAATTTGTCAACGTAAAAGTCATACAGTAATTCTGATGTCAGCCACATTTATACAAAATATCCTAACGAAAAAGAATAAATCTCAAGGGAATGACCGGGCAAACCAATTTATCAGAGTTGCCAAATTAAATATTTGGTTATGAGAGAGATCCATCTCAATTAAGTGGGTGGTATAAAAAATTCCCTAGATTAGAGCATTTTTGCAGATACCGATCATGGATATTTATATTTGTTTATTTGTATTAGCAGAGTGTACAATGATGCCAAACTAATTTTTCTCTGCCAACATCCTTCACTTGAGACTATATCTCTGTAATGGGTGATTAATTATTGAATTCTTTATTGATAATCCGATCAATTAAGAGTTAGATAGAAGCAACATATAGATTTTGCAATATTCCTACTTGCTTCAATTCATACCTTCTCAAAGAATTACGGAAAATTTGTTATACTTTTCAGATCTGAAATAGTATAGTTTCATAAGGCACCATTTTGCCGCATGAGATCAGTTTAGAAAACGAGCCACGATAGCGGCGAGTTTTCTAAAGAGCGAGTGCGGCAAAAGGCCTTATGAAACGAGTTTTTTATACTATTTTTTCTATTTTGCATTTTTTACATTAATAAATTCGAAATATTTAATTTGGAAGTTCAGAGTTTAATTTTTATATAAAGCATGCCGTTGGTCACATTGACACTTGACATGGTCAAATTTAAATCTTGCTATCCGCGAAGTATATTATATTACTTATTATTTATTAATTTTCGTTAACATTACTTGATATTTTATTTAAAAATATAAACATGAGTGACTTAGAAACTAATATATCTTGTTGTCAATTGTATACAATATACGTTGTTTGTGTAGAGTACGAACATATATCATATCTGTCAAATGTACTTAAATTCTTAAAATCAAATGACAGCAATGATATTTATTTCTGTGTTCGAACAACGCCAACATTGAAACATGAAAAAAAAGCGTATCGAAATGAAGCTCATTTCGATACTGTTTTGGGATTCATAATTTGATTTCGAACGCAAAATAGAAAAAAGCCATTTTATTCGTGTTTCGATCCACTTAATACAAGACAGAACTATACCGCCTGATTCTGAGCAAACGCAACGATCCCAACGTATGAATATTTCTCCCGCTTCGAATACAATTCCCCTGAATGCTGTAGGCGTGTTAACAAACCAATCTGTCGCGCAACCATTTAACAACTAATGTCACAAATTAGTGTCACCACTGTCACCCTATACGGAGTCTCTTAAGCGTTTGAATAGTGAAAATAAAAAAATAAGAAAAGAAAATAGACATTACTGGTTCTGTACAAAATTTAAAACCATTATTCCCAATTCGCAGAGTTCCTAATAATACGTTCATTTTAGTATGCGCTGCAATAGAACTAAATTCAAATTTGACAGTTAGCGATATTTCCAACGATTTAGGCATATGCTGCTCTTCCGTTAACCGCATACTAAAATTAAATGGTTTTCGTAATTATAAATATTCCAAACATCATCAATTATTTTACGGTGATGAGTTTAAACGGATGAATTTCCGTTATTATATAATTAATTTCTCATTATGAACAATTTATTTTATTATCTGTAAGAGTAAATTTTACTTAACATTGCTAGAATTTAATTTAGTTTTTATTTATTTCTGAAGTTTATTTAGTTTACTATGAACAGTTTTTGTGACCTTTATTATTAAAATTTAATTTATTAAATCTCTTGATGCCTTATTTGCAATTTTCTTAACCGCTTATTAATAATTTCATTACGCTTTGTAGAATAACGTATTGCAATTTACTCATTACCATAACACAGGACTAAACAATTTATAGTCCTTTAATAGTAATTTGGTAATCAGATAATTTTTCTTACGCGGCTCCATAATATGTAAGTAGGTATGTATGATATATGACATTGATGTTGACACGCCTACAGCATTCAGGGGAATTGTATTCGAAGCGGGAGAAATATTCGTACATTCAGGCCGTTGCGTTTGCTCAGAATTAGGCGGTATAGGTTGTAAAGTGTTACAGCAACAGGGTAAAATCAGTAGGTATCTTATCTCTGGTAGGTATTGTTAACCGAACTTACAGACTTGTTCATTTGAATTTTCTGATTACAGACTATTTCAATAGACCACGCAAGTGTTGTCGTCATTTTTGCGGAAGGTCAGGGATCGCGTTCCAAACAAACGGCATTTAAATTTTTTTCATAGGGTATTTCGTATTGTATTTGGAACGCGTTGCAAATTTGAAGTGAAAAGTTGTTATTTATAAGTGAATTTTAATTGTTATTGCATGTAGGTATGAACGACGTTGTTTAAAACTGATAATAATAATATTAATTGTTTTATAGCACGGTTATACTTGAGTAACTAAAGTAGAAAAGTAAGGTTAGATAGATATACATAATGGTGATGTGTTTTGCTCCTACTTGCAAGCATTAAGTGAAAAAAAGGGATGCACTATTTTTACTTTTCCTACAGAAAAGGCAGAATTATCGAGGTGGAAAAAGCTTTTTTGCAGTCATTGCTAATATTTATCTGCAATTAAAAAACACCATTGCCAAATATTTTGTTTTTAATAACTATAATATGTATATTGATATTTTGCTTACATACTTACCAAGTAACAAATGATATTAATATAGGAAGATTAATTAAAAGTCGTTTTACCAAGAGTGTCTATACGTTTCAAATGACGCTTTAAATATTGTCTAATAAACCTTTCTTTTTTTCAAACTCTTATGCTTCTTCAAGAGGATTTAGTTGTCCTAGTATGCGAAGTTTAACAATCGTCTTAGGTTATGAAATAAAACGCTTATTTAAATAATATTTATTATATTTTATAATTGTATACTTTAAAAATACTAACAGATTAAAAAATATATAATATATATATATAAAAGTTGATATGTACATTTATATTTACATTAGATCTCTCCAGTTTTTTTTTCTGTCGTTCGAGGTATTTTGAATGGATTAAGGGTTTGATGTGATCAGTGTCAAAATGGCAGTGTAAGTGGTTGATTATTAACAAATATGTACAGTATATATATTTACAAAGTAATAATGTAATTTGTTAAGATGACTTTAGCAATAATAATAATGATATTTACAATAAATCATTTTACTAAAAATATATAATACAGCATATAAAATTCGACATGTACAAAATCACATTACAGTAAACTAGCATTCATATGTTTTTACGTTAATAAGTATAAGCTTAGATTAGATTGAATTAGTTTAAGGAATTTCACATCATTGGCCTGCTTGGACTATACTAATAACAATAATTCGAGATAATATAATCTTCTCCCGGAGTTCGTCCTGTGGTCGTTATGACGATCAAAATTTTATTGTTCATAAGATTTGTTATTAGAATGAATCTCTTCATTATCATTCTTCTTTATATATATTGTAGTGCGTAACCTTCGTGGTTCAGAAGAAGGATGATAATAAAAGGAATCAATCGAAAAATCTTGGTAGCTTGTAAGACGTTAGTCATAAAGACTAGATGGCAAAACTCGGAAGAAGATTGTATCATTAGTGAAACCTGTCGCGAAAGACTACGGAATTTCGATAATTCGAGATAATTTGCACACATTGTCCCACAAATATATTTGAAGAATTTCAATAGTTTAAAATATAAATTTTTATTAACCCTATAAACTTATCAAATATATAATAACGCTAGTGAATTATAGGCAAAAAGATAAATAAATGGAATTTTATTCCCGATGTAATATAACACTTACTCTTCATGATTCAAGTATATATTGCTGTTGTATAGATTGTTAGTGTATAGATGCTATGCAAGAAAGCTTCTATATATATTTTGTGTTTATAAATAAAATATAGAATATATTCATATACATTTAAATCTAAGTATATTGCATTGTGATTTATCTGGAAGTTTTACAAATATTTCCTAGATCCTTGCAATTTTTATAATTTTGGAAGACAAGAATATCAGTCGTTCTGTACAGTCTTTAGACAAATTATATATCTAAAGTATATATATATATAATATACTTAATATAAATAACATACATATAGGTATATGGAACACTTTCATTCTTCTTAGGAACAAAATAAAATATTTTTGTACGCGCAGTTGCTTACAGCTGCAGGTACATACATTATATTTCACATATAACATAAAATCTGACTATAGAAACGTGCATTTTCCCCTGCTATTTCCACACGAAATGGAATTGAACTGCATTTCAATCACACTTTCAATACATTTCAAAACACATAATCTCACATTATTTTGCTTATTAAATGCTCGTATTTCAATTAAAGCGTAATTTATTGCCTTTCCCCCCGGAAAGTCATCAATCGAAACGTTCACACACTGTTCTTGGGATGTTTTCACTTTTTTTTAGGTGTTTATGATCTTGCGAAAACTCATTCTATTGATGCTAACAAGAATTTTCGTATTTTTGTACATTATCGTTTTGGTCAAGCACATGTCTGGCATTTTCTTTTGTTTACATCTAGGATCTCACTTAATTATTTTTATTTTAAATCACATTTTTATTTCAGTTACGTCAAAAGTCAATATTATGAACATCCGTTGGTGTTGTGGCTGTTTCGATTTCAATCGATTTCTCTGCTAGAAGTGGTGTTGTGAATCCGTTTTTTCTTGGATCAGTCGTTGTTGAATAATCGTTTTGTTCACTTTCACTGTTCATTGTCTTAGCTTTGTCCCGCATGTCGTCAATATTTTTTAAATTCTCTTTTAAACGATCCTGCAAAAAAGAAATAGATCAATTAATATTTCTAGTATACCTAGTAATTTGTGAAAGAATTGGATTCTAAGTAGTGATATACGAAAAAAAAACAGTTAATTCAGAAGTGAAATAATTTAATGAACTCGCCAAATTTACTTCATTACAGACTCCTATCTATAATAGCAATGTAAAAATTAACTCATTGAAATTAATGCTTTGAAACTGAGGTAAAGCTCGTGGAGAATATTAGATGCACAGTATTGGAATATTAAACAAATATTGTTATGCATTGTAAACTCTGTGGTGTAAAGGCCAATATTGCACAGGATAATATTCTACTATTCATTAGGTTTCGGTATTGTAAACACTGAATAAGTAAGGAAGCAAATTTACCAAGTAATTTATGATAGTATTAAATTTTATTATGTGATTAAATAAATGTTAACATGCTCGCATACAATATAAACATAACCTTACAAAACAAGTAACAAAAACTTAACTTTTGAAGTGCGTGTTTTTATTCAATACTATTTTAATTTAGTTTTAGCAAGGTTCTATTTATTTTTGCTATAGCTATATTAACAATATTATTCACAAATAAATATAACAAGTAAATTAAATTTTACTAACATGTGCTGCCATCATTTGTTCCATAGCATAAGGTCCAAATTGAAGTAAATAAAAATTAATTAATATTCTCAGATTAGTTATTTTACTTGATCATGTGTTTTATAATATCCAAATTTAGTTTGGATATTATGTATAAAGGGTGAACAATTTCGTAATAGTAATTCGTCGAACAAATATAATAGATGAGTAAACTAAATTTGAGTATTATAAAGCATGTGTTAGGTAACATTACTAATCGGAAATTGTAATGTATTTTGCTATGTCAGAGCTTATCCTATGTGACAAATGATGGCAGCACCTTTCAATAAAATTTTTACTTACACTTTTTGTAAATAATTTACAGGAGGTATTTTTAAATAATTATAATAATTTAAGAAAGATACATTCATTCAGTAATACAAGTATTATGATATTGTTTTATTATTAAAAAAGTATGGAGATAGACCAATTGAAAATGTCAAGTGATTTTGAGTCAAATATTTGGCTAACCTACTTTATATGTAAATTGAAACCTTTTACGACGTTAACCCAATTGGACACTTTTTAATTTCGTAAGTGTTTTGATTTCTTAATGCTTGAAATAAGGGTAGGTACGATTTTATTTCATTAAATAATAGATGCGGGTTTTATTTTTAATTTTGGTTTCGCTTTTTAAATAGAAATATGTACCCGTCTACTAATATTCATGATATTTTATAAAACGAAATCTAATTTTAGATCTGATTATTTTCTTCCTTAGACAACTTAAAATGGCCGCGAAATTTAAAAATGTCTCTTTGAGAAATTTATTAAATATAGTGTAAATTATGTCAATACTTACTGGATCAATATTAGTCATACTGCAGATTATGTTAGATAAGAAATTTAAACAGTTCTTCTTCACCCTGTTCTGCGCAATTGCGGAGACTATACATGAGGCTGCTATTAAACTAGGAGGACTTTCCCAAAATGTGTGTTCTGTAACAAATATGGTAACTTATAATCCATTGAACATATAATAATATACGTAAAAATAAGAATAATATACAGAAGTTTATTTACATTCAAGTAATTGTATAGAAAAATATCATTGATTATTATTATATTAGCATCCCAAAGTTCAAGAAATAATAAATCTTTACATTCTTGTGTGCTCATATTTTATTCCCAATCGAGTTATTCAAACCGTTGAATGGTTGAATTTTCTGAAGCTCATTTCGATACGCTTCTTTTCTTTTTTCAACGTCGGCGTTGTTCGAACACAGAAATAAATATCTTATTACTAGAGCTGAGGATGTTTGCGGTATAACCATGGTTATATCATGTAACCATAGTAATTTACTATGGTTACTGTTGGCGGTATAACCATGGTTATATCATGTAACCATAGTAATTTACTGTGGTTACATGATATAACCATCGTTATACCGCAAACATCCTCAGCTCTACTTATTACTGTCATTTGATTTTAAGAATTTAAGTAGATTTGACAGAAATGATTTACATAGAAAAGAAAAATGCTACCCAAACAACGTATATTGGGGTGGTGTACAAGATATATTTGTTGTTATGTCACTAATGTTTATATTTTTAAATAAAATATCGAGTAATGTTAACGACAATTAATTAATAATATTTCGCGGATAGCAATATTTAAATTTGAAAGTATCAAGTGTCAATGTGACCAACTGCATACTTTATATAAAACTCTGAACTTTCAAATTAAATAATTTCAATTTATTAACGTTAAAAATGCAAAATAGAAAAAATAGTATAAAGAACTCGCTTTATAAGGCCTTTTGTCGCACATGTTCTTTAGAAAACTCGTGCCTTTTGAAACTTGTGTTTTAATACAACGTGAGATCAATTCAAGACGTCGTCAACTGATCGAAAAATTTATGTTGAAAACACTGACGGTAGCGTGGTACCAACTACTACACTACTGTCATGTTTACGTTTATATTTGGGTTATGTTGGTATATTTTCCATATTTTATTATAATCAGACAAGTCACTAAATTGAGCTATAACTTTTATTATTGTGCAAAATATTATAGCTAATAACATAATAAAGCCATAAAATTTAAATAAAACCAAATATGTATTGTAGATTCAACAATACAGAACAGATGTTCGTAAAGAAAATGTAAACAAGAAGCAACAGGGTTGCAAATATCAGAAAAGTAAAATACACTAGTTTGGTGTAAAATTCTACTACGTGACTATAAATGTTTGTAACAAATATTTACTTTGGCAACACTGAAAAATTGGCTAGCCTGATTATTCGTATATAGGTACAACTTTGTAGGTTATGTCATTTGTATCATATGGATGCGGTAAAAATCAGGTGTGCTAACATAAAATTACAGAAGTGTTGCCAACTTAAGTCGAAAATTTACAATCATTTATAGTCTCGTTGTATTAGCTGAGGGTGTCTTGAATTGATCTCACTGTACTATTTTAAGATTTGATACTGGTACTGATTTATGAAAATTTCAGAAGTAAATTTTTAGGATATATATTTCTTATGGCGGTATTATACACAATAATTTATTGGCCAAGAAATCGACCAAAAAATTGACCAATTTCTAGACGTAAAGAGTTTCGCTTTACACTCATCAATAAATTGGCCGATTTTTCATAAAACAAACAGGGGTATCAACCGCTTACTAAATTTAATTTGCGATTGGTAGTAGTTAATTACGTGTTTTGATCATGCTTTGACAAAAAGACTAAAAGCCCGCTCAGTGCGACCAGTTCGACTGGTCAACGTTTTGCAGTCGTTTTGCTTTGACACGTTACAAGTAAACCCATCACATTAATTTATTTTTAAATATTGACACTTAAAATCTGATAAATTCTAAAATTAACCAACTAAAACAATGTTGGTAGCCCGGAAAAATATTATAAGTTACTAAGAAATTGTCGAAAAATTGTAAAAAATTAGAACATGTTCTAGTTGTCTAATTTCTTGCCCAACTTGAACTTGCCCAATAAATTGTTGTCAATTTTTGTTTTACACATGGCAATAAATGAAGGTCGCAAAATTGGCCAATAAATTGGTATGTATAAAACGGCCGTTACTCAATATAGAAAGCTAATAAAGCTATGTAGAAATTAATTTTAATTGTTTATAAGAATAATTAAAGAATATAAAAAATTATAGTTGTTTTATGATAATTTTAAGAATACTTATATTATTTAAGTGTTTAATGTATATTATCATACATAGATTGTATATTCAGGCAGCTTAAGAAATTATAATCAATCATAAAATTAACTATATGACCCTATTCATTATTGAGATTATAGGTAGTGCATTTCTATTTTATATCTTAGTCATCGTTTATAGGCTGCTACATTTACATAAATTCATATGTTTACTTTCTGTCCCTAAATCATTTGCACAAAGGCATAATATTAAATTCTAGGTCTTACACTTAGGCTTTACAATTGATAGTCAATCCAGTCAATTAAAACTGTCAGACCTTTACGATATTTATTATCGCAGTAAGGACAATTTACCAAGAAATTGTAATTTGGAAAACTTCCAAATTATGTCGTCCTACAGATGCTACGGTCCACTCTAATCAGGCATTTACGGCCGGTATTATCAACGTATTTAAAAGGACATTTATATTAAACGGCATTTAAAAGTAACGCAAATGTATTATCAACATGTGTAAAGGAACACTTAACTCTAAACACGCAGTTAAACTTAAATGCCAACATTTTACTACTCAAGTATTAAAAGGAGAATTACGCATGCGTATTTATGCTTGCATGTACTTCTATACTCAGATATATTTACATAACCTCGAAACTTCTGTGTACTTACATCCATTATAGGCTATATATTTTCTGTTTAATATTAATTTCTCTACGGATAAATATTTTCAATTTTTTTTTAAAGTTATTTTAACTAAAACTACTTTTAATATCAGTTGATAATAACGGCCGTTACTATTTCGTTTGAGGAGAGGTAAATTGTGGGTACTTGCATTAGTAGCATTCAAAACCAAAGAGGGGAAATTCTATTAGAGTTCCTTTTAAGTATAACATTGATAACATTAGGTTTGTTCCAATTCGTCAAGAATATTGTCGAGTAGGTACCTGCGCACTGCAGAAAACGCGAATAAATATTCACATTACGGTTTTCTTAGCGAGTTGTAACAAACCTGTTGGCAACGGTCGTGATATATAAACCTAATTTGAACTAGTAGTTTTATAAGGTCGATCGCTTTTCATTTAAAAAGTGCAGATTCTAATCCTTCGAAAACATAAAATAATTACATACACGTCTAATCAAACAATACACAAAAAACAAATTATAGACGTGTTTTGAATTCTATTATTATTCTTCTATCTGATATTAGACGAAATAAAAAGAAAAATATGAAAAACGCCTAAGAAAATTGGAATATCTTCAATCAGTTTACATAGAGAGATGAAAACTAACAATAGAAGGCAAAAGAAATGATATAGAGTGTTTCTAACTACAAGGTAATAGTTTAAAAAAATGGACAAATAATCGATATGTTGAAAGAGCAAATGAACAAAACAAAATTTGTGAAAATGTATAAGGAAAAAGGCAAAGTTCAAAAATTAAAACAACGATCACTATAATTGAAGAACTATTAAATAACTTCAAATCTAGGTTTTTAAGCTAAAAGTTGGGGTTAAAGCCGAAGAGGTAAGAAAATCTGCGAATTTTTAAATAGATATGTTTGCGAGTCTGAGTGAGAAACGAAAAGATAACGAAACAGACTTTCATGTATTGAGACTAACCGTAAAATAAAAAAATATACGAAAAGATAAAATTCAAAATCAATTATACAGACAGAAATTGAGTATTGAAACAGTTATTAGGTACAATCATAAAATAAGCACGATTACTCTGGCTAGCATTCGATAAGATTGTAAGAAGTTTATAACGGGAGATATTTAAAGTTGATGTGGTAGAAAAGAAATCAAAGCTTAAAGAAGGTATTTAGGGAAAAATAAGCTGTTAAAATGACGAAATTGGAAATTTGATTGATTTCTTTAAAGAAGATAGTAAAATTAGAGATGTTCTTATGTCGTTTTTATCATAAAATTAATTTCGAAAGTTCCTTTTTAATAAAAAAAGATATGTTGCGTGTATATTATATATACAATACGCAATATTAATACGAAATAATAAAACACATACGATATAAATGCATATTGCTGAATTTGGTTCGTGGGAAATAACTATGTATATATGTATAGAACTGTACGATGGTACATTCTTGACGTGTCCGTTGCAAGTTTTTGTGGTACAATTTAAATAAAATGAAACCACGTTTGACTGCATTGTAGAGATGCGGTTCTTTGGTAAAGGTAAAGTATACACATTCTGTCTTTTTTTAGTGCGGCAACGTTTTAATTCAACAGTTGTCAGTAACCCGCTGTTAAACATGCAAACGGAGTTGTTTTTGAAATTATTTCACAGACAGTTGATGTTAAAATCGACTTGCAAGTGGTTATTTCAAAATGGTCGTGTTAATTTCACTACTTTAATGACACAGTAAAACACATCTAGTGCTGTCAAAAGACGAACCGTTCTCGAACTTAAACGTTGTGCAAAGGAAGTACCTTGATTTCGAAAAATGAACTGGAAAGACGAAAAATAGAGAAGGAGTTTTTCTTGTGTGAATCTACACGCGACTATATATTAATTTATGAATGAATTAAATGTTTTACATAATCACATTTTTGTTCATATGTATTTCATATCAAAACATGTGTTTCCTATCTATGCTTTGATAATTTAACCACAGATTATATAAAATATTTTAGACCTCCTAATTAACAATTTAGTGTTAAGTATTCGAAGTTATGTGTATAATTTTTAAATTTATTTTAATTCATAAAATTATATATTTTCGGTCAAAATATTGCTATTTAAATAAACTAAATAAATATATATGCAAACGTATATTTCTAATAATTACAATAGTTTATTGAATTAAATATGAATCGTATATATCGACCACATGTTAAGTGTGATTTTAAAGTTTTAAGATTGGACTTGTAATTTTAAAACGGTAATACATACAAGGTTATTACGATGAATTCCCGAAACAAGTAGTTCTCTTCTGACTGAACACACCGACTCCAAAGGTGTTCGCACTTCATATGCATTCCTGGGAATTTTCTGAAGGGTGTTACGAACCTTCTCTGTATTTTCCTGGATGTCTTCAATGGAGTCAAATCGCATCCCTTTCAGCGAAGTTTTCAATACCGGAAACAGGTAAAGGTCGTCAAGGTTTTGATTGGGAGATTAAGGAATTGCGGAAGTACAGGAATTTTTAATTTTGCCAAAAATGCCCTGATCGAGAAGGCATGAGCCAGTGCATTATCGTGGTGAAGAATCTAATTCTTGTCTCGCCAGAACGCAGGCCGTTTCTTCGACAGATTTTCATACAAACGCCCAAGAACTCTTTTATAGTATGCTTGATTGTCTGTATGTCCCTAAGGGGCATATTCATGAGACAGAATACCTCTACAATCGAAAAAAATTAACAACATAGTCTTCACGCGGCGAAACTTGACTCTTACACTGCGACGACTGTGCCTTTGTTTCAGGGTCATGTCCATAAAATAAGTTGCCGATCAGTAGACACAATATTGAAGCACGAAAAATATCCGTATAAACCACATTTAGTGCAAGAATTATGGAACGGGGATTATGATCGTAGAATTGGATTTTGTGAAAGAGTGCTAGATATTTGCAAAGGTGACCAATATTTTTACATACAATTGGCTGTTTTCCGATGAGACTGTGTTTTGTTTGAATGGTACCGTTAATCGCCATAATTGTCAATATTGGTTAATAGATAACCCTCATTGGATACTAGAAACGCATACAGAACATCGCAGAAATTAAACGTTTGGGCTCGTACTTTCAGGAACTGGATTATTGGTCCTTTTTAATTCATGGTACAGTAACTGTACAGAGATATTTAGATCTTTACGTAATCAAGTTGTTCCTAATATTGAGGAAGATGGGAATTACCTGTAAGTGTTTGGTTCCGACAAGATAGAGCACCCCCCAAAATTAAAGGCGTAGTAACCTTTAATTTTAGAAGTTTTTAAACAAAATATTCCCAAATAGGTGCATTGGCCGTGGTGGATTCATTGAATGACATGATACAGTCTCCAGATTTAAATCCCCTAGAATTTTTCCTTTGGGGTCATTTAAAATCTGTGATTTATACTAGAAGACCGCATTATCTGGTCGAGTTACGGCAGAGAATAATTGAGGAAGTGGAATTAATTCGCGAGGAAGCTTTGGCAAATGTCATTCAAGAATTTTTTCACGGACTTGCATTTTGTCAAGACTGATATTGATTTTGTTTATATTTTTGGTGTTAATTTTTTTTGTTCTCAATAAGTTTAAATATTTCCGTCGTTGTTGAATAAAAGGGAAACAAACTTTATTATTGCTACTTCCAGGGCAGCGCTCTATTGAAATTCATAAAAATGTACCGAGTGTGTCATTTAAAATACAAAAGTTAAGAAAATAGTTGAAAATATGTTCTTCAAATTCGCTATTTGCATTAACTTAGATGTGGAAAATTTTATTAAAATCTAAGTAGCCGTATCAAAGATATTCGAATGGACCAATACATTTCCCTAAACCTGTATTTCGATTGTAATATCATCTTCTTCCTGTAGCTTATTTGCTTCTGCGGTCTCGGAAGTTGTAATATTATAAATTTAATAATCAAATATAGAAAATTGATATGTATCTTTAGTATCGTATTTAAAACACCATGCTGAAATGCAAGTATTTTGACGCATTTAGGAAAGAAGCACAAGATTGAAGTCGCAGCAAATACAATTTTACATTTTTATTTGACGAAGTATTTATTGAAAAATATTGTTAAAAATTGAAACTAATGCTTAACCATTTAAAATTTTTTTAAAATATTTAAAATAGTTTATAAACATATTGTATATATATTTATTAGAATAATTTAAACATACATGAGTAGGTAAACCCCACCAGTTTTGTATAATACAAAGGTATTTTTAATAATATAAAATATTATTAAAAAAAAAAAAAAAAAAAAAAATATTAAAAGTGAACCTGTATTTGTGTTCTTCACACCAGATTTTTAATAATATTTTATATTATTAAAAATACCTTTGGAATATATTTATTTATTTATAATTAATCTATATTTAAATACTCGTTTTCCTGAGGCTTTAAAGTTTTTATCTTCCCGCATTATTGTATTGACTAACAAATTCTCTTGTATCTATGTTCAACAAAAAAAAAAACATGCACTTGTTAGACCAACAGTAATATTACAAGCGCCGATAGCTGTCCAGAATTTATACTAATAAAGAGATGATTTTAATGCTAATCTGTTTGGAGTTCACATCAATTGTTGTGTCACGGGTTCGGTATGAGACCGTATCCGCTCTTCGCTAGCTGAGAATCTCTTTAGAAATAAGTCGAGTTATTGTGCTTTCAAGATATGAAATATACATATACAAGTATGAATGTATGTTATCGCATCTGTTGGAAAGTTTGATATTCGATATCGTGTTTCCTTTCCGTAGTAGCGGCAAAACGATTTTGTAGCCATTTACACTTTCCAATATTTATTTTTTTTTTATATTTCATTCTTAACATATATAAGAGAAATAAATTTTTCCAAAGAAGGAATTAAAAAACAAACAGGAAATATTATAATCACCAATCACGATAGCATGAAATAGTGCAACCGATGTAACATTATCATACGGTATAGTGAATTGCAAATACCTACGCAATTTATATGCAAGAAGTAAGCAAATCATCCGGGAATATTTGCCCGACCATGACTTCTTCGAGGCAACTGTTACCTGTTTTTAAACTTACGTCTTAGGTATTTCGGTTATGCTAGACGTCTATAATAGTGACTTGCTCGTATTACAGCTTTTCAAAGAAGACGTTTCTAGTCATCTGTTTCGCAAGAAAGTATCGACAATTACACATTTCTTTAGAGTAATAGGTATCTTTTAAAAATAGATGTATCTTTGAAGATAACTTCAATGTGTAATATAAATTTTAACAAACAGAAATTAAGTTTAAAATCGTTAATGCTTTAACCAAGTCGACATATTTAACTGTAATTATTGAGTTCTGTTTTGTCGTTGTACAAAAGTAAAGCGGCGAAATTTTTCGCTATATTTTAAAGAGTAACCGGTGTTTATAATGCAGAAGACCAAGAGAAGTTCCAGGAATTGGACAAGATATACATCAATTAAAATCGAATATCTTCTTGCTCCTTTTTTATTTGTTTTCCTCTTTTTCTTCGATTTTATAACTCTATAAAAGTCGGTTGAACTTTTAATGATGTTTCAATTAAATTTTTTTACACGCGCAGGCGAATTGTTGCTGTTACTAACGATTTTGAAAATAACTCACAATTGTTATGCACGCTTTACTCTGGCTTTTATTGTCTTGGCTGCAGTAATTTCACCAGAGAACGTTTTTAAATTAAAATATAACTATATGTACAGTACGTCGTGGACTTAAGGCTCATATCTTTTAAACAAATTATTTCCATGTAATCTAATCTAAAATATTAGAAGGACAAGAATTTATGTCTTTTTTAAACATTTAAAGTAACTAGTAAATATGTTTACCAGTGTTAAAATATTTTGTACATATTTATTACATGTAATATTCCTTGTTCACGCACGACATATAAAACCTCCTGTTTTCTTAGCTATAATATCTTACTTGTATTTACTTTATCATAAGTAGGTAATACAAGATAATATGTAAGTAACATAACATTAATGGTAATAATTAGACACTGTAGTGTAAGATATTAAAATTCCAAAAAAAAATTACTAGTAATTTATAAATTGTCAGTTTGGATGGAATTACAATTAAATCCATAATTTAAGAGCCTGTATATGTATGTATTTTAATAACCAAGTTGCCGTTTTCAGTATGAAACGAAATTAAACATTTCTGGTTATAATAAGCACTTCATTGCTCGTAATTGTGATGTTTTTCCGCACCTTATCTCAGATCATTACTATGTTTCATTTCTCTGTGGTTTTTCTGCGCCTAATCCTGTTAGGTCTATCGAAAAGAACGCATTTAGACTTTTTGATGAAGCATCTATTTTGCGACTTCAGGAATCTCTTGAAAGGAATGAGTGGCAGGATTTCAGTACCTTCTTGGATGTGGATGATGCTTTCAGCTCCTTCTATAATGTTTTTTGATACTATTTTGAGACCAATTTTCCTGAAAAAATTATATGCCTTGGATCTTTCAAGCAGTTTGTTTGTATCACCCAGAAAGTCAAGATATTGGGTAATAGGTTGAGGGATCTATACATTTTGCAGTTGCATTATCCAGATTTGCGGGAGATGTATTCTGAGAGAAAAGTTCATGCCATTCTTGTGCAGAATACTAAATGATCTTATTATACAAATAAAATTTTCAATTCGGGAAATGTTAACTGTGCGGCATGGTCTGTTATAGCGGAACTTACCAATAAACAGAGGAAGTCAGGAGATAATATTTCTCTGAATGTAGATGACTCATTAATAGATGACCCTGTCGTCCTGGTCAATAAATGTGGCAACTTCTTCATTGAGGAGCCAATGAAAGTTATATCAGGTACCGGCTCTGCTATGAAAAGCATCTATACTAATAACGCTATTAATGAGTCTGTGGGTGTCCTCTCCTTATCTGAGCATGAAATGCTTCAAGTACTTTATAAATTGAAAAATACTAAATATATATTATAACTTGTTGCGTCGTGCTGCCGTTGTGTGTGTTAAACCTTTAACGCAACTAATTACTTTATCTTTTGAAAGAGGCATTTTTGCTAGGGTCCTGAAGGCGTTGGTTATTTCTCTAATCCACAAAAAGACCTCTGTCCATGAAGTGTCAAATTACCGCCCAACCGCAATGGGCTCGAGTTTCTCAAATCTTTTCGAATATGCTATGCTAAATATATTGCTGGGTTACTTGGATAAGAACGGCATATTTACAGATAGACAGTTTGGTTTCAGGGAGGAACGATAAAGATGAATCAAATGACACAATAAGATCCCTAATTTCACTCATGCAGGCGAGTGAGACACGATAAATTGAATAGGAGGACAAGTATGGACGGCTTTTCCTAGTGAAAGTCATAGCATAACATTTGTTAATGTTCAAAACAAGCTTATTCCTTACGGACTAATTGGCCAGTACACTCAAATTATCTTGAAGTATGTCTACATCGCCTTGATTATGTATGTAATGAAAGAGCTTAACGTCATCTAAATATGCTAATACTTGACAAGACATTCATGGAAACAAATCATTGATGTATATATTAAAGGACTCAAACTCCATCCCTGTGGAACTCCAGATGCAACAAATTCCAATAACTTAAAACCATTATAGAAAACGTATCCATATCTATTGGACAGGTAAGAGTTGATTAACTTACAAAAAGCAACATTCAGACCAAAGTCTAAGCTTTCGAATTGGTATAGCACCTTGTCATTATTACAATGCCCGATTACAGTGGCGGCTCTTTAATGAGCGCAAGTGAGCAATTACACCCCCTGGAATTATGAAACAAAACAAACCAAGCGGCGACTAACTGTGAAAGTATTTATTTATTATGTATATTATGTATTCATAGTTATTGACGAGGAACGTGGCACGCTAACAACGTACATACACCAATCGTCGTCACAGATATACTGAGCAAAGCCCAACTCTTGCTCTGTTAAGGCATTAACATTACATTGATGGTGGGGAGAACTGTATTTTGTCGTACTTCAATGTCGTATAATACATAGCGTTGGAGCAACTGAACCAGACTGCTCTTGGGCGTTGTTACGATGAATACGGTATCTTTTTTACAGAACAACGCGTTTTCGCGGTTAACGTATAATGAAAAAATCGCAGTAATAAATCTTAAATGGCCGATGCCTCAATTATGTTTAGAAAATACACAATCTGAAAGGTAAATACGTTATAAGCAAATTCAAAATGAATATTTATCAGAAAAATGACTGGATTTGTGGATGTGAAATTAAAAATACTTTTTGTTTTCCGTGTCTTTTGTTTGGTGGTGAACCGTCTTGGTTAAAGAACGGAATAAGAGACTTAATTCATCTTAGTGCTAAAATTATTAAACATGAAAATTACGAAGGGCATTTGAAAAATATATTTAGTCTAAGAATGTTAGGAAAAAATAACATTCAGAATGTTTTAGATTCATCATATAGAAAAGCAATTCAACAACACAATGAAAAGGTAACAAAAAATAGGATGTGTTAAATTTAATAATAAATTGCATTAGATTTTGTGGCGCGTTTGAACTGGCACTTCGGGGTCATGATGAACAGCAAACGTCGAATAAAAGGGCATTTTTCGGGAATTGATAAATTTTTTTAAGGGATTATCAAAAACGATACAGAATGAGCTGCTTGATGCAATGTTGAACGTGTATCATGAAGAAGTTGCCAGTGAAATTAAAGCAACCGAGTTCATATCTATGATAGCTGATGAAACCACAGATGTGTCCAATCAGTTTCAGTTGGTGGTTGTTTTAAGATATATTGTGAACGCGAGACCGGTCGAAGGATTTTGGAAATTTCTTCTGCCTAGTGGACATGATGCTAATTCTTTATCTGCCTCCATCCTTAACGAAATTAGTTTGCTTGTTGATGACCCAGAAAAACTGATTGCACAGAGCTATGATGGGGCAGCAGTTATGAGTGGTGCTATTAACGGGGTGCAAAGACATGTCCAAGACCAGTATCCAAGGGCTAATTTTGTACATTGTTATGCACATCAGACAAATCTAATTATGTCACATGCTACATCGAGCAGTAGTAATTGCAGAATTTTTTTGCCAATCTGACGGGATTATGTACATTTTTCTCCACTTCACCACAACGAGCTGCAAGATTGGAAGAATTCCTTCAGAGAAAAAGCTTACCTCGTTCTTCAAAAATAAGATGGAACTTCAATTCTAGGACAGTGAATACAATATATGAGCACCGAGAAGAAATAATTGAAGCTCTAGAACAAATCGAGGGAGAAGCTAGTTTACAAATTACCATTCATCAAGCTAGGGCCAATTTGCGAATTTTAGAGGAGGAAAATTTTATCTATTGGTTAACTTTCTTTCATAAAATTATGCCACATGTGGACATATTGTTTAATCAATTACAAAATGTCAATACAGATGCATTAAAAATCAAGAATAATTTAGATAATTTTGAACGCGCTATTGGAAAAATTCGAACCGAAATCGCTGACACAGATAATCAGTTGGTTAAACAAAATGACCCCGAACTGACTCCTCGACCATCAAAGCGGCGAAGAGTAACTGATGGTAGCCAAAGAAGGAGGGAAACTATTGAAGTGTGCGATATTATTTTGCTAGAAATGAAAACTAGATTTCGGTATACAGGACCCTTAATATTAGCAAACTTAATTTCTTTTAAACGGTTCTCCTCTTTTCAAAAAAATTTCCGGAAGAATGCCTTAAAGAAGCAGTAAAATTTTATACATGCCTCAATAAAAGCAGACTACGAACTGAATTAAGCGTTCTATATTCTAGAGAAGAATTTAGGCAAAATATAGAAGTCGGTGCTGTAGGTCTGCTAGGTCTTCTGCTTAATGAAGTTGTTACGCTTTTAAAAATTGTCATTACAATCCCAATGACAACGTCCGAAGCGGAACGCCAGTTTTCATGGCTGAAGAGAATAAAAACTTTCCTGAGAAATACAATGAAAGAAGAGAGATTAAATGCCCTTAGTATGTTATCTTGCGAAAAAGAATGTATAAATGCTTTCCCAAACTTTAATGAAAAAGTGATAGAACTGTTCTGCAAGTCAAGGACACGTAAAATGGACTTCGTTTATCGTCACATGTAATTAAACTGTGTAGTGTAATATTTACTATTCCCTCAAAACAAACTCTACAATGAACAGTACCTGTCTGGAACAGTACGTCGGTGAAATTTATAAGGATTGGGTAAGCGTTTTTGTATTACACTTTTTAATTTTGAAATTATGCACTCCCTATGTGAACCACCCCGAGCCGCCGCTGCCCGATTATAATTTAACAAGGATGGCGCCATATAATATTTTATGTGTTATGCTCTTTATAATATGATTCTGTGGTTTCTGTGATTATTAGGTTGTATTTCTTATTGTGATTTCAAAACCTTGACAATGATTCCAAAGGTTTTAGGAGAATTTTTGCAATGACTTAGATATATTGTTCTATAAATGAATAAAAATCTTTAATTGTACTATTTTTTTGTTCAAACTTTCTAATCAGCTTGTTTACAATTTCGGAATTGAAGTCATTGTGTATTCGGTATTTATCATTCGTTAGCGGGTAAATTAGCAAATAGTGGATAAGGCACCTGAATAAGGCCATCTTTTTATCTTTTATAATTATTAATAAAATAATAAATATTGTTTCTTGTCTTTTCAGCTAATTTTTCTAAATTTAAAATGTAAAAACAGTAGACAATTTAAAACACTTATTCTACGCAATTACTTAAAATTAGTAGTTGCTGGTGTTACGCAAAATATAAATCTATGATGTACAATCGCGATTGCGAAAAGCACTTGGTCTAGAATCATGTGAAAATCAAATATTATTTCAAGTGCAAGGCAATTCAAAATCAAACAGTGGAATACGTAAATTGCTAATAAGAATATGCGGCAAGTATATAACTGGAAACTTAATGTAAACAAATAGGTATATTCTTATCAGCGATAAATAACGTAGAAAGGCGGCGAACAAACAAAGGAGGGGTGTGAATACGGTTCAATTGATGAAATAATGTTTCTCTTCAATAAATTTCACCACTCAAGAACTGACAAGTTTCATACGTTGTGAATTCTTACTAACTATAATAAGATCGACAATGCAGTCGATCTACGTAGGAGTGGACATATCGTAATGCTTCGGAGTTGGTGTTGTTTTCTTCTACGCAAGCATGAAATACAAGCAAATAAAATATCGCATATGAAACCGTGAGAATTGGTTAGCGGAATAGTCAGCGGATTTAAGAATAGCTTGATATTCTGCAAACTTTAATCGGATTCCTGCAATGTAGATTACAGTAGGTAGTTTTTTAAAATACATACTTTTGTATTTTTATTAGATATTTTGATATGATACGCGTGTATGTTATGAGAATAATAAAGTAAAACTCTTATCCGAGAGTAGGAAAATTAATATTGCAGGATTTCTTTACAGAGTGATTCCTTAATATCCATTTTCGCGATTCCTATCAACAATTAAAGTATTATACATTGACTACAATTTCAATATACAGGATGTACTTGAAATAAAGAGACAACGTATGAAAAATGGAAAGATGTAATTGTATAGAATATAAACCCAAAATATTGTCAATTATGATGCGAACTCCAAAATTAAAAACCTCCTGAAAATTGTATCATGTTTCGTCTATGAATTCAAAATATCCAGAATGTGTATAAATAATAAATGCATCTATTGAAGTTACATACACACAGCGTATGTTTACATAGTGCTGTGGATTTTTCCACGCAAATATTTTGAAAAATTTTATTATTTATGAATATATTTTTATGTTGAACTGATTTATATTTTTGACTAGTGTAGTTGTAGCACGCCGTTTTGCCTTGCTGTATCCGCAGACATTAATGTACTCTGAAGTTAGAAGGTCGTGTTTTTGAGAAGATAAATTTTTATCTCTCTTAAGTAAATTCGTGATTTGATTTAATTGTGTTGGTGTTTGTAAATTGGCGTAAGTAAATTATTTAATAGATATCTATATAATTTAAAAGAGTGTAATACTGTATTTTCTTATGTATATTTATTTTCGTATTGATATTTAATCTTAGTTATTTGAAATAAATGACATAGGTTTTTAAAGTTTCTAGTTAAAAAAATCTGTTAACCGAGAAAATTTTATACGTTGGTATATCAAGGGCATTTTTTCATGTGAATTTATTAGTTTTAATTTTGCTTGGTTGTCACTAAGGAAGTTTTTTATTATATGCTACGGTCATTTTCATATAATATTTCTACCTTAATAATATTGTTTAATGACGTAATATTAATCTTTATACTTCATAAAGATATATTTTTTTTTGGATTTTTTTTATTGTTGTATTAAAGTTTCATTTAAAGTTTATTGTGTTTTTTATTTAACATTACTTCAAGAAGTTTACAAGTAACTTAAAGCAATTTAATTAAAACATTTGTTAAAACTCTTTTACTGGCGCATTATAAATTTGTAGAAGAGAAAAATCACGTTTTCCAATTGGAACCCTGAGGGAAAAGCAGTCTCATCTGGAAAATATACCGACTGAATATCCAAGCTGGACAGATTGGTTGTGAATTGTGAATAAGCAAATCACAAAATCACAATTCATAGCAATACGTAACAGCTGTCGATGTTATAAAAACTATAATATTGTTGCATGTAAGGTTAATAACCTCGTACAAAATCAGCTGTTTATACATTCAAGTAAATAATTAAAAATTAAGATGTGTGTTACATAAATTTACAAGACCCATTTTAAAATCATATCAAAAATAATTTGTGAGCTTTTTGAACTGATACCATTTCTTGTGTATCGCGTTTTTTTTTTTTTGTTACGAGAAGTAAGAAATATAAAATATTAATATGGATTCAAGATGCCGTTATTTAATTTAAAACAAAAGTATTTTTAATAATATAAAAAATATTATTAAAAATGGGGTGTGAAGAACACAATACAAGTTCATTTATGTATTTTTGAATGTATCTTCTCCAAAGACGTAGATACGTACTTCACATTTCTACATGTTCGTCGGTACGCCCCTGTTGGAGAAGAGACACATTCAAACCAACATAACTACGTTACTATCTAGCCGAAATTATTCAGACAGTGCGTGAAGGAATATTCAGCGCTGTCTATATAATAACAGTCGAACTAGACGTGTTTTTTTATAGTCGGTAACCACCGTATCTATAAAAAACTGTATTCTCGTGTCTTCACTACTTGTCGGCGTAAGCCGAAAGTGTATATGACAACATAATTTGAAACATACTTGAGTGGGTAAAACCTCACTAAATTTGTATAATACGAAAGTATTTTTAATAATATAATCATTTATGTATTGTGTTCTTCACACCCCATTTTTAATAATATTTTTTATATTATTAAAAATACTTTTGTACTATACAAATTTAGTGAGGTTTTACCCACTCAAGTATGTTTCAAATTATGTTGTTAATTTAAAACGTTAGAAGATAATATTGTGTATAAGTTTTAAAGGTTCGATAACCTGATACGAAGGCCAGCTGTTAAAAATTTATATTTGCGTGTGAATTTTTAAAGGCTGCAACATGGTACCTTATGAAACTTGTATTTTAATATACTATTTTAGATTAATATTACATTTAATTTTCTGTATATTCTAATGATTATAGTGTTTAATCCAAACTGGTTAATTAAAAGACATTAGCAATTTTGTAGGAAATGTAGTAAGTAAAACTTCTTCCCCGCCCTTGATAATGTTCATTACCATTACCATCTAGATTATCTATGTTTAAATACATTATTATCATTAATTTTTAAATAAATATTAATTTTTGTCAAATTCAGTCACGCCAATTTTCCGGCTCCTCCACCTATTTTTATTTTTCATTTTTTTTTGTTTCTATAGCAATTTAGTTAATATTATTAGTTTAATAATGTGATATATATGTACATACGAGGGTCTCTGGAAATATTTCTGGAAACTATGTAAAACAATATATAAAATTCATTGTTTTTCAAAGTATTCATCTTTGGTATCCAATATACATATTTCTGTATACGTTCGTACCAACTTGCGAAGTGTTCTATTCACTCTGGCGGCAAAAATGATTCATTACACATTTTCTTTACGTTTCAGATAAAATAAAAATCACGATGTGATAAATCACGTGACTACGATCAATGAATCATTAATTTAACATGTTTACCGCCCAAAAAATTAATGGTTTGGCATGATACCTGGTGTTATTATGAAGAATAATTTATTGACTTCGATTATTTTTCTCTTATTTGATCCAGCACTTTCGGGAGATAAATTATGGTATACCAAACAGCGGTTACTACAAAGTCTTGCAAAATTTAAGCAACAAACTATTCAAAAAAGATATAAAATCTCTTACCACAATTAATAATCGTATCCTAAATGCGTATTTCGACAACTAAGTTGTCATCATCAGTAGGTAAAACCATTAATCACAGTGTTGAACATGAGTCACAGTGAAGTTAACATAGAATCACGCACATCTTTACACGGCGTGCATGTATACAATGCAACAAGCTATTATTTGCTTTCCAGCGCTGCGTGAGCGACAACTTACGCAAGTTTTGGCTTGCTTTGAAAGACCTGAGTCATTGGATGTTGTTAACTTCTAGAATTATGTAAATAAGAAAAGTTGTAGCCAGTAACGATATAAACTAAATTTGATTGATTTTGGTTGATTTTTTTTAGTGTTTCAAGCTATTGTCCAAAGATGCTACAATGTCACGATATGTGGCATGCCGATCTTGTTCAATTATTTTACAGACAACTTCAACATTGTGGCAACAATAGCCGTCGATGGACGACCTGCCTGAAATTCGTCTTTGAGAGTGATGCGTCTGGCCTGAATTTTGGCGTTAAATCTCTTGAAAATTTTCATGCCAAACTTTTATTTTTGCACAAAACTACATCTCCTTTTAAGTGTTGAATAAACCAAACTAGTTCACTTAACTACGAATTGTCAACTGAATTATGGGTTAGAAATGGAAATTTGACAAATACGACAATTGAGAAACATGTATACCTGGTGTGAGGAACACAAATACAGGTTCACTATTAATATTTTTGTGAACGTGTCCGAACATATCCCTCCCCAGAGACGTAGATACGTATTTCGCCTTTCTACAAGCTCATCGGTACGCCCCTGCTGGAGAAAGAATATTTCCAGACACATTCACAAAATTATAACATTAATAATATTTTATATTATTAAAAATACCTTTGCATTATACAAAACTGGTGGGGTTTACCTACTCATGTATGTTTCAATTATTCTGTAACATGGATACCACTTAAACTACATGATTCCAGAAATTTTTCCAGTAGCCCTCGAATTAATTAATTAATTATTATATCAAAACCTCAAATTACATGTGCTTAAAATTTAAGAGCGTTTTTATCATAGTATAAAGGTAAATGTGGTTAATTTCTAGTGATATTCCCTTATAAAAGTATTATAATATTTATTGCTTCATTTTAAAACGAAAATTGTTTATTTCTATATACAATAAATGTAATTATATGTAGGACATAATTTTCATTAAAATATTTGAATTGTAAAATTTTATTCAAGTTTTAGTAGTGGCATCTTTTATATTTATGTAGTTCTATTACTCTACTTATTAAACCGTTTGTATTTCCACCTTACTTTTATTAGTGAACGAGTTCAATACAGAACTTGTAAGCTGGCTATTATTACTTAAATTCGCGTTAAATGTATATTCTTTAATCAATTCCGTTAGAGACAATGTTACAATTTTAAAATTAATACTTAGGCCGTAGATAGAATTTTCCAGGGATGGTAACTTTGAAAGTTACGTCGTAATCAAACCGTGAAACTGATATGGCGTACTTTTATTAAATATTCAATACTTTGTTGAGGTAGCGCTAAATTTTGTTTACTTACAGTTTTTTGAACAGCAAGAGAGCTAGTCTCATCTTAGTATCAAGAGACATTAGTCTCAATACAGTAGTAGTAATATCACATCAAGAGACATCAGCCTTATTTTAACATTAAGATACAACAGTATCAACATTGGTATCAAAACACCAGTCTTATTATAACAAGACACAGTATCACTCCAGCATCGGAACATATCAGCTCACACATAGCTGCAACAGTTTAAGTTCATCATGACATTAACATTAAGAGAATTTAAGAAGGTTAATATTAAGATTTGTGAGGGTTTCCTTGTAAAATAGGTTTAAGCGTTTTTATATAATAAATAAAAGACAAACACAATATAACTGCCGGAAGTTACGCCCCTTTACCGGAGGTCAAGATAGAACAAACCATTTATATTCAATTATTTGTTTAACACTTTAAAATACTGTACTTTTTATAAAAGCAGTCATAAAAAATAGCTCTGAAATATTTTAGCTTAAATAAATAGCCGAATTATGCATTTTTATCCTTCAAATATTTTTGTAAAGTATTTACATAGACATTATTCAATAAAATTCTATGTCTAAAACATATGAAATGATAAAGGATTATACGTGCCCTAAATGTTAATGTTCATTCGTAATTTATTTTAAGTACATTACTGCAAAAGCTATTATGTCATTATGTTTTCAAATAACTTAGAAAACATGCTAATGTTCGACATACAATGTTCGAATCTTTTATTATTTAGGGGATTTTTATTACTCTGGATGTATACATTCTGATAATGAGTTATTAATAATATAAGTTTATCTGTGCAACTTTTGACTAGATTAATGCCGACTTTGTCATGAGTATCTTTAAGATATTTATAACAAAATGTGTCATAGTTAATATTCAATTCCGGGTGCGATATGGCAGGTTTCTACGTCACTAATATTTATTTTGAAATTTTCTGATGAAATTTATTATTGCAATAAAATACTATTTAGTTACTTTGTAATAATGAATTTGTTTATTTAAATTTTGTTGCGTTCTGTTAATAATCAACAGCATTACACGCATTGATCTTGATATTAAATGATTATTGTGTAATAATTTAGGCTTCGTGCTTAATTAATATACAGTTTGATTAAATATTTTCAATTATACGAGAGTGGTTTAACGAAAGAGTAACTTTTCAAAGGTTGGCAACACTTTCGCTACGGTAATTATGTTGCTGACTTCCGCCGTACTTCTGATGTCTACTTCCAAAATTTCAAACAAATCTGACAAATAGGTATTTTGGTTTCGTACTCATTTAAAGAAGACTGTTTTCGTTGTGTAAATATAGAAAAAAATTATTTCGAGTGTTAATTAACATTATCTTTTACATGGAAAAATAATTAAAGTAACCGAGGAAAAGTTACGTAAATATTGTGAGGCTAAGACCTGGCGATGATGTCACTCGCCGACCGCGTCATCAGTCTCTTGGACGTTTTAGAGTCTGGCATGAAGTCCGGAATATTCTCGAATGCCCTGCAGTTCTATAGGTTTCTTTTGGTTCGCAATTCTGCGCAGTAGTTCTAGAACTACTGCACAATCGTACTCGCTATTTGGTGTTTCGGTTACATATGAACTAGTTCTGGATTTTTGATTATATGTTTTGGTTCTTCTAGCAGTTCTTGCTCCTTAGCGAGTACCGGTTCAGAATTAATAGTTCAAGATTGCACATTGTGTTTATTTATTTCTGTTTGCCATTTTTGAATGTTGGCAAACAGTTTGTCTCTAAGTTGCTCTAAGTCTCTAATAAACATACATTAAATAAGATACATAGAGAATTTAAAGAAAAATATTTAAGTGCATTAATTTAATTTACTTTTGTCTGGTAACGGCAAATAAATTAAAGATAAACGTTATACTCAAATTTGTAGGTGATTTAATAGAAAGAAAAGATAGTTGATGTTGAGAAAAACATGTCGAGGTACATTATCATTAAGTAAATCATTTTAAATTATTTCATATCATATTTTTACCTTTGTGTTATTCACGTTTCTTTTTTTTTTAATAATTGTTGGCGAGCAATTATGAGCTTCCACAAAAATTTGTGGAATTATGCAGAGATTCAAAAATTGGAACATTTTTGTACTGATTTAAATTGCCACTAGATGGTGCACTAGTACAGTTTCAATTTAGTTTCATTGTGCCTGTTGGTTTTCTTGAGTTCACTCAAATTCAGAACTATTCTGGAATTAACAAAGTTAATCTTGGGTAAATAAAATATATTTTTTGAAGAATTAATTGATGAGGGACACACTAGTTGCGGCAGCAGTGGGAAATCCTTTAAGCCTCTTATTAGCAAAACTTTTCTTGGATCATTTTGAAGAAACCATTAGCTCGTACCCCCTTTTTAAAAATTGTATTTACTGGTTTAGATACGTAGATGACATATTCATTTGAATTAATGGTAGTGACAGATAATTAAAAAAGTTTTTTGATTATATAAATAATGTTCTTCAGAATATAAAATTTACACTGGAAACAGAGAAGAAAGATTCAATTAATTTTCTTTACAGAATGCTAATAAAAAACATGTATTTTCTATTTAAGTCCACACATACAGATATAACAATACATGCCTCTTCCTTTCATCCTTTAAAACACAAATTAGTCGCATATGAATCTATGATACATAGAGCCGGGCATTATAAACGATCGTTAAATCTGCGAAGTTAAATCTACCAATTAATTTACACCTTAGAAAAACCTCGTATTAAATGTTATTCATTAGTTAAATGCGAATAACTGTTTGCTCCACTATGCTTCAAATAAACATAACCTTATTTTTAAAAGTTTATATTTTGTGTGTGTTTGATAACTTGAATTTTGATAATGACAGATTTATCAGTTTGTATTTTACATATATAAAGAAAAAGAATTCGTAAAGAATTAGGATTTTTTGTATTTTTTCATTTTATTCAGTGGCTCCATCGTTTATCGAAACGCTAAACTGCAAAATATATAGCTATTCAGAGTTATTATACAAATACTTATATTACTTGGATGCATTTTTTATAATACCAGATTTCAATTTATTCGTCAAGATATTTATTCGCTGTTTTTAATACCGGCCCATAGACTAGTGAATACACCACTTAATAAAACTAATTGCGACCTATTGCAATAAATAACTGCTATTCATATAATATTATCAACAATATCCTCAGACACAAACAAAAGGCACATAGGTATCTGCTCTCTGATACATCGTAAAATATCAATAAACGATTCAGTACAGTAACTAATATTGGTAAAATTTCAGATAAAATTAGCAATTTAATCAAAAAAGTTGCGAACGGTACCATAGCTTATAAAACTAATAACACGATTGAACGATTTTTAAAAACACAATAAACACAAAATGGACAAAAATCGAACTCGGGTGTATAGAGGTTAACCAGCGATCGTAATATGTTTTATATTGGTCAAACTAGAAAAGCCTTTGCCCAGCTTAGTTCGACCATCAAAGAAGTTACAGAGATAAAAAAATTATATTCTGCCTTTGCTAATCACTGTATAGAAGATAACCATAATTTCAATAATAACTTTAAAATATTTCATATTCAAAATAAATGTATATAATATATAATTAAGTATATAATAGCTTGTACTATTGTAAATTTACCATTATTTATGCGGTGAAACAATGCCACAGTGGAAATCTACAATAAAACTTTGAAACTCTTAAATCAGTGTATTTCATTTATATATTTTTTCCCCTAGAATAAGTATTTCATTGAAACCCTCTCGTCAAACCGTCCTTCGTATTAATTCTATTTATGTAATAGTCTTAACAAGAATATAAATAGTAATAACAACTATTTAATAAATAGAATAAACGGTGCAGTAATAACATTATTTTGTAAGATCTTCGACATTCTGCTAATAATTTCATATAATGTTTATAAATTTCAACAAATTCTTTTGGTTTATCTGCACACAATAAGTTAGTGGCGTTTTTTGCTAGAACGATAATAAACATGTTTATTTTAACTCTTGCAATTTACATTAATTATTTAAATTTTTGGTTTCCTGCATTATAGGTAACTATTTGACCGACTTAACAAGGTACTCGTTTCAATCCACAATAGCGATGATCCGGTTTTGATCATATTGCTCATTTGATTCGCAAGGTTCCTCGCGAATTCCCTAACTATATACTAGTCGGTGCCTCGCGTGGTGACACGAAAGTCCACGGCAGACATAAAGTAGACCGGCGGTGGGAAAGTGAGCCAAAAAGCTTAGGGGCCAACTTAAGGTTACGACAAACAAAACGGTCACCGAAGACCTTGAACAACAAAGCCATTCATCTCTAAGAGATTGCCATATCGTATAAAACAAGTGAAGGTTATTAGAATCATCATTATTTTCAATAATAGCAGTGTATTATTACTATTATTGTTCTTATTACCATTAATAGATAAAAAGATTAAGGAATAAAGACAAAAGAACAAATACAATCAAGCAAATTAAAATAATGATGTTGCTTGTAGATGTTCTGTATAATATATTCTTATTTCTTTGTTTAGGATTAATGCAAAATATGTTTTGTTCAGTGAGTTATTGCTATAGTTTTAAATCACTTACCGCAGGCACAATTAGAAATTAAAGCTTTAGCTTTATCGTCCACTTTAGATATTGAAATATTTGCAACTTTTATAGGAACAGTCAAAACAATTCGTTGAAGAAAATCCAATGGGGTTACTACAACTATATTCCAGCTTAATCGACTAAGTACCAGTTGTTCGAATCCCTATAAATAAAATAACAATATTAAAATTAAATATATAAATAAGACAATACTACAAGTGAATTACAAAATCATATTTTGATAAAATTAAAATAGAACTTTATATATCTATTAATAGTGAAATTATTACATTAAGAAGATATATAATATAAATAAGGAGTATATTATATCATAAGATTGTAATGCTTTATTTACAAACCTATCGATTTAATTTAAAAATATATTTAAAAAAAATAAATAAATATATAAATATTATCAACACTGTATTCATCAATACCAATATCTACCTATAATGCTTTATGTATCTACTGTGAAACCAGTAAGTATTATAGAAAGAATGTCATATATACATCAGAGCTAAGCTTAATAATATTAGATTGCGCTAAGTAAATTGTATATAGAAGGCATATAAGAAAAATAAAATGCCGAAAATTAGATATAGCTTAAATCTAAAGTTATTATGTTATCAGAAATGTACTAAAGTACACAAAATTCCTATTTAATCGTATACATGTTTCTCCAGATTAATTAACTTGAAAATTTTTATTTGTATTAGTGACAAATCCAATGTCTACATTTGCTAATTTTCATTTGTTTAGTTGTTTTGCTATATTTACACAATTTAAGTGCGAAAGGATTGTGGATTTCGGGGATATCGATCAAGTTGTCAAAAAATAATTCAAAAACATACTTGCGAAAGTTGCTCATAAAGGATTAATACAAATTAGAGAAAGTGTAGTATTTATGAATGATAAAATTGACACTAAATCCACCCATAAGCTTGGGTACGTAGCTAAAATGTTTTAATTTTCTATATTAGTTATTACGACGTTAAATTATAACCTAAAAAAGGTGGGCACTCTCAACAAGAATGAAATTTTATTGAGAACTATTTATGTTATAAAATATTGTTGATCAATACAAGGGAATGAAATTACACAGAACTTATAAAGCAAGTAGGCAATGCTATTGGTGATAGACAAGTCTTGATAAACATATCAAGACTTGTCTATCACCAATAGCATTGCCAAATGAATTTCTTTGTTTTAAATTATCTGCTATGAAGCACAGAAGCTGCTACACTTTGAAAAGGTAACTATAATTCGCATTATTAGCTCTGTCCTCTGTTGACGAATAGGCGACAAACATTTTGGGAATGTATACAATATGTATTCAAGGATGGTAATTGGAAAAAACATTATTGCCGTGGAGAACTTACTGAAAAAAGATACATGACAAGTTCATGAGATCTTACATGATTGTTAGGCCGTAAGGAAGGTTTCAACCTGCTGGCTGCAAGGCTACTGAAACTGGAACAGAAACTCAATAGGTCTGATACTTGTCGTCAACTTCAAGGGCTATTAACCCGTTACGGTGATGAATATTGGCAACGGATAATAACCACTGACGAAACGTGGATTACTTATTTCAATCCTGAGATCAAAAGTCAATCCAAAGAATGGCGTAAACCCGAAGAAGGGCCTTCACTTAAGGCGCGTGCAATTTCGTAAGTTGGAAAGGTAATGCTTACTATAGGTATTCTGGGATTGCCAAGGGATTATTTTTATGGATTATCTGGCGAAAGGTACTACAATTAACGTAGAATATTATTCGAACTTATTATCCAGACCACTGCGGCAGGCACTTATCAGAAAACGGCCTGGGAAATTGCATAAGCGTCCGTTATTGCAACAGAATAATGCAAGACCGCACACCGTAAGAAAAACGAAGGATGTTTTAATCCTTCGGGAAGATACCATAAGAATCGACCATTTAAGAATTAATTATATATTACCAGAACTACTGTAAACAATGGATATGAACTTTGAAATACTAGAAATGATTTCTAATATTCCTTTTATTTAATTTTGGTATGTAAGCATGTGTTTTTACTAAATTAGGCTATAAATATTGTTAATTTGTAATATAACCTATTCACATTATACATTAAATACAATATTTATCACGTAATATATAGGTGCGTTCAAAACACGATTAATAATCATTAAAAATCTATTTATATAATAATCTGGTATTAATATTCTATCAGTTATTATGCCGGGTGAATTTAAAGCACATTTCTTTCTTAGATGATATTAGTCGAATTATAAAGAATACTAACATTTTAGTATCTTGTTTAGGTTAGGTGTTTAGGTGAAGTAATTTGCATAATGTACTGTATTGTCTATGGGTATTTAGGTACATTACACAATAGTTATAACCTACGTATGTATCGATTTAAATGCTGCGACATCATTAAAATTCATCTGGATTACATTTACAAGTTACAGCGTCCGAAAAATTTTGCGATATTTTGGGAGAACGGTTTCGGTACTCGAACACGCTGCGGCGTCTTGTCTTAAGTGGCCGCATGAAACAGTTGTATAGTTAAACGGAGATTGTCTGGGGCATAGCACAGCAGTCTCATGTTTAATAAGAAAATAGAAAATAATAAATAACGATTTACGATGGCAATTGCTTGTGCATCCACCTTACTTACAGGATCCACTACCGAGCAATTTTCATCTGTTCCCAGATTTGAAAAAACCTTTCCTTTTGAGGGATTAATTGACGTAAAACGTGTCATAAATAGATCGATTGAGCAGACACCGAAAAAGCTCTTCGAGGACGGTTTAAAGAAATTAATTTATCATTGAGATCAATGTATTCAATGAAATGGCGCTTATTTTGAAAAACCTGTAATATTGATAAAATTGACAAAATAAAAAAAATATAACTAAATTTCCAGAACTTTTGAAACATCCCCCAAAAAAACTGAATAATGAAAAGTTCTGAATAAACTTGTCGATGATTTTGTCAAAAATTGTCATTTGAATAAAGGCAAGTTCTGAAAGATCCGGAAAAATTATTTGCTTATGCAGAGTTTGGAAAGTTGCTGTTACTCAAATCGAAGATAAAAAGTAAAATTGTTCATGCTAAACATGCATTTTCCACTTCAAAGACTAAACACATTTGATGGGCTTCAAATCTTGCGCCATCAAACACCTTTGATGTTATAAAATCTTTTTAAAAGAACCTGGTATCTAGATAACTATGGGAATTACATTTTTTCAAATAAATAATTTTTCCAAAGAAACATAGGAATGATTGGAATGCCCCGATAGCTTATCCACCAAGCTGTATTGGAGACAATAACTTTTATGAAAGCTTCTGTAGGTATATTAATGAGGTTCTGGTTGATACCCATTTTTTAAAATACATTTTAATGAGAGTTATACAAGTTTGCACCTGAAAATTTTCATGTTCCGCTTCACATTCGGATCTGGGATAAATACTAAATGCAAATATTCGATCTCGCTGCTCTTGTTTCGCCTCTTGCGCTTTGAATTCCTCTGTATAAATTTATATTCCTGGGATGTGATAAATATGTGTGCGAGGTTTTCTATGCCGCATAATGAGTTAAAGAGAAAACGAGAAAGGCAATTTTATTTGCGGTCCATAAATAGAATCTCTCAGACCATTGTGAGTTCCCGTAAAGCAGTGTCTACCTGCTTTTGGCATTTTTCACAGCGCCACGGCGTAAGACATTGTAGTTTTTACGCTGAACTGCCGACGGTCCGAACCAAGCGCGAACGAGATGGAATAGAGAAAGATGAAGGTCGCGTCAGCCATTGGCTTGCTTGGAATGTCCATTAGTAGAGACCTGTTCGCGGGATTCGCTCAACAGCGAAATACAAATCAAATTAGCAAAATAAAATGGCACTTGAGTATGTATTTAGTATTCCGTGTAACATGTTGTGTATGTTAAGGAAGGTATTAGTTGCTCATTACCACCTGTATGATGCGACCTGGGGCAATATCTGCAGAATGTTTTTCTGAGGCTCGTTCATGTTAAAATTACTTTATTCAGGCACGTGAATATACATCATATTATAGAATAATTTTCCCATTTCTTACAGTTATGGTTTTAGTATAAGAGACGTCTGAAAGCTTGCATATATTCTTTAATGAATAGATTAACAGACAATGTATTCCACAAACCACATAAAATATTATTTCATTAACTAATAAATGAAATATGAAATCATTATAAATCATAATAAATATTTTCCATAAATAACATACAAACAATAATTTGAAACATACCTGAGTAGGCAAAAACCTCACCAATTTTGTATAACACAAAAAGTATTTTTAATAATATAAAATAATATTAAAAATCTAGTGTGAAGAACACAATACAAGTTCAATATTAATATTTTTTTGAACGCATCCCTCTCCAGAGGCGCAGATACGAATTTAATCTTTCTACAGATTCGTCAGTACGCCCCTGCGTGTAGAAGAATACATTCACAAAAAAGAACAACTTCTTTATCTCACAGAAATTCTTCAGCGCTGCATATTAGCAAACAGCAACAAGCTCTGTCTACATAACAGCTGCAGAACTAACAAAGTGTATCAGATGGCACTGGCGTATCATTGGAAACTGTATTATCGTGCCTTCACTACTTGTATTGCGTTCTTCGCACTAGATTTTTATTATTTTATACGAGGGATACTGCTAAAATTCGCGAAATCAAGTACTCCTTGAATTGCCAGCATTCCACAATTATCATATTCGTAAAATTTGACATTCTTAACCTATAATTTAGTTAAAATCGAACAGTTTTGTCTCAACAAAATTTAACAAAGTAATAGTTGTGTCAAAAATGGAAATTTTGAATCGTAATTTTCGAGTGATGATTTTTTACGATTTTCGATACGGCTTGACACGTGTCAAATGGTGCAAGGAAATGTTAAAAAAATTTGATTGTGGTCGTTCAAATTCTGTATATAACATTGTAACAGGTGACGAATCCTGAATATATTCATATGAGCCTCAAGCTAAACAGCAATAGACTGTATGGGTGTTTCAAAATGAACCTAAACCAACAAAAGTCGTGTGGCCACGAAGCGTTTCGAAAAGAATGATTGCGAACAGTTAATGCTGACTGGTATACGTCAATTTGTTTGCCGGAAGTTATCGAAAAAACAACATAAACCGACGAATCATTGCTCATCATGACAATGCAAGCGCTCACACAGCACGACAAACTGTCGAGTTTTTGACCAACAGCAACATCGAATTAATGACTCATTGCCCATATTCGCCCGATTTAACGCCCAATGACACCTTATTCCGAAACATCAACAAGTAAATGCGTGGAAAGCGGTTTTCATCGCCTGAAGAGGCTGTTGAAGAATTTAAATAACTGGTTTTCGAATTACCTCGCTCAGAATGAAAAAAGTGTTTCGAAGATTGGTTTTATAGGATGCAAAAGTGTATACATCTTAAAAGGGAATATTTTGAGAAACAGTTAAGCGATTTACATAGCCTAATTTGTTCTATTTCACAATTTTCCGCGAATTTTAGCAGTGGCCCTCGTATTATTCAAAATACGTTTGTATTATACAAAATTGGTGAGGTTTTTGCCTACTCATGTATGTTTCAAATTGTTTTGTTATATACGCTTACGGTTGATCCGTAATAAGTAGTGAATACACGATAATACAGTTTCCAGAGATACGGCAGTGCCATCTGATGGAAACACTTTGTTAGTTCTGCACTTGTTATGTAGATAGAGCTTGTTGCTTCGGCTGTTTGCTAATATGCAGCGCTGAATATACTTCTACGCTCGGCCTGAATTATTCCTTTGAGATAGCGAAGTTGTTCTTTCTAATGAATGTATTCTTCTCCAGCAGGGGCATACCGATATATCTGCATCTCTGGAGAGGGATACGTTCACAAAATATTAATATTGAACTTGTATTGTGTTCTTCACGCCAGATTTTTAATAATATTTTATGTTACAAAATACTTTTTATAACATAAAATTTTATGATCAAGATAAGCCTCAAAAAACTATATAAGGAAATAATAATAATTCATACATTGGCACCCCCAAATAGCTTAACGCCAATTATAGGGGCGACACTAGTAGGCTGTGTTATTATATTATCTGCGCTCGTGGAGCGTAAGCACTTAAAATGTTTAATCATCGACACTTCCGACATAATAAGCTAGTGACTTGCCGCTGTATTATCGAGCGTCTGTTTATGCAGCATTGAACGATTTGTGATATCAGAAAATTGACACAAAGTTCATATTGCTTTTCATATATAATCGCAAATAGGCGTTGAACTACCAATGATGAATACACATCGTATTTATGGTTGGTTGTTAATGAAATAAAGCATAACTAATTAAAAATTGACTAGATGTTGTAAAACAGCTGTCTAGTATAAATTCGAATCTACTTCTCATATAATAATTTATTGAAAGATGAGACTATAACATTTATTTGTCATATGCGATTCTGCTGCATATTATAAGGCCATGTTCACCATTATTTAGAAAAACAACGAAAAGAAATAGGTTAATATCAAATTTATTAGGATTAAGAGTTTTATAACGGAATATTATATTAGAAAGTAACTTAACATCAACCTAAACATATACGATAATAATAATGATAATTATAATACCATGTTAAGGACCTATAAAAGCAGGTATAACAAAATCAAATTCAGAAATATAGGAATAAATAACTAAAAGAATACAAATTAGAAGCATAATATAAAACAAAACAAGAAAAAAATATAGTAAAATTAATAAAAAGTAAATAATGCCATTAAGAAATGCAATAAATATAAATTGTGAAGTCCTAACTACATATTGAAATTAATATTAACAAAAATAAAAAGCTTTAGCGAAGAACAGCAATGATCGTTGATCAACTTCAAGAATAATAGCACACTTCCCAGTGGTTATGAAAATAACAAGCTGTTAGAAATATACTGCAGAATTCTATATTCGTAACAAAAGGAGCTATAAGTGTAAAAACTGATCTATTGTATAAAATACATTATCCAGCTGCACATTCTTTACGGAATTTTTGAATCCTTTTAAATATCTTTTCTTCCTTAATTTGTGATGGCAATTTATTGAAGAAGAATTAAGAATGTAGTTCATTTGCAATATTTTCACAATGAATCCTCCACGTCAGCGTTGATTCCAAAGTAACGCCAAGAAATTTTACTGTGTGCGAGTCAAATAGATCCTCGCCATCAACATGAAAAGAAATTGCAGAAGTTTTCTTTTGGTAAGTGTGAAACTGTAAACAGTTAATTTTAGAGACACTTAACTTTAATTTATTCATATTGATTCCATTAGGCTATCGGCCGTTGACGAACAATCCTTCCCATCCGTTACAAGAGTTGACATATCGTCTGCATACATGGTTAGAAACACATTATCAAAAAACTGAACGATATTGACATACAAATTAAACAGAAGTGGCCCCAAAACAGATCCCTGCGGATCGCCATGTAGAATCGACAGCCATCTGGATCTCACAGCTGTCACACGACTATCATTGTCTCAATGATAGTAATAATAATCTTTATTATCCAACAGCAAGCCATTTACGGGATAATAATTAACGATATTTATAAACGGTTGCTATCTACCATAGTATATATATATATACATATATACGTAAATTTAAAAAAAAAATTTTAAATAAAAAACGAAGAATTAGCGGTACACAAAACAAAAGGAAATTCAAAATTAATACAAAATATGTTTACATAAAAATTGAAAGTTATGTTATGAAAACAGCTTTAACAAAGAAAAGTAACAGCAAAAGAAAACAATGCTAACTGCAGAACGGGTCCAGATCCAAGGTGTTGCAATCCACATCATGTGTACCAGAGGTGCCTTCTTTAAAACGTTAGATCTGGCCGTTGGCAATAGAAATGTGGCACACGAACGCGTACGGTAAGCCGGCACAAGAAAATCAACCTGACACAGCAGACCAGATGCATCCATGGATCCTGAGGCGTAAAAATTACCATGCAACCAGGTATCCTAGAACTGGCCCTCCTGTTATTTACGAATTTCCAGAAAGAAGCAGGGTCCCCAATTATTTGTGCCTCTACGCGGAACTGATAATCAACGTAAGCTTTTCTGATCTCGAGCTTCGTCAAAGATCGCAGTCTATTAAATTCATTCCTGTGACAGAGCGACCTACTGTTCTTCCACTTCCTAAAATAATACTCCTTCATTCGTAATAGGTATTTGATATCAGGATTGTACCATGGAGGAAAACGATGACGACCAGAAGTTCTAATCTTGGGGACAGAATTGTTCACTATAGAACATTCAAATAAGTGGAGGAGTTAATGAAAGACCAGTCAACACTAGCCAACTGACCAATAATAAATTAATGTGGGAAAATGCCTTTCTTACAAAAAATTAATTATAACAAATGCTAAGTGTCTTTAATTGAACAACATTCTGTATATTGCTGCATTTAGAAATTGTAGCATGATACGCTTTTTTAAATTTGTAAGTTGGATCTGGTTCGGTAAAAGTTAATAATAAAAAAATCTGAGATAAACTTGTAGTATTTTCTTAATAATTACTAAATATTATTAAAAACAAATCTATTTAGTAACTAATTGGAGATAAGTGCTAATTAATAGATAAGCTTTCGATGCGATTCCAAGTACATATTTTTCTGCAAAACTTGCCGCAACAATCTCTTATATCCTTAAAAAAATTTAAAGCGCTAACTGGTTATAAATTCCGGTTGCTATACAAAGTCTACATCAAAAATAAGTAACTATATGACCTAAGATTACGTACTTTGACGATAATATTGCTAACTAAGCGTAATTATAATATTAAAAGTAGATAAATATCAAGTTGGCGCCTGTGTCTTTACTCAAACAGTTACATAATTGTCCTGTAAGTCGCCCGAATCCATTGAACAATAAGTGTGACGTTTTTCCTTATTCCCTCTTTGTGTGGTTTTAACACATTCTGACAGAGAATTTACGGTTAGGGATTTTCTCGGAACTGAGAAAAAGGTAGGTCAAATTCCTCAGGAGCGGTTAAAACTACCTGTTCAGTGAAATGGACGAAATCTGAACAGGTAGATGACAAGAGATTCATTTATTTTCCCAAAATAAAAAAATATATATGAATGTGCAGTATATTTTTAGACGTTTTGCGTCAACTGCGACATTCCCCAAACTGCCCAAATATGTGCGAATAAGATAAGTGAATAAAACAGCTGATCTCGAAACAATTGTTTATATTTTGATCATAATATTGCAACAATGTACATTGCGAACACAAAAATGTAATCTTTCACGTCTCTGTGATATCTACGCAAAGGTCGTCCAATCAGCTGTCTTTGACATTAAAAATTTATCTGTACAAAATAATAACATGTTCATTCATAAATACATTCTGACCGAATTAAATATGCAAGTAAATGTTTCGTTATAATTAAAAAAATACCTATTTGTAATTATAATGTATTTATATGTTACATTTCTTATCTGGAATCGAAGTTATAATTGGCGACGATATTTACAAAAAATTTTGGAATACTGTTTCTAATTTACATTTTCAAACATAGTCAATTTGAAAGATAGATTAATATTGCGTATTTCAAACTTACGCTTCTTCTAAAACGTTTTTCCAAATTTGTTTCCTGTTTATTGATTCAGTATTCGAATTATATATGTAGCTAAATCAGTTTGCATTATCAATTTATTAACAATTTTGTTTAGAGAAAACTTAAATATGCTATTTCAAATGTTCAATTTTCTCGATCGTATTTAAATTTCACTTCACTGTTGATTTAATATATACCATGCTCTCCAAGTAAAGTGTAATATAAGATAATATATTAAAAGATAATATATTTGCACATTTCATTTGAAAACAGTTATCATGAACGAATTCAATTATTTCGTTAAGCTTAGTGTATTTAATTTTGGGAATTTTATTTATTATACAACTATTTCTAAGGTTTTGTTTATATTCCATTTCCTAACAGAAACCACTAAATCAGATGAAATCATTGATTATATTTCTTAAACACGAAGATTTTATTAACCTCGCTGGAACGTTCTAAACATCATAATTTTCGAGTTCATTAAATAGAATTTAAAGAAGGTTGACTGCTTTGGCAAATACAATTTTAAATTGACTTATTTTACGTAAATTTGTAGCAAGATTTTGTTTTAGTAAATATCAACATAAAGACAATCTAGAATTCTTCATAGCAATTAGTTAAGTTCAAAAAAAAATTGAATTTAAAATTATTCATTCTTGTAAGTATTTTTTGGTTAGTATAGTTATATTTCTTTATTTTTATACACATTTTTTGATGAATGATATTTCATTTTAAAAGCAAAAAAAATTTTTTACAAAATATATGCGAAAGTAAAATGAAGGTTTTAAATATATAAATACTACGAAACTACATAAGTTTCTATTACGTTGCTCAGGCGAAAGTCCAACATATTTGAAATTATTAGGCAATTATTTTTCTATTTGGAATATATTATGTTTGTTTCTTTAATCTTATATTCTTTTTTACTTTTTCTTTTGTAAGACGCGTGAATTGTTATTAATTTGATTTAATTCTAAATTCTATTATCACTTCAAAACCACGAATATATTTCACAAAGTTTAAATAAACTAGTCAAGTTAATACTGATGAGAAATCATCGTCATTAATTGATCGATTGTAAGTAAATTGATATACGAAAAGAGAGTAACTCTTTGTCGTGTTGTGCGCTTGTTAAAGTATTAAATAAATGTATCCCCTTTAATGCGGTAAAATCACGACCAAAATCTTAAAAGACTTTTCCATTTAGTAAATCGTACGCGATAATTTACGTGGCATATCCTGGATATCCGGACAAGGATAAGAGATTGTATAACAACAATATTAATAACAATACACTTTAAATGTATTTTATTGACTAGTAATTCGTAAATAGACAATAGACACTCACCAGCAATTCACCTAACGTAATACTGTTGTCCGTGTAAAATATTAAGAGTTTAGCTGTTAGTGGAGTTGTCTCTCTTAATTTGGATGCAATAAGCATACATGCAGTACCAAGTAATTGTAGTTGATTCCTCTTTATTTCGCATTTGCTCAGGAATCTATTCATGTAATTCACAGAAAGCAGGAAAACTTCCAATTGGCACTTTTGTTCTTCAGTTACCTAAAATTGTAATCCACTTTTTTAAAATGCGAATACATATCTGACAACATATTCTACAATTAAATGCTCTTGGTCATTACACAATAGATTTAATATATATTTGTACGTGCATATTTTACTAGTAATACTGTTATCTTCCTCAGTAATCAGAGTGATATTGAGACGCCTTTCTCTGATCACTGCTAAAGATGCTGTATTAGATTTATTATGTGGTAACCAAGTGCCAAAGTACTTCAGTATACTGATGTACATTCTGTGCTATCTGTTTGCTTTGCGTTTGATAAATTTTAAAATAGATTTCTGTTTGAAAAGGAAGTTTCTTCGCAAGGGTGTACTTTTAAATATTTAAATGGTAACATAACAATTACGTACGTACGAGTTCGTTCACCGCATAATTATTAGGTACACGTATATATACATGGAGAAATTGTTGCAGACGTATCTAGTCAGATCTAATCTAAAAAAAATAATAACGAAACGGAAGAGTGTCTCAATTAGTTCCACTAGACGACCAAAAGCCGGTGGGAATTTAAAAATTAAATGTCCAAACGAAATTAAAATCACGTTATGATTTGCTATGTTGCATACAATTGCTACCGGCTTTCAACTATATTATTATTGTTAGTTAAGCGATTGTATTTTGTCTCTGCACGCGTGTTTGTTGCCTGTATATATATATATATATTTTTGGGAACTAATAGAAAATAAAATCAAGGACAGAGTTCGATGACTTTGAGGCCCATAATGGGAAAAAAATTCGCCTGTCGCGATCCATAAAAGAAATTTACAAATATTTCTATTGGACAACAGAAACTTTTCCATACTAATTTTTTGTGTGTTTGCTTACCGTTAGGACGAACAGATTTTTAGATATTACACGAAGCGGTAAAAAGTACCAAAACTAAACTCACTCATAACAATATGTTAATTGCTATTATTTAGTGCTTTAAATGTCTAGCATTTTAAAATTTAAAACCTGTCCATTAGTCTCTAATAATACGTTTTGTTTGATTGCACAAATATACCGACACAAATGTTGCGTACAGTGGAATAATTGCTGTGAAACTGTATTTATGACTTCTATTATTGTTCAAAACGAAAACTAATTCTATTCTATTTATTTATTCACCTCCTTCATCCAAACGGTGACGATTTTCCTCATCTCCAATGTAATATCCCGTTGGTTTCTATTAGTACTCCCTGTGGTACAATTTTTTTCATCTTCCAATAAACGCTTTAACACTTTGTCTTTCATCAACGTCGGATCGGGGTAAGCTTTAATCTCGTTAATAGTTTCAAAACATTGTAATTCCATTATATAATCAAAAAATACAAACAAAATATCGAAACTGTATGCAGCAGTAAAAAAAAAGGAATAAATAAATTAACAGTTTCAGTTCAAATTTTTAAAGCACATTTAATTCATCGCACTGGTCTCAGGAAGACACCGCTTAATTTAAAATTTGTGTTAGGAACGGAACGGTGCGCTGAACGGAACGGTGAAGTGAAAGACTTGAATTCTGTGACTGAAGTCAACTCATGCGGCTTACAAGTCGGTATAACCGACTAGCTCATGTGGTGGGGGGGCCAGTAGAATGGAGTACTCCTAATATATGTATATCACTAGATGTCCTATAATCATATTTATAAAATTATGTAGTATTGATTAATTTGAAATATAATCTTCAGTAAAATTAATTTCATTTAGATTGAGCTTTTGGCATATTTAAAGCTGTGTGTTTTTAACTCTATCTGTTTTGCAGGAAATAGCGGCGAGTGATTTCAATCACATACATAATACTTAAAAGCCCACCGGTAGGTATTTAAATTTTAAAAAGCTTAGAATAGAACAGCAGTTCTATTCGTTGGTGCATACTATCTAGTAAGTTAGTATGTATTTTTTAGTTATTTAGCTAAATAATCATTTATTTAATGGATCGGTAAAATTTTTTACAAAATTAAATGAAAATAAAATAAATTTTAAACGAACGAACGAAATTATAAATAATGCATATACGCCAAATGTCAGAAGGATAAAGAAACTATAATATAAGATTGTTACTGTGAAAAGTATTATTATTATGAGATTTGTGTTAAAAAAATAAGCAAGTAGCTATTATTGATTATCGATAGCAACGGAGAAAAAATATGAAATTTAGTTAAAAGATTAATATTCATTCTTTACTCCTATTGAACTAAAAGAAGAAAAATCTCATTATAAATATTATTTCGTAGGGACGTAAGTTAAGTTAGAAACTATATTTTGTTATGAAAAGAAAATAATAGATTGGTAATATAAAAAAAACTTGACTAAGAAATATAAATCAAAGTGTATGGTGTAAACCATTGATTCCCAAAGTGGTCCACGGGAGACTCGACGGGGTCTACGTTGGCGTGAGAAAAAAATGGGTGTTCACAATTCGTAAGCGGGGGTTCACGAAAATTCATCTGGTTTCGATAGTGAAGAACTAAAATGTTGGCTTGAGTTCACCTATCAATGTAGGCAGATAATATTTTAAGAAGCTCAGCGATGTTACTTGTAAAAACTTGCATATTCCATATTCAGTACAACGTGTCGAGACTTGCAAAGCGCTGCCGCTGTCCGCAATGCTTGTTCAGACGTGCAAAGGGACGAAGTACGACTTGTGGTGTGTGTGCTTGCAATCTTGCATGAACTTGTTTGATTCTTCACCAATATAAATACGAATGCCACGGATAAACGTTACTCATTTGTTTTCCGAATTTCGAAATGAAAAGTAAAGTAAAGTGAATGATGTTAGTATTTGCCACTGTCGGAGAAGTAAGTACTTACCTGTCTATTTGTTATACATACTTTTATTTTATTTATTATTTATCTATTTATTTTACAATTTATTGTACACGTAAGTAAACAAAAAATGGACAAATTACAAAAAAATACGTAGGTACAAAAGGTGACGCTTATTCCTAAAGGAAATCTCTTCCAACCCACCCGCGATAGGAGATATATTTATCTTGTAATAAGTATATTTGTAATGTTTGCGTGTAGTAGGTACGTATTAAAAATTAAATACTGAACAGAGCCATTATTAGATATTTCCATAAAAGAACAGAAAGCCGAGAAAGGTTGAACTTCTTGTCCCTACTTTATTAGTAATTTTTTTATTACCCGACTGTGTGGTGGTTCACTAATAATTAAATATATTTTCATAAATTGTACGTGTCTTTATATACTACATACTCGTAACGTGCATCAAAGTAATAAATAAATAATTAAAATCGCGAAGTTTTGATATCAAAATATTATTTACAAGTATTTTCTATCAAATTTACAGAAATATATTAAAATATAACTAATGAAAAAATGTTTTACATTACATTAAAATCGGTTCAGCCGTTTTCATAAAACTCAATTATTGATCTTAGCGATTTATTGCTTTTAATAATTAGAATCAGTTTGCCGCCGGTACTTTGTTTATTTCATTGCAATAATCAATTAATCCTGTTAAAATAGCCATATCCTGTTAAGTAAGACCGCCTTAAGATTACTACAACAAAGTTTTTTTTTTTATTTACAGGTAGGTAACTGATACAAAATATGTCTGAATCCAAAAAGAAATGTCGACAGTACAGTGTTGATTATTTAAAATTTGGTTTTCTTCCATCAAAGGCAGACAAGCGATTGCCCGTATGCCTTTTATGCAACAAAGTTTTGAGCAATGACTCTATGAAACCATCGAAGCTCGAAGATCATCTAAGAAGGTGTCATCGTGATAAAATAGGTAAAGATTTGAAATATTTTCAAACATCGAAGGAAAAATATGAAAAGAGACCCACCGTACACAGTATGCTTGCTTCAACGTCGGAAAGTAACGATGATGGCTTGCGGGCACCTTACAATATCTCATTACTTATAACGAAATCTGGAAAATAGCACACCATTGGAGAACAGTTAATTTTACCCGTTGTTGAAGAGGTTTTAAAAACTGTTCTGCACAAATCTCCATTTGACATACTCAAAAGAATTCCTTTGAGTAACAACACTGTACAAAGACGTATTGACGAAATTAGCTCTGATATTGAAAGTTTCTTGTGTAATTATCTGCAAACAACTCATTTTTCTATTCAACTGGACGAGTCAACATTACCTGGTAATGAAGCATTATTATTGGCATATGTTCGATTTGTTATGGACGAAGAAATTCATGAAGAGCTATATTCGCGAAAACTTTGAAGACGGACACTAAAGGTGAATCAATATTTAATGTTCTGAGTGATTTTTTAAGGAAAAATCGATTCCATTCACAAACGTTATTTCGGTGGCAACAGATGGAGCTCCTGCCATGGCCGGGCGATGTCGTGGGTTTATAAGTCATCTTAAAAGAATTATACCAGAGGTAACTGAAATTCACTGTGTCATCCACCGACAACACCTAGTAGCGAAAAATTTGAGTGCTAAATTGCACCAATCGCTTCAATTTGTGATTAATGCAGTTAACAAAATAAGAAGCAATGCATTGAATACGCGTTTATTTGCACAATTGTGCGATGAAAATGATGAAGACTTCCAACGATTGCTCTTACATACTGAAGTACGCTGGTTGTCGAAAGGTGCATGTTTAACAAGATTTTTCTCACTTTTTGAATCAGTTTTAGAGTTTCTGGAAAGTAAAGATCCAGATTTAAAAGAAAACCTGATCAATTTGAAAGCAGACATCGCTTATTTGACAGATTTGTTCAAAAAATTTAATGACATTAACTTACAATTACAAGGGGACAGCCTCAATTTAATAAAAACAAAGGGTGTAATTTCAGCTTTTCTTGGAAAATTGAAATTTATGAAGCAAAATATTAGTCGGCGCGAATTTTCCCAGTTTTCAAACTTGTCACAGGTAGAATGCCTTGATGAGGATATTCACACATACGTTCAACATTTAATTGCCCTGCATAATGACTTTAAAATCAGATTTGAAGATATTCTGACGATGGAAATACCACCATGGATCATAAATCCACTTGATGAAACGGAAGTGGAGAATGTGATATTACAAGAGGAGCTACTCGAGCTTAGCACTAATGAGGAACTGAAGGTGAAATTTAAAAGAGGGTATCAAACATTTTGGCTGCAGGCAGAAATACCCGAAAAATATCGTGGACTGTGGGGAATTGCGAGAAAGCTTTTGATAGCGTTTCCCTCGTCATATCTTGTCGAGAAAAGTTTTAGTGTCGTTACAAACCTTTTAAGAAAAATTTAAGAAAGATTTGCGGTTATTCCTAAAAAAACTAAAGCCAAATATAATTTGCTGTCAATCCATCAAGTACATCCCTCCCACTAAAATTATGACTATTTTGTGATTGTCATTGTAGAAGTTATGTTACGTTATTAATATTTAATTTTAATTATATTACGACTGTTATCATATTACAATGTAATATGATAACAATAATAATTAATAGTGTAATAATTACATATTTGAATAAATACAACACGAGGAAATATACTATTTTTCTTTTTATATTTACCACTCCGAATGGGGAGTTTTTTAAATAAAATATGTGAGAATTGATTGGTGTCTTGTGCTGTGAGTAGATGTCAAAGGGGTAATGTTGGATGGAATCACTTTTTTGATTGGCTAACATTACTTTTTTGACATCCACTCACAGCACAATCAATTAATTAATTAACCAATAACTCAGCCGCAACGCAAATTTCCATAGTTAGATCTAATCTTCACATTTTTTTGTCAAGTTTTGGGAATATGGTAGAAATGTAGCTGCAGGGGGTCCACCGGAACCAGCAAAACTTTCAAAGTAGTCTATGAGAAAAAAAAGTTTGGGAGCCTCTGGTGTAAACGAAACATATTAGTACAAAAAATCTTCAATTAAAGAAGATTCAGTAAAACAATTGTTATATAATCAACGGAGGGGCGAAGTGGCATGTCTTGAATTCTAAGTGGAAGGAAAACGAATATTGGAATGGGCGATGTATAGGATTGCAATAGGAAAGTGGCAGGAACTAGTGTCAGAAAATTGGTGACAGAACTTTGAAGACCGGAACTAAATTAGAAATATCCAGATTTTTATTTAGTTTTAAGAAGTTATGTTTAAGGTAATTTATGAATGATATTAACGCATATCATTGCTTTATTTAATAAAAAATAAATTTGATATATTTAAATCAAGTTTCGATCTATTTTTGGATAGGTTAAGAAATTCAATTTCTGAAAGCGGTACAACATACCCTGCGACAAGTTAATGTTTAATTCAATCAAATTACAACTTTATTCTTCTGCTTCTTCTTCTGTTTTGGGTTGGACGCCAAAACGTCCAGGCACTTAAGCACACTCAGTTCCACTCTGTTAGTCTTGTGTTCTCGATAAAAGCCACTATCTTCCTCAGGGGAAGTTTGAGTACACTCGAAGGATCCAATAGATCTCTCCCGAAATATTTCTGTCTGAGTTCCTTCAGTTCCTTACACGTGCATATTACATGAAGGCTAGTTTCTTCCTGTTTTTAACATCTCCTACACCAGGGCTCGTTAACCACAGATGCTTCCTTAAAGGCCAATGTCCGGTTATTAACCCGATAATTATTTTAATTCATTTTTTGTTACTACGAATTAGGTTGGCTGAAAGCTTTCCGTCCAGCTTCCTTAGTAGTGTCTTGGTATGAAGTTGACCTTCCGTTAACCTCCATTTATTTTTATGTTCTTTTTCTAGCCATAACCAGATCTCCCTTTTAGCGGAATCCTTGGCGATTCCACATACAGGTTCTGGTCCTATGAAGGTCATATTACTACCTTCTTAGCCAGTTCGTCGGCTCATTGCCTTTAATTCCCTCATGTCCTGGCACCCATATTAGCGACACAGTATTGTCTTATGCCAGTTTATTGAGGACCTGTTTACAATATTTCACCAGCTTAGACCTGGTAGATGGGTTCATAATGGCTCTAATAGCTGCCTGACTATCAGTCATTGTGTTGATTTTTTTATTTGCGCAGCCGGATTTCAATTTCAATTCAAACAATTCGGCCTGGAAATCCATCAGTGTACCAGGTGCCGGCACCACAATCGCTAGAGCAACTTTTTGCCTGTTCCCTGGTCGGTATAAATATGTTCAGCTCAGCTGTAAACATAATCTCATATCGGCTCTCCCAGTATAGCTCCTATGATATCTGTATGGCTCCCTACAACCTTGTTAGGACACCATACGTCATTGGCCTTCAGCCTCAGGCTCAGGCAATGGCTGCGATCGCAGCCATTGCACAAGGCCAGATATACAGCAAGATATACAGCCAGATATACATATATACAAGATAAAACGTAAACGTGTTTCTTTGGGAGTAGCGGTCAGGTATTTAATCTATAGTGACGTTTCGGTCCTATGGATAGAACCTTCTTCAAACTGAAATATTTATTGGTATGCTTATGTCGATTGATCAACTTCCATTAAATATTATTTAATGAAACTTTGAACGAGTCTCAAATTTATTAAAGAAAGGGAAGTTAGCCTTTTCGACATGCAATATTCTAAAATTTTCGACATAACTGATGTTAAAGCAACTAGTTTGTAGTTGTCGACATATATAGCATCGCCTTTTTTAATGACAAGAATTGTTGCAGAAGTCTTTAGATATCCGGAAACATTTCGTGTATAAATGATGATATTATTGGGTCTGCAAGATTATTCGATCCTGTAGAGCCAGTTTGATAGTTTGATAGTTTGAGATTTTGTTCATTATTGTTAGCACTTTGTAGGTAGAGAATGGAAAAATGAACTTGGAAATTTAATTTTTTTCACCTCGTATTCTAGAAACTATCTTTTCGATAGTTAATTGAAAATAATTATTGAAGATACTTGATACACAAAAATAATCCTCCGTTGTAACAATCAGTATATCTGAATGCTTGCTTGTTTTATAACTAAAGAGCAGTATTACACTTTACATAGAGTATTAAATATCTCGATAGTATAGTGATATGGTTTGTTTGCGTAAAATATATAGTAGGGCTTCTAGTGTAATACTTTTTTTACTGCTGATGATGACAACTTAGCTCTCGAAATACGTATTCAGGATTTAAAATTATTATGTGGTAATAATTTTTAAATTAATTTTACGTTGTAAAAGTTAAGCAAAATATAAGAAGGCTTGTTACAAATATTTAGAAACTTGTAGTATTTAAATATTAACGCAATGCTGTTCAATCAAAGAAAATACCATTGGTTTAATTGATAATTTATTGTTGCTGGCCTTTGTCTCAGAGTGGAATATAATAGCGCTTCCATTTAGTCAAGGCTTTCTAATTTCTTCTCAGCAATTAGTTTAAAGTATATTCCATCAAATACACAGACATGATTTTAATTGAGTCTAAGCATATTATCTTACAATGAGTGATTTATTTATTTTGATTTTGAATATAGATTCACTTCGGTTATAATTCAGTGAAAGCCTTAAAAGTTATTAGCTATATTCGTAGAACAATTACTGATGATTGCCAATAGTTTATTTTTGTTAATGAGGGTATTTTTTTTGCATTTGGCCAAATATACGAATGTTACGTAAGAAAATTGGTATCTTCATTTCTTTCTCTTCATTTTTAGCTATTAATATGTTTATTTGTAACAATTATGTTTTTAATGTTTGTTACTGAATTATAGTTAAAAATATATTTGCATAAAGAAATGTAAAATATATACAGGGTGTTATAAAACAAGGTTTAAAAATTTTAAGGGCATGTAGTATGGTCGAAAATTAGGTTAGAATTCTTAATGCATATTGATCCGAAAATCAACTGTTTACGAGATATACGCCATTCACGATTCGAAGACGTGCACATCATCAATGATGTTAAAACAATGTTGCAAAATCCATTGACAAAATCGATTTGTTTACATTTTAGGTTAGGGTAGTAAACACTTGTGCCAAACTTGCAATATTTAGGTTATAAGTGCAACATGTAATTATAGCAAAATACAAATACGATTTTACTTTTCTCACAGCTGATAAAGCCAGCAACGGTCCATCATTATCGCGTTCTGCTTCACAGTTTGCAGTCGCGGATGCAACAAGTCACTTACATTGGCTGCAGAACGCTTTCGGCATTGTAAACCAAGGGTAAACGAACACGCAAAATATGACAGAACGACATGTGTCAATACTCAACATTCGCACCAACATAAATATGCGTTCACAGTGATGTTGATATAAATATTATACTTAGTTTATTGTCGTTGTGTTGGTGTTTCCGAAAATTCTGTTGATGACGTGCACGTCTTCGAATCATGAACGGCGTATAATAGCGATTTGATTAAAATTTCATAATAAATTTTTTCTCGTGGCTTTTAAGGCGTTTTTGTATTTTACAATCAAAACGATTACAACTAAATAATATGCTCAAAATGTCGTTCTTCTATATCGAGACAGGATGTTAATCTTTGCTTAGAGGAAGCCCAATACGTCAAACGCCAAAAGTCTTTAAAAAAAACGAGTTTTTCTCAAATTATCGGCCAACATTGTTCTATTCATTGGCGCAAATTTTGAAGATCGTTTACTGGTGTTGCGTACACTAAACTTTTTAAATAACTCCATATACGAAAGTCCAAAGAAGTTAAATCAGTATGTCTTTTAGGCATACAATAGGACTCCTTCCCCGTTCTATCATTATTCAGGTGTTCCCTAATAACAAGCAAAATGCGAGTGGAGCTCGATCTTGCATAAACCATAGATTGCGTCTTTGATTTAAAGAGTTAAATCTTCCAAAACTTCTGGCAAAGTATTGTCTAAGAAATTGAGGTACATTGCTTCTGATAGGCACTGTGTTTAAAAATACCGGCCCTAACAACTGGTCCTCTATCATGACTAACCGGATGTTTAAACTAAAACGCTGCTGATATCTGGATTCAACTACAGCTTGAGGATTCTCGTCAGACGGAACGTCGTTATTTTGGAAATTAAATATTCCATTTTTAGTAAAACCGGTTTTATCTGTGAAAATGATGCTTGCAACGATGCCTGTTCATCAACTTCACATAAAAACCACTCACAAAATGTCCTACTCGTTTGATAATCGGGAGCAGTATGCTCATGAAGAGTTCTTCAAACAAGATAGTTAAGCACTTGTTTCGAAATATTATTCAATAATATTCGAAAGTTGTTTTTCTACCGGCACTGTACATGCTGTTCTCTGTCGTTCAGTAGCATGTGATTTCCCCATTCGAAATTGCATCCCAAGAAAGGTATTGTTATCTGAACCGATGAAGGTCGCGACGAAATTACATCCTTACTAGATAAGGCTCAGCTCGATTTGATGGTCAGTTACGAATATATTGTAAAATATTTGTCTTTCTGGGTTCTTAAATGAAACTAACGGTAATTTAAACACACTATATTAACAATAAAAACAAAATACACTAAATAACAATTTAAAAACTAATAACTAATAATAAGATGATTTATTTCACAATATGTATTTATTTACATTTATATAATATCACTCGACAACGATTACTCGTGGAATGAATGGTTTAATCCCTTCCTCAGCGGCTTATATATAGGCCGCCGCATATTCTAGGTCTACCCGGACTTCTCTCGTTCTGTTCTCGAACGTCTAGGAGACTTGATGACGTACTCGGGTCGTGGTACTGCCCAGCTGACATATCGTCGGATAACTTATATCAGAATATAATTGAAGCAAGGTTGCCAAGATTCTTGAGCAATTTAGTTTAGTAAAATAATCAGTTACAAATCATAACGATGTTTATTAAAACTTATTCAACTACAAAAATTATATACAATATTTAACACTGCCACCTTTTCACTGTATCTTTGATTAACATTTTTCGAAAGCTAAAGTATAGTCGTCCATCACTAACAAGAAATTTCCTTTTTCACTGGTACAAAATGGTACTTCCATTTTGACACGGTTTTTATACTTTTAAATATTTACTGAAATAACAAATTCTACAAGAGAACAGCTAATAATTGATTGGTTAATTTTACATTTTTATTCTATTCTGATTACTTATAGTGATAATTACCCCACCTTCCCTATACCCCAATGGGCATTGTTATTTTATCTAAGTTAAATTACACCAATCCGATAACGAGGGTCGGGCATCAGCTTTCACCGAGGCCATAGTTCTTAAATATGATCTTCTGAGAAGTTATTGTTTGCGCCGATTTTTAAAGTTTATTATAAATCCTCAAAGTTCGGCAACACTGTGAAAATAACTTCAATTTTGCCTTACAAATCAAGTTTAGCTCAGGGATGCAATTTCATTGTACTCGGGATGCAATTTATGTGTCAAACTCTCTACCTGCCCATTCTGGGATGCAATTTCAACTGAGCGTGTGATTTTTTCTGAAATGAACCAGTTTCTTTAAGACGTTGAAACACGTCTGAAATATCACATGCGAAAACAGTTGACTATTGGGAAACTTTTCCAAATAGAAACAAAGTGCTTTTAAAGTTAGAGCATTTCCATTGACCCAACTGTACGAAGGTAACGTGAAAAATTCTCGGTCTGACACAAAGATGGCGTTCCAATCAGCGAAAATTTATGACCTGTAGTTCGTATGACAAGTTTCAACTTGTTCTGTCAAGTAGCTTGTTTACACAAATTTTCGCAGTTTTTTTGTTAAAATGGATAAACTTGAATACCGTGCGTTCATAAAATTCTTCGTTTTGGATGGATTAACCCCTAAGGAAGTTCATCCAAAGTTGACAAAAGTTTAAGGAGATTCTGCTCCTTCCATGTCAACAATTAGAAAGTGGGCAACTGATTTTAAACGTAGTCGCATGTCCCTAAAAGATGACCCCCGTGATGGATGGCCAGAAATAGCAACCACACCGGAAATCAACGAAAAGGTGCACGATATCGTGCATGTAAAGATGAGATGTCGTGTTGGATGATAGGCGTGTGAAGGTGACTGAGATAGCTGGGGCCGTGGGAATACCGGTAGAAAGGGTGCGAAACATCTTGCACGAAGAATTAGGGATGCGAAAGCTCTGCGCAAGGTGGGTGCCGCATTTGCTGAATGCCGATCAAAAAGCAAATGCGCAAACGACTTTCGCAGCAGTATTTGGACCGATTCAATAGGGACCCGACTGATTTTGTGCAGCGATTTATTACCATGGATGAGACATGGGTCCACCACTACACGTCAGAAACGAAACAGCAGTCGAAGCAGTGTGTGAGAGGTCGGTGGTTCAGCGCCAAAGAAAGTGAAGTCGATTGCATCTGCCGGAAAGGTTATTACCAGTGTGTTTTGGGATGCGACAGGGATTCTGTTAATTGATTACCTTCAACCTTCTTGACAAGTTGGATGCCAAAATTCGCGAGAAGAGGTCTTGCTTGAAGAAAAAAAAATCATGTTTCACCTGGACAACGCACCTGCTCACAAAAGTGCGTTGACAATGGGGAAACCGGGGGGTTCGAGGTATTATTTGCTCGGCCATCCCCCCTATTCTCCTGATTTGGCACCCTCAGACTTCCATCGGTCCCCAAACTTGAAGAAATTTGTTTCTGTGAACCGTTTCGCGTCCAATGAAGAAGTTGAGAGGGCCATAGATGGATATTTTCACAGCATTCCAGACTCACTTCCGGGATTGTCAGGCCGAGAATTTTTCACCTTACCCTCGTAATAAACACCATATCACTCATTTGAATATGCAACTATTGTAATAGGAATAAATTGCACAAAACTTTAAATTAAACGGTTATGAAATATTTTATTGCAACTTGCGTGTGTAATATATTTTGCGTAGTGTTAAAACTACTCTAATCGGCAAATGAAACAAAACAATGTATAAAAAAATATAAAGCTACTTTAAAAATCAAGAAAGAAAATGTATTCTGCTATTGCGCTAAAATCGCTATAATCTCGTAAACAGTTTATTTACGGACCAACGTGTATCAAAGCTTTTAACCTTATTTTCGACCGTACCACATGTCCTTAAGATTTTTAAACGTTGTTATAACGCTCTGTATATTTATGCTATACGGGTTGTGGCAATTTAATTTCTGGATTGATGCTGCTGTAGTGGAGTCACCTGAAATACTCGTAGAATTAAAAAAAAACAGCACGTGATAATTCACAGTCTCACCAGTAGATGGCGGTCAAGGGAAGATTTAACAGATTTTAGTTTCTAAGTAAGACGGTAGTGCGCATTTCGTTTTTCTATCAGTCTCAATGGGGGAACGAGAAAATACTAAATTTTACTATAAATTACGTAAAACTGCAACAGAAACTTGCGAGATGTTGAAATCTGTGTACGGTGACAACACCTTAAGTCGTACTACTGCGTTTGAGTGATTTAAGCGATTCACATGGTCGTGGGAGTGTATAAGATGACGCTAGAATTCGACGTTCGTCGGTCTGTCGAAATGTAGAGACGATCGCAAAAGTGCGTGAACTTGTTGCATGAGATCGACGAATAACCCTTCGAATGATAGCAGGCGAATTAAACATGAATCGTCTCCTTACGATTCGACAAATATTGCTTGAAGATGTGGAACCAAAAACAGAGAAGAGTTGCATCGTGCGAAGATTTTGTTCAGAATTGTGGCAACGATGCAAATTTTCTTGACTGCATTGTCACCGGTGTTTAAGTAGCATCCTGAGAGTTGAAAAAATCTAATCACCAAAACCCAAAAAGTTTCGTTTGCAAAAATCAAGAAAAAAAATTATTCTAATTACGTTTTTCCATAATCAAACTGTAATCCATAGAAAATTTTTACCGGAAGGACAATCAGTTACTGGTGCATACTATTTTGAAGTGATGCAGCGATTACATAAGCGTACTTCGCGAGTGAGACCACAATATTGAGAAGAAAGGGGTAGTTGGTTCTTGTTACATGACAATGCACATTCTTCACTAATTGTAAGGGCATTTCTCGCGAAAGAAGGAGTTGTTGAGATTAATCTTCCACTCAATTCACCAGATCTGGCTCCGGCGGATATTTTCCTCTTTCGTACAGTGACAAATATCCTCAAAGCAAAACGATTTTAAAACGTAGAAGATATTCAGAAAAATGTAAAAGTTGAATTGAACACCATTTCTTCGAATACATTTGTTGACAGTTTTCAAAAACTTTTAGAACGTGGCAATAAGTGTATTAATATTAATGGAAATTACTTTGAATAAATATTAAAATTTGTTTGTATTATTTCAATTGTGTTCTTGTATTTTGTACCAATTTCGGTATTAAATTTCCACACCTCGTATGTATATACTTTTTTATTTTATATTACAAAGCATTTCCAAAGCGAAAGCTTTCAAAGTATTTGTAATTTGTAATTTCAGACTATGCTTCCAACTATTACAGCCTATCTACATCTATATACGTATGTATGAATATACCAAACATATGTGTATGTTAATTAATGCGTAACGTTACCATATATACACACACACGCAAAAGTTCAATGATCTTTTTTTTTCTGGTTAATAAAACTCACTAGTCGATAATTAAAGCTATTTAGCATATTATTATTTTGTATAAAGAACATAAGTTTTACGAAGCTAGTGAATATGAAATAATATATTTCGAGTATACCACTGCAGCCAAAATAATGGGAACACAATTCTATTGTAAATGGGTATATTAAGTTAAATCAACACTGCTGATATCATATTGTTTTAATACAGTTGTCAGTTGTTGTCAAAAGTAATAAGTCGAAATGTTTCGGACGTAAAAATGCCTTGCGATTTAACTAAAGTAGAAAATGCAAGAACTATTATAAAGTTGGAAAAGGGTGGTCATTACGGTGTGTTGCAGGAGATTTACATGTAAGCCACAGCTGTATTTCAAAAATTAAGGAAAAGTGGTACAAATCTCATACTGTTGAATGAGCAAGAGGATCAGGCCGTCCAAAAGTATCGACTGAAAAAGAAGATACTTTTTTAGTAAACCATGTTACAGAAGAGAAGATCTTTTTTACCGCAGTTAAAGCCCGAGAAGTATCGAATTTCATGGGGCCAGTTAGAATTGCACGTCGACGTGTAAACGAAACTGGGCTATGAAATAGATTAACTGCAAGGAAACCACTTCTTACGCAAGTCAATAAAGACGCCAGAGTTGGCGATGCCTTGCAAGATATTGCAAAACATATCCAAAGCAATGAAGATGGAGATTTCTGGAATCGAGTTGTATTTTCCGATAAAAATTTTTTTAGCCCAGTTTCAGTAGCGGCACAAGACCTATTTGTTGCATTGACTGTGTGTTCATTTGAAATTATTCTTATTTGTTATATATAGCAGCGCTTTAGAACTACATATTGCTATGATATTTTACAACGATACAAGTTAAATAAGGAACAATGAGAACAAAACTTAGTCAAAACAGGTTGTGTTGTGAGTGCATCTGTATAACCTATAGATATAAAATGGATTAGTGATTGTTGGAAATCCCATAACTCGATAACCGCTCGCCAAATTTGTGTGATTCTTTGATCATTGTGTTCTAAATAGTTCGCGCCGGATTTTTACGGAAAGATATTTTGGGCAAATTGAGGAAAAATTTTGGAAAATCACTAAAAACCGACATAAGAGATTTGTATGGGAAATGCACTTTCGGGTCATAACTCACAATCGAATCGACAAATTTTTGGTTTTTGTTGTGTTTTTGTTTTTGTCAAGAATTTTGAAAAAATTGAGGAACATTTTTGGAAAACAGTGAAAAATCAAAAGTACTTTTTGAATGGGAATTTTATATGGCAATTTTACGTAGCGCACATTTTCGACGTCAACTCAGGTTTTGATAGAGTGGCTGCGCACATAACAGTGTTCCATGAAATGAATATTGATCTCTTGATCAGATTCGTGTTTCAATTCGTGGGTTTTCTGGTACATTTCGCCAATCTCATCTTCATTGGCATAATGGAAGGGGTTCAGAACAAAAACAACAACAAATTTATTAACGTGGGTTGTGTTCCACAATTTCAACGATTTCGTTATGGATACTGTCGACATTAAGACCAACATTATGTAGTGGATTGCCCTCAATGATGTATCTCTTGTCATTGCTGCCCAAAGTGTACCTAATGATAAGCCGACAAGGCACCACGGCATAACGATGATTTGTACGATCAACGAGAACATGGAATGGTTTAACCAAACAACTATTGGGAATTGGAAAACGTAATCAATACTTGACAAAACTATTAAAACTTATATTTAGCGCTAATTTCCATTAGTGCAAACAATTATTCCGGAATCGAAACAATCAAGCAACCTTTCACCTGCTGTCACAATCAGATTAGTCAAAACAATGATTCAACACGTGTTTTAGCTCTCAAGTGTCAATGTCAAACAATATCTGTTGGAAACAGACAACAAACAACGCCATCTATGATCGATCGCGTATTTTTAACAGACAAATATAACGTTCAATTTCAAAATAATAAAACAAAAACAATCGATTTAAGGCAGAACAACGTCTGCCGGGTCAGCTAGTACGTAATGAAAATAACCAATTCTATGTATAGATGCAATTAATCTAGGTTACGATTCAATAGTTATAATCTAATTAATAAAATTTAGAACCAAATGAAAGTATAAAAAGGTACATTAAGAACATTTTAGTATTTAAAATTCAGTATTTGTAAAGCAACTTGAGATAGGTTATATAAAATCTAATACTTCATAGAATAACTTCTTAATTATGCATGATTAGTTAATAAGTCATGAATTCAAGCAAAGCACAGTGTAACTATCTTTCACAAACAGCCTAAAACAAATAAATAAATGTATTAAGTGCAAACAATACGTTTAAAATGCATTAATAACAACATATTAAATTGTATGCACAACAGAGGGAACAACGCATACACCAAGTTAAACAGACATATCAGTACAAAGTAAATCTAACAGTCATCAAAACTATCCATTTACGGTAAAAGCAGTCCCAAGGTATATTATAACAATCATTAAAAACAGTAACCGAAAACAGAATCTGAAGAAAGAAAAGAAATAAACAAATAAAAATAATCGAAAATGTTAAACGTATACGAAAAAGTGAGGTTAAAGGAACACACACACAAATTGACATGAAAAAGGGAAAATGAGAGTGCAGAAAGAAATGCAAGAGCAGGCTAATCACAACACGAAGATATGAAATTTAAACACAAGATATGAAGGAACCAATGAGGATATGTAAAGTTAATTCAAACAATCCTTATGCCTGAATGGACAAAAAAAATTTGAAACGAAAATATTTTTTTCTATATTGCGTTCATAATGAATTCATTGTGGAACCCAAAATAGTATCGAAATTACCTTTATTTTGATACGCAGTGTATATCTTATATTCTTAATTGTTTTGTGTGTCAATTTTGTTGTTTTTTTAATCGTTTTAATTCTTTTAGTGGGTATAAGTATGAATTACCTCCTCGTGGTACTCTCTGGGCAACGTTGAGATAGCTCATTGGTAAAAAATCCACACACAGAATGCTATTGATAACTAGGCTTCGGTGCATATGAAAATGTATATTTTAGTTGTTATGTATAAGTACATATTTGACCTTTTTTCAGCAAGGTATTATTTTAATACAGTCTATGACTTCGCCTAAATATTTAGTGTAATTACACTTTTACGGTTTCTGTTGTTTGTATGTCTACCGGTTAGTATTTCTTAAAACTTTTAGCATTTAGATACTTTGCATACTTGTAAAATAACACCAAATAACTGGATACCAAATACAAACAGACACTTTATAGCAGACAATTAAATAATCTTCTAAACCATTGAATAGATAGGTGAAGTGAATAGCATGTTAATGCTGGATTTACTGTTAACAGCCAACGCAATAGTTATTTTTTTGAAACCACAATATTTGAAAATATTGAGAGGGTATCGGTGATTACCCGGGTAATCGAACGACGAGAAGTAAATATAGCGGGGATTTCCTTAATTTTACCAGGTCCTTTTACATTCCAACAATCTATATTAGTAGTGTATTAGTTACAATAGTATTAACATCCATTAAGATGCCAAAAGACAAAGGCTGTGTATGTGCAATTTTAAGTCAATTTGTGAAGGATTATAATGATTTTACAATAGATGGACGTCTGTTATTTTTCAAATACTGCGAAGTTCATGTTACGGTGACAATGTTTCAAGTCACTCAGAATTTTCAAATCGGAAAACATGCAAGTAATAAAAATCGTAGAAGGGGAAATAACGCAGGCCAAGTGTTAATTTATAATTTACTCCGGTATTTACCTAAACGCAGGGTATTTGGTGAAGAACTGTGTACGGTTTTTTCGCAACTTTGTGGAGAAGTATATAAAAGAAAATATTTCAGATGAATCGAGCTTAAGAAAAAATTACGTTTCCGAGTTATATAGAACAACACTGAACAAATTAAGAGAAAAAGTAAAGAAGCACTCTATTTTGGAGCTGTTTGATGAAACAACCGACGTAGAACAAAGATGCATAGCAAATTTTATGGTATATAATGAGTATAGTATGAGTTAACAAAAAAAAGATAAATCCTATTTGTTGACTTTAAAAGTGCTGGACAAAGTGAGTCATTTAACAGTCGCTACTTTTTTCAACGATTCTCTAAGTTTATTGGGGCTATCTGGGATTTTATATGAAAAAGTGCTACTAGTTTGAAGCGACGCTGCACCATATATGTGCAAAGCAATGCGGGCATTACAGATTCTTTCCCAAACATGATACATGTAACCTGTGTAGCGCGTGCTTTACACCAAGTAGCTGATATAGTGTGTACTCTTCATCCAGACGTTAATATTCTGTTATCGTCTGTGGAAAATATTTTTCTGAAAGTACCAACTCGTGTCCAGAGGTTTCGGGAAATTGCAGGGGATGTGTCTTTTCCACCCGCGCCAATCATTACAAGATGAATCGACGCTGCCGTATATTATGCTGAACGTTTTGAAATTCTGAAGAAAATTCTTGATGAATTCTGAAGAAGCGCAGTGAATTGGAGAAGCACATATTGTTCTGAGAAAAACAAACGTTCGCGAAGATTTCATTTTTATTCGAGCTAATCTGGCGTGCATTTCGACTGCAATGTCCACGCGAGAAACTCAAGGATTATATTTATAAGAGAGCATTGAAATAGTAGAATATATAATACAGGGTGGCCCAAAATGACCGAAGGGGTTTTAATTCCTTATAACTTTTTTATTATAATTTTTTTTTTTTTGTTTTCAGTATTTTGTAAAGAAGACTTGGGGAATTTAAAATGGAACAGTACACAATTGAACAACGTGCCAAAATCGTTGAACTTTATTCCTCAAATCAACGATCCATTGTTTTGACTCAGCGTGCATATCGTCGTTATTTTAATGTGCGGGTTGGACCCTCAGTGTCAACAATAAACCGTCTGGTTGCAAATTTTCGAGAACAAGGGGCAGCAAGGAACCTTCCTGGTGCCGGCAGACGACGAACGGTGCACACGGATGACAATATTGAACGTGTACAGTAGGGTATTCGGGAAGATAGAGAAACATCAACCAGGAGACGTTCGACACAACTTGGCCTCTCAAGAGGGTCGCTGCAGAGAATTTTGCATACAATAAGAATGTTTCCATACGAAATTCAGCTTGTCCAACAATTGAAACCGACAGATTACCAGCAACGACTTGATTATGCAATTTATTTTCGCCAAAAAGCAGAAGAAAATCATGATTTTATTCATAATTTAATTATGAGCGACGAAGCCCATTTCCATAAATGGGTTCGTTAATAGGCAAAACTGCAGGATATGGGCTACGGAAAATCCAAGAGTAGTTCAACAGCGAGAATTACACCTACTTAAGTGTACCGTTTGGTGCGGTGTTTCGTCGGAAAGGATAATTGGCCCATATTTTTTTGAAAATGAACACGGTGTCGCCGTTTCCATCACTGGTGTTAGATATCGGACAATGTTGGAAAATTTTTTAAGGCCAGCCGTGGAAAACCATCCGCAAGTATGGTTCCAACAGGATGGAGCCACAGCGCACACTGCGAGGGACACAATGGCTCTTTTACGCGACATCTTTGGTGAACGAATTTTTTCCCGTACAAGCGATTTTAATTAGCGTCCGCGTTCACCGGATTTAACCGCTTCATACTATTTCCTTTGGGGTTATTTGAAAGGAAAAGTCTATATTAATAAGTCTCGAACCATACAGCAATTAAAAAATAATATACGCGACGAAATCAACAACATAGCAAATGAAGTTTTGCGAAAGGTTATGGAAAATGTTTTGGAAAGAGCACGAATATGCGAAGCAGAAAATGGCCACCACTTGCGAGATATAATTTTTCATAATTAAATTAAAAATATTCTCCATTAATTTACTGTATTTAAAATTAAAAAAATTTAATAATTATGTCTTAAATAAGAAGTTATAATGAACTCAAAACCGGTCATTTTGGGCCAGCCTGTAGTTAAACGTTTAGCAAAGCTTCAGAAAAATGATTTCATTATAACATTAAACGCAGTGCAGGCTATAAAGAACTGAAGAATATCAGTGAGGTGTGCTCTAAAAATGAACATTTAAATGCTAGTGACATTGTAAAATATGAATTTATACCAACTGTGTCGTGTGATATCGAGAGTTTTTGCACAGTACAAAAATATTTTAACCAACAATAGGCACAAGTTTTCAAAAATAAATTTGCGTCTATTGTCGGCATCACGTTGTAGTTGAAGGTAATTATAATTTGTTTCTATAATTTCAATAATTTTGAATCTAAAACAATTGCTTGTGTGTTTTAATATAAAAAATTAGTATTTATTTTTTAAAAGTTGATTTTTAGTGCATATTCAGAATATTTTTGGTGCATATTCGCATGAATATTTTGAAGGTTTTTAGTGCATAATTATCCTATGTCTATTGATAACTTTATTTCTACGATATCTAATTGTAATAAGATGCTTTTTCGAATAAAACAAAACATTTTGTGTAGCAGAACAATTTTTAGGTTTTATTTCATTCTGAAATAGGTACTAAAGCATTAATTGGATCACCCTTGATTTCCCTGCAAGGGAATATATCCAAAATATATGAAAACATTATATATAGGTGATTATATGCATTTATTACAAAGCATAATATTATTACTGACAGACAAAATGGTTATATAAAAGATAAATCCACTTCAAGAGCTATTTATGAAGTTATAGAAGACGTATTGCGCGGAATAAATGAGGGAGATGAGACTGCGGCGGTGTTCATGGATCTATCGAAGATCGAAGGCCTTCGATAGTGTCAATTACTGCAAGTTGTTCACCAAACTTGAACATATGGGTTTCAGGGGTCTATTATTGGACCTAGTCAAGTCGTATCTGTCAGATCGAAAACAACGTGTGGTTGATGAGGGATTTGGGGCTGCAATGTATTCTGACTGGGGCACTCTTAAAAGCGGTGTGCCTCAGGGTTCGGTGCTGGGCCCCCTGCTTTTCCTTCTTTATACCAACGAAATACCGGCAATTACTAACCACCTAACAACTCTATATGCGGATGACGCTGCTGTGGTTGTGAGATCTTGTGGTGATATCGGGGAGGAAATAATAAGAACTACGACAGAATTTCAAGAATGGTTTTCCAAAAACGACCTCAAACTTAACGCAAATAAGATCAAGGTTATCAAATTTAACTATTACAAAGAAGTGAAACATCCCATGAAGTATAAAGGAGAAGAACTTACCTTTTGTGATAGCACTAAATTTCTGGGAGTATATGTTGATAGCCAACTAAATTGGAAGGCACATATCGAATACTTAGCTTCGAGCACGTCTGGATTTGCATATGAATTGCGTACTATAGCTTCCTCTGTAGATAGAGCCACTGCACTGGATGCTTACTATGCCTATGTTCAATCGCGTTTGCGATATGGTATAATTTTTTGGGGTACGTCTGTGGACGTCTCGAGAATTTTTATTCTGCAAAAGATATGCATTAGGACTGTTTTTGGACTAAGACGAAGAGACACATGTAGACCGGTATTTATAGGGAACAGCACACTTACATTGCCAAGTCTTTATATAATTGGGTGCGCTTTATTCGTAAAAGCAAACTATGACCTATTTGCAAGCGAAGAACTCATCACTCATCAGTATGGCACAAGAGGTGTTAGAAACGCGTATATAGTGCCTCCCCAAATTAGCAAATCTCTAATAAGTAAGAGTGTAGTAACACAAGTGACTCGAATATATAACACTGGCCTACAACCATTTTGGTGCTGGAGATTTTAGACCCGATTTTAAGTATGTCTTACATGGCGATATCAAAAATGTTACCCGTTTTCTTCTGTCAGCTCTAGTTCCCGAGAAAAAAAAACACAATTCACGAAAAAATATATATGTATTTTATGGACATTAAACATCAAGAAATTGTCTTTTGAGTGATTTTCTAGAATGAAACTGACTCGGGCAATCTCGCATGATTCCCCAGCAATAGTCAGCCATCATATGACTGTCCCACCTTCCTTGGTATCTATTCTCCATTGTTTTTAGGTCTTGGTGGAAACGTTCCCCTTGTTCTTCGCATAGATCTCCTAAATTGTGTTGGAAATGATGTAGATGACTATTGAGATAGTGTAATTTTATACTCATATTACAGCCTAAATCTTTGAATCGCACCAGCATTTCCTCTACTAGTTCTACATAGTTGTCAGCCTTATGATTTCCGAGGAAATTTTGTGCAACTGCTACAAAAGATTGCCAGGCAAGCCTCTCCACATCATTCATACAAGTCTCAAAATTAGTTGTGTCCTTCATCAAATTACGTATTTGAGGTCCATCAAAGATACCTGCTTTTGGTTTTTCAGTACTTAGACCAGGAAATTTGTGAGAAATAAACTGGAAACATTGACCATTTCTATCGAGAGCCTTAACAAATTGAGAGACGCCATTCATTGGGCTGATAGATCGTTAAACCCATGAAAGCCAGCAAACCACTCACATTACAGCAATACACAAAATTTTCATCAGACGAAAAAAACTTCAATAACTTTCCCTCTCTCGTGCGATATGTAGACACTCAAACATCTGAGGAAAGACAATTTTTTTCTTTTAATCTTGACGCTAGTAACTCAGCACGTTCCTTCGAAAGATATAAGTCTCTGATGAGGTCACTATGCTCATTCTGCGAAAATGGCTTAGGATCTGATGTTATTCCGCAGTATTGAAAGTCATCTTCTACTTGGGAAGAAATAGGTATTTCAGCTTCATCTTCCTGAGATTGCTGCACTACCTGGTTAAAAGTTGGTATTGGAACATTTTCTGAATGAGGAACAGGTCTTTGTACTGAAGAAATATTGGGGTATTTCCATTTATGGCGATTGTTTTGTTGATGCCCACTATATTAATCATACAAAAGTAACAGTCGTCATAATGATTTTTTTGTTCTCGCCATATCATAGGCACTCCAAACTTCAAAGACTTACGTTTCCCTCTCTCCCATTGTCGCAAATGTTCAATGCATATTTTACAAACACTATGAGGCACCCACACTTTATCTTGGTGTAGAATTTATTTCAATACCGAAGTAAGCAAAATACAAACGACGCACTGTGTTTGTAATCGATTTACGCTGATTTTTCAGTATGTATTCACCACAAACATAACAAAATATATCAGGATCGTTAACACAACGTCTGGACGTACTAGCCATAATGAAATAGTAACACAAACTTTATCGATGATATTGTAATAATGACTAGTTACGAACAAGACCATAACAAGACCGACAACAATTCACAATGAGGGTAGTAGGTAAACTAGAGCTGATGAGTTAAAATGACGTATGTCAATATACTTACATTACCTACTTTATCGACTATTCAAACAGAGATGCACCAAAAAAAATTTTTTTTTGTAGGTCTGTGTAATCATTTTCCAATTGCTATAAAAATTGAAAAAAAGACAAAATTTAAACAAGTTTTGTGCCGCCTGCTAACGTCAGAAGCATTTTACAGTGTACAAGACTTTCTGGAACATGGATTTTGATCATAGTGCGATGACTTGCATTGTAATTTAATGTAGACATTTTTGTTTTATATGTTAACAATTATTAATCGTAATGTGAATGTTAATTTTACTATTTTTTAATGTTTCTTGACATTTTCCATGGATGTATGATGTAAAACGGAATAAAGTTTATTATTTATTTATTTATTGGATTTGAAGCTACTGGAAAGTAAAATTTGTAATAATAAATAATTATTATTACTTTTGCCGATATTGAAAATGTGTAAATATTGACAACAAGTACGTTATTTTAATGTAACCTTTCTACAATCACAATAGTAAAGTTTTAAACGTAACAGTTCATTATCAATTCGGCTTTAAACAATCGCGAAAAAGGAGGTCAATTCTGATAGGAAATTTTTACACGCTCAACAACAATAGCTTTGTTTACTAATTGTCAGGTGAAAATATGCACAAACTAAGGTATTTAACTTTTAAATATCCTAATACATTTAAAGTTTAAATCGACAATTACGCAACGCCATATTTTGCTCGATAAAATGGAATTAATATGTTACAGAGCCTATCCCATTTCTGTTTAAGATGATTATAAGACGTTGGCAAATTAAACAAATATTTATTTATCTTTCTTATTCGATAGATAAATATATCTAATTTTTCATTAACCAAACAGCCTTTATCGTATAGGTGCAACACTAAAATGACGATAAACCTAATCAGAAGGACAACCGTTACAAGCTCAAGTCAACTGTACATTAATAATTGGGATTACAGTATTTTCTAACTAAATTATTATTGTTATTCATCCATGAACCTCCATATTTCATTATTTCTTTTATTTTTTTTACATATTTCGTGTCGAATTTGAAAGGAATATCTCTTACTTATTTTTACATAGTATTGTTGGTCATTTTGCAATTGTTTACTAATCCTACCAGATTGGTGACTTATTGTTGGTACTTCAAATTAACATTTAGTCACGTGCATATAAGCCTATGTGTGGTCAGTGTAAATAATATGATTTGCATACGTATGTGGGTAGCTTTTGTTTAGGATGGAGTTGAAACAACCCTTTAAACTATTAAAATACAGAGCATCATTGCGTGTCAAAATTATGTTATTATTCGTTTGTTTTCTTTATAAGTTGGTCTGTGAAGTGTATGAAAGGGCTTGTATATTATTATATATTACATATCTTATACGATATTATACAGGGACGTAAAATGAATTTAAAAATATTATTTAAAAATTTTAATGTTACCAGGGATATTTTTAAAAAAAGGTATATAACCCCTTACCACAATTATTAGTCGTATCCTAAATACGTATTTCGACAACTAAGTTGTCATCATCAGTAGGTAAAAACTACTAATTAAAAGTCGCACATGGGGCACAGTTAAACAAGAGAAACGCTTCCGCACAACTATTATACACTGCAACCCTGTATAGACAGTCTATACAGGGTTGCAGTGTATAATAGTTGTGCGGAAGCGTTTCTCTTGTTTAACTGTGCCCCATGTGCGACTTTTAATTAGTAGTTTTTACCTACTGATGATGACAACTTAGTTGTCGAAATACGTATTTAGAATACGACTAATAATTGTGGTAAGGGGTTATATACCTTTTTTTAAATTTTTATTTAACCACAGTCTCCATTGAAAGAATTTTTACCAGGGATAAGCTGAATTTATTGAGAATAAGAAAATCTAGTAGACTGTGGAAAACAATCATAGAGTGTTTATTTAGAGCAACTATTTATCTATCATTTGACGTTTTGTTGTTGAAGTTACGTTTCATTATAACTCAGCTACTTATTTTTTAAAAGTTTAAGAAAACGGAATTACACAGAAAGCACTTTCGAATCATAATTTATTATGATTTTAATACGGTATGCGCCAAAATAAACAACACTGAAATTACTGAAGTATATTATTTATTACTTATACATTATTATGTCTATAGAATACATGTTCAAAATGTGCGCCATGGCGTTGTAGGCACTGCTCATAACGGTTACTCAGGAGACGATCTTCTCACGTAAATGATTAACAGTTCTGGGTGGGTCTGTACCGCTGAAGACTTGCCCCTTTAACATACCCCATATGTAGGCATCCGGTGGTGTAAGATCGGGGGGAATGTGATGGGTAGTTGAAATTAGAATTGCGGGAAATGATGCGTCCTTCAAAAGTTTCCTGCAGCAATGCTATCGATTGTCGAGCAGTGGACTGGTCGCCCCGTCCTGTTGAAACCACTGCTCTTCCATCCGAAGGTCCCTGGCACGACAAAACCCTCTGAGATCTTGGACAAATGGCGTTACCACAATGTTTCTATAACGTTCCTGGGTAACAGTAAGAGGTGTGCCATCATCATCCTCAATGAAATACGGACCAATCACACCGTGTGCTGACACTGCACACCATATCGACACACGGGCACTATGTAGCGGTTTTTGGATAATCACGTCTGGCTTACCGAAACCAAGGAAGCGAGTTGTTTGTTTATTGATGTAACCCTCCAAGTGAATATGACTTTCGTCTGAGAACCACACATTATTCAATAAATCTGGATCCTCGTACAACATAGCCAAAAATTGTCCACAATACGCAACCCTGGCATTCATATCTTGGTTTGACAATCGTTGTCCAACTTGAATTCGGTACGGAAATCCACCTACATCTTCGAACAAACGCCGAATCGACGTACTGCTGATATTCAACTTAAATGCCGTTCGCCGAAGACTTCGGTTCGGTGATTGCAAAACCTGATTGAGGACACGTCCATGGTTCCCATTCGTTCTCACAGTTACTGGCCTACCAGACCTTCCCTTCCGTTGGCACAACACACTGCCAGAACGACGAAATTTCTCAACAATAGAAAGCATAACTTTGTTGGTAGGTGCCTCTTATGAAATTGATCGCGATATGTTTCCGTCACTAACTTCAAACTCGGTCCACCTTGTTTGCCTTTTCCGTACGATCGAAAATAATGCTCGACGATAAACACTTTTTCCTCAGTCGTGAGACCCATTCTCAACTATAACATCACATAACAACGTTCTTTGCACTACTAAAAACACATAACGCTGCTAGTATCATACGTCAAAAAGCAGACATGCGCATAACAATGGCACGCATTTCAGTGTTGTTTATTTTGGCGCATACCGTAGTATATTACAGAATGAGTGTCATAAGCAGAAAGCGGACTCGAGCTATTGATGATTCATAGCTTATAGGCGTATGCCTTGTATTCGCAATAGGTTTGTTTCTGTAAGCGATCCGTGAGTTCGAGGATCCGCAACAGCTCCATTGAACAGCCTAGCAATTTTCGCATGCGTATTAGGTAGAGTCTTGTACCAATAGTTTTGGACATGGTCTATACCTGCTGCTCGCCAGTTGAGGGTCTTGTGTGTGGCTTTAGTGACGTCTTCGGTGGTTATGTGAACGGGTGTCATTAAGTTCGTTTTCTGTTGACTCTTTTGTTCTTTCTGAATCCATTTCTGTTTGGTTCTATGTGCCACCGGGTTCTGCCATATGATTTCCGAGTATTGTTTTGTTGTATTTATATCTGGGGTATCTTGTGTTGGTTGAATCTCAGTTTTTTCTTCTAAGGATCGATAGAAGTTTCTTTGGTTCATGTTAAATAACCTATTTTGCTGATTCCGTAGCTGACTCTCTTTGAATCTTTTGATCCGATTGGAATAGACTGCCAGTTTTTGTTTCAGCAGGTCTAGAATTTCTTCTGTCGTAGTATTCTCGTTGTTTTTGTGTGCTTTTATTATCTCGTCGTGTTGCTTGCGTTAGTCTTGCAATTTGTGTTCGAAGTACGTTAATTTTTGTAGATATTCTTCTTTCCCAGTGTGGCATTTTATTTGGTTTTAGTGTGGTTGTTTGTTCCCTTTGTGGGTTTGTTCTATAAATTTATTATTGTTATTATTATTATTATTATTATTATTATTATTATTATTATTATTATTATTATTATTATTATTATTATTATTATTATTATTATTATTATTATTATTATTATTATTATTATTATTATCATACGTGCATTGCCTAATACAAGTTATTACGAATATTAGAATGAAATCCAAAGAATAATATTAACATTATCTATATGCATTAAATAGTTTTCTTTTTGCATAATAATATATTAAAAGAAAATATTTAACTGTGTTAATATCTTAAGGCCCAAGAGTTTGTTATATACATTTTTGACATTTACGAAATATGTCGTAAACGATGTCTTTATCACTAAATGTCTTGAAAGACCTTGTACCATGTATAATTCCAGGAGAAAGTGTATGTAAACTTAACTATGCATTTACCAAATGCTAATATTTACGAGTGATTCTACTGTTGAAGGTATAACTAAAATCGTAAACTTTAAGCATTGTGCCTTTACAATCTAGGCGAGTTCTTGTCGTGTGAATGTTCGCTTGAAGAAATTTTGTCGAACGCAAAACTAAATTTTTAAGTATTTATCACCAATTTTGTGGTTCGTGTAGGAGTACAATGTGTATAAATACAGTTTTCATAATTCTGTCACGTATGAAAATGTTTCCACGCTAAATATACGTATTATGTAAAGTAAATAAATAAATTTGACTTCCTTTTATTCGTGCTTTGTATATATAATTTATAATATATTATAATAAACGTTTTGAAAGTTTTGTGTCGATTTAAATGTTGTACATCAAGAATCTTATGAGAATAATAGTATCTGTTAACAGCGAATGTTAATATATTTTTGTATTGTATTGTTATAATTTTACTGCTTCTAGTTATATAAATAAACAGAAAAAATATTATTTAATCTATGTGTTGGTTATATTTAATAGTTACCAGAGTGATTTGACGAGGAAACGATTTTTCAATGAAATACTTATTTTAGGGTAATCTCTCTCAATATATACATGGTGTTCCCTGAGGTAACCGACAAACTTACACAATGTGTTCTAGAAGTGATTCTGAACAAGAAAGTTCATATACACTTTGTTTAATTTCTTTTTCGTTCTTTAGATTTCACCAAAAAAAGAAAACTGTTTCAGTAATGTATTTAATCATGAAAGTACATAACAAGCTAATAAACTAATATTATAACAATTGCTTGAAATGTTCGCATCTTCTTTCTGAACATGTTACTAATCTTTGGGCCATATTCTGTTGCCAGTTAATGCATGCTCATTTCGTAAAGAATCTACTCCTGCAATTATTCTTTCGATCAATTCTTCTTGGGAGGCGGATGTAATCTCACCACTAAATGACCAGTCTACTTTAATCCTATAGGTAATTTCCCCACCGTCCGTAAGGATTCACGTTAATACCATAGGTATTATCACCACTAGTTTTAATACGTAATTTTTCATTAAATTTTCTAATGAAGGAAGAATGAATTTATTACTGAGTGCCTTTTCAGAATCTATTATAAAAGTTTAACAAATTATAATTTTGCAAACATTCAACACTAATAAATGAAATTTGAGATTTTATTGAGGATAATAATAAAAAAAAGTAGTGATAGTAATATATATATATTTTTTGGCTAAAGATACAAAAATAACGAAAAACATCATATGGAATTCAAAACACAAAAATAAAAAGTAACACGTTACATAGCATGCACCACAGTAAACAGTAAACATTTATATACACATACTATATACATATAAAAATAAATCACTACTAAAAAGTTATAGAAACTATTAGGTATATACATATTATATATAAGAAAAGCAAAATTAATTGGGTCACGAAGAATGACAAACACATTTTATGAACTCTAGCCTAGACAAATGACCTGATTTTAATCGATTTATACAATTTTCCAAATATTTTAATTTGTTTTTCACTTGCCTATCCTTTATTTTATTAGGAATATGTAAACTTTATATTTTGATGTCAGTGTCAACTTGGAATTCTTTAAATTTTTCGATAAACACATATGCGCGCACATATAAACACGGATGCGCACTATAAAAAGATGCATTACACCTGGAATGGAACGACTCGCACGCATTTGTAGTGCGAGTATTCGAGGCAACTTCTTCCGCCCATATATTCGTAGGAAATGTAGCATTTTCCTCTATATACGTTTCTAACAAATAATCGGCGTATTTATCTAATAGGCTATTGTCTGGTTTATAAGCCATCAAATCGAAAACAAAGCAGTCCGCAACATGTTCTGGTTGTAGATAAGTCATACCAAAGGTAAGTTTCAGCCAATTTCCTATTTCTGAATTATTTTTATAATGTTCACTTAATCCAAGGAACTGAATTTTTCTGTACCATGCTTGGTGTAGATGAAATCTACAGCCACTGATTTTTACACTGGGCCAAACATGAATTATTGCGGTATGTATTGCTTTTTCAAAATCAACATAGATTCGCTAGGCTCCAAAAATGAATTAAATGATTCAAAAATGTTAGACTTCAACAACAAAAAAAGTGTTTTATATGTGGTCCAACTTTCGTTTGGCAACAAGCAATACAGTAGTGGGACATAGTGTCCATTCTGAAGTCCATGGATGGTAAAAAATTGTAGAAAGTATTTCGTACAATATGAGAATGTGCTGTCCATATATAAAGTATTCATTTTAGACAAGGCACGAATATTGGTTTCACATGTAAATACGATAATGTTATGTTCTGCACTATTTATAAACAAAAAGTTTTCACCTTTCGCGGTTTTAATTTTAGGAGAATATAGATTTACAACTTCATGCACTTCGTTTATATTTGCAGGTAGGCGACTAGGAAATATTTTCCGACGGCAGTTATACATATTTCTTCGTACATAATTGACATCATTGGTTGTAACAGACTCTGGCATATTGGCACTAAGGACTCTTCGAATAATCTTTGAAGGTTTTTCCAATAAATCTTCTTCTGCTTTTCGCTTGCACAAATTTGTAAGCACGTTCCTGTTTGTTTTTTGCTCATCTACTTCATGGTTATGGACTATATCACTCCTCGATATTGTAAGCTCAGGACCAACAGTAAATACTTTAGCATTACACTTTCTTCTTTGGACACATCTCCAGAAAACTTCTCCGCTTTGCAATTCTTTTTCTTTAAAATACGTAAAATTCTCAAAGAGAAGTAAATCTTTACCCCGTATACTTTTTACTAACGTAGCTGACATCTTATAAATCGAATACTTATATTAAATTATTATCACAATAAACAACACCAATTGTAAGTACTAACCTCTTCTGTTGAGCAAAAGAAACTAACTTGTGAAACCGTAATAACTTTGCAAGAACATCAACATTAAATAGACATTAGTTAATATTAGTACTGGAAATTCCCAAATTAAGGTATATATTACTTTTATTACCTGAACTCTGTTAGTGGTGAAAATACCTGCCGGATCATGAAATTATTCTATCGATGCAGGTAGAGGGTAACATTTGGTGGTGAGATTACCTCCGCCGTTCTCGGGTATTCGGCTTACCGTTATGGTAAACATGATTTCTTAGACAACCTCAAAAGAAAAAGTCAAATGGCAAAAGGTCAGGAGAACGTACAGGCTATAATACAGGGAACCCTCTGCCTATCCACCATCCAGGAAAATTTTAATTTAGAAAGTCAATAACTTGCTTACTAAAATACGGTGGAGCGCCATCATGTTGATAAAACATGCCGCGTCGAGTTTTCAGTGGAACATTTTCCAATAATCCCGGCAAAGTGTCTTCTAAATAATTCCTATAATAATTTTCCGTAAGATTTCCTTGGATAAAATGTGTCCCAAGAATGTCATTGTTTAACAACCTACACCATACATTTACAGAAAAACGATATTTGTGATTAACCAAAACTACATTATGTGGGTGTTCAGTAGCCCATGTGTGAGAATTCCGATAGTTATTTATACCTTCTCGAATAAATTAAGACTCGTCTGTAAAAAGGATACGCGCAATAAGTTGTAAATTGTTCTGTAACCATTGATAATACTGTACGCGATTCACGAAATCTCTTGCTAGCATATGATGAGTTTTCTGTAAATGATAGGGAAAAAGTCCATTGTAATGTAAAATTCGCCATACCTGGGTTTGACAAACATCGATCATGGTAGATATTTTGCGTATACTTGCGGATGGATCTTGTTTAACTTCAGTTAGGAGCTGATGAAAATCTAACTCTATTTCGACAAGTCAATTTGAAGACGATACCGTCTCTCTCCAACACTGAAAGACATTAGAAAATGTCGAATGGTGAGGAACTGCACGATTTGTAAAACGTTGACAATATTCTTGTACTGTAGCACGTCCGCTTCCATCACAGTACTCATACATAAACACCATGTCAGCATATTTCGTATTAGTGTACGTTCTAGGCATGGTTACTGATAATATTTTGACAGTTATCACTAGAGAACGGATGCAATTTCCATAAAACGCAATCGGCAATTGGAATTGTGTATAACGTCGCTCAGTACATCCCGGCGTAATTCAATGAAGTATTTGTTTGACTTACTCGGCCACCTGGTCTCGCTGCGATAACAATGGACAACTGAGCTATTGTATTCGGAGAATATAGTGTTTTTTAAAGTGTTTTCATGAGCGTAGATAGAAGCGGGGTTTTTATAATGTATTTTATTTATTAGTTTATATTTCGTAAGATAAATAAAGTGCTGTGAGTAAGTTTCTTGTTTTCATAGTTTTAACTGTTAATTACATCGTAATTTTTGTGATAGATCCTGTTTAATATCGTTTGATTAAATCTATTTCTACCAATTATTTCGACGTAAGTGTGCATTGAATTTCGTTCAGTTTCAATAACTTACGTACACATTTTTAGTTTTCATTTATTTAGATCTAGAGCATTGTTTAAGTTACATTTTCAGACATGATATGGAAGAATGTCGAGAACGGCATTGTAAAACAATGGCGAGTTGGATTGGCGGTCATACTGATTGTATGTCCATTGTCAGTGATTCCGAAATTTATTACAAAATCCGTAAAATATCGTCAAAAATTCGTCACTTATGATCGCAAACACATCTGAACTCTATAAAACTTTTATATTCCATTATATAAACTTAGCAATCCCACTTTAAAAATATTTCTTCAAAAATATACTGATCTAAATGTTCCTGATGAATCAACTTTACGCAAATATTATGTTTCTAGGTGCTATACGAGAACAGTAGAACGCATTAGAAGCCATCTTTTAAATCAATACATATGGATAAGCGCCGACGAAACGGTGGATATGTTAGGACGCTGTATGGTAAATGTTGTAGCTGGTGTACTACATCCAACTATTCCCTATAACTCATAAGTAATAGCAACAAGTGTTATAAATAGAGTTTATGCGGAAACAGTTGCTGAAACCATTAAGGAGAATATGCAAAAAATGCTTTTATTTGTCAGTGATAGTGCTGCGTATATCTTAAAAACAGGCAGACTATTGAAGAAAACATATCCTAATATGCTGCATATTACTTGTGTAGCACATGCTCTCCACAGAATCTGTGAATATATCAGAGACACTTTTCCGGAAGTTGATAGACTTGTATCAGCTTTTAAAAAAGTTTTCAGAAAAGCACCATTGAGAGTAGCTCTTTTCAGGGAAAAATTTCCATGTCTGTCACTGCCTCCCACTCCAGTAATAACTAGATGGGGAATATGGCTGGAAGCTACTAGTTATTATGCTGAGAATTTCGATAGTCTAAAACATTTCGTAACACTGCTAAAGGAGGATGCTAGAAGTATTGGTGAGTGCAAGGAGCTCACACAAATCCCAAATTAAAAAAATCAGTTGTACTTTCTTCACGAATACTTTGGAAAATTGCCAAAACTAATCACTTATTTTGAAAATCGAAATCTCAAATTAAATGACGGATTAACCACATTAGATGTGGCTATTAATAATTTGAAAAGTATTCCAAGTGACTTCGGATGTGGCCTTCAGTAAAAGTTTGAAGCAATTCTTAATAGAAATCCAGATTTAATTACATTGCAGCAATTATGTATGGAGACAATTCCACAAAATCTAACGGCTAAATATGAAGAAATAAAAGAATATTTCCAGTATGCACCTATAACCAGTTGCGATGTAGAAATGACGTTTTCTATTTATAAGGATGTACTTAATTCAAAGAGAACAAAATTGACAGAAGAAAACCTTGAGAAACTATTGCTAGTCAATATTAATACTCCTTTACTCAACTTGAACAACAAAATGAACAAATAAAAATGTTCCAATTATAGAAATAAAATTAAAAACTTAAAAAATACAACTTTTCAACAAATACATATGTATTTCGTAATTTTATAGATCACCACCCGTTTGTTTTCCAATTATATAAATAAAATTAATTAATAAATATGTATTTCGTAATTTTAGATAGATAAATCACCACCCGTATGTTTTCCAATTATATAAATAAAATTAAAAACTTTATAAATACAACTTTTCAATAAATAAATATGTATGTCGTAATTTTATAGATCACCACTCGTTCGTTTTCCAATTATATAAATAAAATTAAATATTTTAGAAATACAGCCTTTCGCCAGTACTGCACTGGGCTTTGCGTCATGTGGTAAGCGTGTCCGTTCTCTAGTTATCACTTATCGATAAATGATATAAGTAACTATAAGTTATTTGTTATTTTATAAAATGACTAGCAACATGTTTAGAAAGAAGAGGCAAACATTTCGAGCAATTGTTATAATATTAGTTTATTAGTTTGTTATGTAATTTCATAATTAAATACATTACTGAAACAGTTCCCTTTTTTTGTTGAAATTTGTTGAAAAAGAAGTTAAGCAAAGTGTATGCGAACTTTTTCGTTTAAAATCACCTCTAGAATACACTGTGTAAGTTTGTCGGTTACCTAAGAGAACAGCCTGTATATATAAATTCAGCCTGCGTATGTTTGCGCTCGCAAAACTACAAAAGTAGTCGGTTGATTGACTTGAAATTTTGACACAACGTTGCATTTGAATACGCTAGTCTTTTTATAGTAAAATATATAGTAAATTTTTTTTAGACACATAAGTAGTGCAAAAAATTGTACTTTTCATTGCAAGTTGATACTTGCTAATCATATACTCTATTTACGCTAATATATTGTTACGAAATTTTAATTATAAAAAAGAAAATAACTTTGATTTAATCTTGAATGAATTGTTTTTTATAAAAATAATGTGTATAGATTAGATGTAATTTGTAGAAAGATTTTATTTAAAAAAAAATGATGGCAAATGTTAAATTTGAAAGGCGAAAATATTAATAGTATTGATATTTGATAAACAATTAAACAAATAGCTGGGTTTTTGAAAGGAAAGAAAACGAGAAATTAAGAGTGATTTTTAGATAGCAACGAAAAAATTTTGGTAAGAAAAGTAATAATTGTGCAAAGGGCATATTAAAAGGTACTATTTTAGAGAGAAAGTAAATATCATTAATAAGTTTCCTGGTATTAATGTTAAACATATATATTTGTAATAAATTGTCAATCGAAAGATTATAACTGGAATAAGAATAGTATTGGTAAAAGGAATTTAATAACAAGTGTAAAGATAATAAAAAATAATAGAAAACAGGAATATAGAAGTTGTTATAGACAGAAGTTAAATATAAAGTGATATAAAATCCAAAAATAAAAGATAAAAGAGAAAGGAAGATAAAATATTTAAGAGAATACAACACTATAGTATTTACTTAAGATAGGATTTAAAAATAGAGAACATTTTATTAAATACTTGAAAGGTGACTTTTTTGAAGTAATTTCAACAAAGTGTCAAAATTCAAGTGACAGGAACATTATTAAAATAGCAGGTTATTTAGTTTATAAGAAGTTATGTTAAATAACTAAACGGACAAATAAAAAGTGTATTCAAACCATTAGCTTTACAATAAAAAATAATTTTTTGGGAAAAACATCTTTTTTCCTCCTTTCTTTTCATTCCACATAGCCACATCAACACAAGGCAGGTTATTGAATTGAATGATGTGTTTTCTTAGTGAAACGATGTTCGCTACAATAATTTTATTTACATTCCCATTCATTTCATATCAGACTGAGCGAAACATGGCCGAGTTTAGCTAGTATAATAATAATAATAATTACAATAATTGTCTAACAAAGATATTAACTATATATATATATATATATATATATATATATATTTATATATTGTATTCTCTTGACAAAGGCATCATTGCCGAAACATGTAGAGTTATTTTAAATATATATACTTTGAAGTAATGAACTAGACCTTTAATCGCCGACTTATTAAGTTTACCTTATCATACCAAGGTCACGAAGATATTATATTTATATATATATATATATATATATATATATATATATATATAAACAGACAATACAATAATAAAGTGCGGTGTCAAAAACTAAATTAAATTATAATCCATAAGCTAAATAGCGTAAGAATAACAATTCAAATAAGAAAATTATAAAGAATACAAATCGAGTTTTTAAATTGTCAATAAAAGCAAACGTGAGTAATTTACAGAATATATGTTAAATGGATGAATTCTAATAGAAGGGTAAAAAGGGTCAGGGAAAATTCTGCTTTAGTTATTTATGCACCAAGGGCGTTATGGTATTATATTGCTCCGAGGTCGACGTTAATTCAGCCCGAGGGCCTCCGGCCCTAGGGATGAATGTTGACCGAGAGAAATATAATTGTCATATAGTTATATGTGTAATTGGTGCTTTGGCAAAGACGTTAGTTCTAGCTCTGGCTTCGGCTAATGTTTCATTTGATCTCGTTGCATATTTTTGCACTATAATGTGAACAGCTCAAAGTAAGTCCGGTGTGTCGATGCCATTGTTGACTAGCTTAATAAAGTGAGCACTTGCTATCTATCTGCGATCAAAAAGTGAGGATAGTTGTCAGATAATTTGTAGGTTAAATATTTCAAGAATTTTCGCTGCACTTGATCGTTCAGTAAATTCTGGTAGACATAATAAGGGTATCAAATAATACACGCATATTCGAGTTTACCAACCAGTGTAAAATAGAGCGTCTTTAGCGTATTTAGATTAGCAAATTTACGGCAGGATCGAATTACAAAACTAAGAGTGTATGGAGCTGGCTTGCAAATAGATAGAATGTGGTCAGTGAACTGCAAGAGTTGAACTAACAAAACTGTCAGGTCTTTGATTTGTGATTGTCGTGAGATATTGACGTGATCAAGTGAATAGATATATATCAACGGGTTCGTCTTTGTAATGTATGTGATGACAGCACATTTATTTATACTGATCTTTACCTTGTTCTTGTTACACCAGTGGTAGATAATGTTTAAATCCTTTTGCAGAACTTCGCAGATGTAGAATAAATTTTCCTGAAGATTTCTAGGTCGTCCGCATAGGCAAGAACGTGACCGTTAAGCAACGACAGGAGAGTATTTACATAAACATTAAACAATAGCGGACTAAGGTTTGAACCCTGAGGAATACCAGAAGAAGCAGTGAAAGTGGAAGAATAGAAACCATTATAGCAGACATATCATGAACGATTATAAAGATAGGAAGCTATCGGGTTTGTTAAGAATGAAGTAAAGCCAAATAAACTTAGTTTAGACAATAATATGTTATGTTAAATCGGTATAAACAACATAGACTTGATCTTTTGAATCAGTAGAGGAACTGATATACTGAATAATATCAGTCGAATTAGTTGAAGTTGACTTACTAATAGAGAATACAATCCCGAACACGTTTTTCAATCCCGGGATTACGGGATTTTTGAAGCGTAATCCCGGCATCCCGGGATTAGACTATGTGGTTTTGTAATTGGGCTCAAATGAAAAAAAAACTTAAGTAATTTCTTAAAAATTATTTATTAATATTGTTGAACAACACATATACTAAAATAAGGAACAAAAAAGACAATACAAAAAACTATTTAGAATTTCGAAAATACAATCGCAGAAATATCAAAGCATCCAATGTTTGACTTCCAAGACTGCTTCGCAGTTTATTGCCAACGTAAGCAGCAGCTGAAAACGCTCGCTCAGGTTCTATAATGGTTGGACGAATAGACAATGGATATTTATATGCTAATTCTAAGTGATACCCACGAATTCTTCCATTTTCGATCAGGCTCATTTCGCGTCTAATACTATTTACCAACCACGATTCATTTTGTACTTTAGGATCTAGGGATTCCATGCTCTTATTAATTTCCAGCTGTAACTTTTCCTTTTGTCCTTTAGTCAATTGGGGTTGGGAGGTTTGTTGCCTTGGCTCATCATCTGTTTGTGATCCTGACCTTTCTTCCTCTTCCGTGTCATCTCGACTATTTAGTCTTTTACAATACTCTTTATTTGCGCCCTCACTAAAGCTTGTGTAGGAACTGGAAATAAGTTAAACCATTCCAAATCCGATATTAACTGATTTTCATCATCTTTTCGTGGATTTTGTAAATAATTCAACACAGCAGTTAAATCATCATTTTGTCGTTATTTATACGTTCTACTAAGGATGTTTTCATTTTATTGGCGAGTGCTGAGTTTTTGCTAGACAATTATTTTATAAGAAATTTCAAAGCGGCATCAGCTGTGTATAAATTAGCAAAGTCAAAATCAGCATCTTCTAAACGGATTGGATGATTGAGATCTATAAGAGCTTTTTGAATGCAGATTTTTAAAAGAGAAAATCGTTCCAGCATGGTTAAAAGACTATTCCACCTGGTTTTATAGTCCAAAGAAGTGACAGCTCTTTTTGATGTTCAATCTTCACATATTCTTGAAGTACTGTTTCATTTGCGGATTTTTTTTATCAGCTCATTAATGTTTTCATCTTTCGTTAACTCTGGTACGTGTTCTCGCGCAAGTTCATTTTGTGACATTAAGATTAAACCTGATTCTGGACAGTCTGAGTCTTCTAAATTGTCATCATCGCTATCGTTCATATAATCAGCAGTCACAGCTTGTTTATTTATAGTATCATCTGAGTCTGAGGTAGGGCTGTCTTGCCTGTCTTGAAAATAATTCTTTATTTTATAAAGCACATCACAGACGGCCAAATTGATACCATGTGCGAGACACAGTTGTTCAGTGCAAACAAGCTGTCCCATCTTTATCATAACGTTCGGTCCATCGGTTACAGTAGCCACGATATCAGTTTCCAGGGAATATAAAATTTACTTAGACGTTCTTTCAATGTACGAAGACAATTTTCCGTCATATAGGAATAGGAATGAATAGGAACGAGTTCTAGGCTCCAAAATTTTTTTATATGAATTAACGTTGACAGCCATGTATCTTTTATTGGGCGTTGATGTCCACTCGTCGAAAGATAAACTGAATCTTTCATCTGCACTTTTCAAATGTTTTAATTCTGCAGTTACTTGCTTTCTGATTTTTTCACTGTAATTCAAAACACGCTTCCGAATTGTGACGGTTGATTTTGGCAAATCCGTGTATTTCGCCGCTAAGAGCAGTTTTCTCAAATCGTCTGAAGTTATGAATACAGTGAATGGAAATCCATCTAATGCAATCATTCTTGCCAAAACATCATCCAGGCTATCGTCGGCACTTTTAGTAAAGTAAACTTCTAACTTTCGCTTAGCTGGCGGCGGTGCTGTGTTCAGATTTTCAGAATCTTGACTTGTTGAAGCTGTTAAACGATTAACGTCAGCTATAATCTTAATGTATGTAATCCCTTAGTCGATCCACCCAAAGTCTTTAGAATGACAGGGCATCGCTTACATTTAGCACTACTAGCATTACTATTGTTAAAACTATAAAATAAACGAAAATTTTACATAGATCAAAAAAAATATAACAAAAATGAAACTTTGTTGACCAGTGTAATTAGACGCAAATGGCAATATATTAATAAATTCAAATGGTATTTTATTCTAAATGCTCTTGAATGCATCTGTATTGTTGCAATAGGTTTTCAATAAACATTCTCTTCTACTTAGGAAACCGTTATTAGCAAAATTGTAGCACACGTAAGTAAATTATTTTTCAACATGTATCTAATCATAATAAATCTAGGTATGATTCTTATTTGCAAATTTATTTTAGATAGGGTGTAGTATGGTGTAAAAACCATTATGGAATTAAAGTATTTTGTGTATCAGTCAAACTTTCTATTTCATATCTTTATTTGAATACTCAATCTCTGATACCGCTTTTAAAAATAACATTATTGCCACATATTTTATGTATTTTCTCATCTGCATGTGATCCTTGCATCCGGTTCGGATGTCTAATCTTAAAAATCAAATAAATCAACTGTGACCGATAATAACAATAAATTAAATATTGAAAAATCTTACAATAGTAGCGCTAGTTCTCATGTATATACTCGTATATATATATATATATATATATATATATATATATATATATATATATATATATAACGTATTTACATAAGCACCAAAAGAAGGAACTTATACCAATATATAACACTTTATAAACTTATCTTATCATTTAATTCACCTTTGACTTGTGTGAAAGGCATATGTAGGCATACATATTAAAGTATTATTAAAACTTTCTGTAGATAGATACATATGTATATTGGTCGATCATAATATGAACTTGTTACTATTTATTTAATGATAATATTTTTTGAAAGAGGATAATATTTACCCCACAGCTTTGTTTTGGAATCTAAATTCAATTATATTGAAGCATAAATACCTGTAATATTTATTTATGAAATAGAAATTATAAAATTGTTTATATCAGTCCCAGTTCTTCCATTTCATTTCTTTGTTTTTTAATGTTCACTATTATAGCTTTATATATCTTTCTTTGAAATTCTATTAGATTCATCTTGATTGATACTATCAATATAGTATTAGATATTTTCATTAAAATGTTATTAATCTTCTAACGGAATAATTTATTGTGGAGGGTGAAGGTGTTTTAATTTAATGTAAGGTGTATTCTAAAATATAAATAAAAACTGTTATTGTAAGCGATATATACATATATTTAGCTTATTCATTAATAATATTGTTTTATTTTTTGATTTAAACAATGCAGTTATTGTGAGGAGCCAAGTTCTATAGTTATTATCCCATCGATTGTATAATAAATTAATTTAAAGTAAATAAATTAATTCACTAAAAAGAAATTACTATTAAATTTGAAGAGAATATGGATTGACTTCGGCGATATATTTTAGTGTTTTCTTCGAATTATAGCTGGAATATAAGCTTCACTTTAAAGCATTTTCACAATATCACTATGTAATTCTTACATCCAAATTCGTATTTAACAAAAATCTAGGCTAAAATGTATTGACCAGGTCGATTATTTGGGGCATTTGTAATATCTAAACCTATAAAAAGCAAAGATTAATTTTTACTTTCAGACATAAAAGATCCGTAAACATTTTAATGAAAAAATATATAAATTAGCGTGCAATACATTCCATTGAGTAGACACGTTGTTAGAGAAAATAATTCTTAATTTCTTTTGCGGGCGATTAGTGTAAATATGAATCTATTTCGAATAAATTGGATATTATGGCTTATTCTGTAAAAGTTAATTTAAAAACAAATTTCAACAGGATAGAGCTTTAAACACTGGTTACGTACTTCAACTAGATAAGAAAATTCTTACGTTACCATCAATTTATGTGTTAGAGTGCGCGTTGTTTGTAAGAAGACATTATCATGAATTTTTCCAGAAATTTGAAGTCGACCGCTGTCATAATGCCAGAGATAACTTGCACACATATCTAATTCCGCCACAAACAAAACTGACAAACGTGAAAAAATGTAGTCTTTCAGTATATAAAAATCTACAATCATATTCTTAACAATATAAACGACAAACCTCATAAAATATTTAAACAACTACTAAAGACACACTTGCTTGAGTAGGTAGTGAATACAACGAACGATTTCTTTCGGGAAGATGTAAGAATAATTTAAATTTTAATTAATTAATAATTTCCTACCGCACATTTGATATTTACCTATTTGTTATACACTATTGTAAGGTATTTGTCATTCTGTGCTCCTTTCAATAAAACTAACGGTAATTTAAACAGACACTATATTAGCAACAAAACGCACTAAATAACAACTTAAAAACTAATAACTAAAAATAAGAATATTTATTTCATAATAAGTATTTATTTACATTTATATAATATCACACGACGTCGATTACTCGTTGAATGACATCTCCCTACATTTTCCGTTCCTATATAGGGCTATACAACTTCGAGAATTATTCCGGAGCTTCTTTTCCGGCGACAGTTGGTACGTTCGGCCCATGATGTCATCGCTAGACCGTTGCCTCACGTATTGCGGATGTCTCATATCAGCAGTAATAAAGTATGACCTCACTATATCATCGACATATTAATGATGATGAGCTTTCATCGTATAAAGTGTGTGCTAGTATTCTGAATGTACTATTTTTCTACTGCTGATGACAAGCAGCAGATAGCCTAGTGGCAATGCACTGGCTTATTATACCGGGGTTCCGGGATAGAATTCAGAGTTCGGCTATCTGGAAAGATTTTCGTGGTTTTCCTTCTCGTTTAAGGTGAATACCGACAGTTAAACATCTTAACTCGTTCCACGGTTGCAGGTATAATAACTCATGACTTGCCATTGCCTCCCCTGTAATTGGCGTCAAGTTGCCTGGAGATATCAAGGCATGAATTACTATTATTATTGATTGTCGAAATATGTGTTCAAGATTTAAAACTAAATTGGTGAGATTCTTTTTTTAATTAACTTTTAGGCATTAATTCTCAAAAATCTGTTTCAGTTTAGCCCTTTTGGTCTTTCAATTAATGGAACTCAAAATTATATTTAATATGCTCAATACTTTGATCACTGTCTATTCGGTAGCTATTATTTTTGTAATTTTATGACTGAACTGTTATCTAATATTATTTAACTAGCTATTGTTTCAAACTTTGTCACTCGTAGGAATTTAAATGCAATTGTATGAGATGTTTAATAATAATTTAAAAAAATAATTGTTATACTAGTGTGACGATGAATAAATATTACCTACTTTGTAAGATTCTATTTATTATAATTTTTTTTAAGAAATTTTGTACAAAATTAATAAAATATTTAACTGTTTATATATATTAGATAGATAGAGATTCTTACAGGATTTAATAATAATTCTACTTTTATATTTTGAAATTAATTTACATTATATGTATTTATTTAATTTAGACTTTTATTTAAATATTCCCTTTCAAATAATAAAAGTATGATTTTATTAATTTTTGCCTTAAATATTTGAATTTCTGAATAAAAATACTACTAAGAAAGGAATTATTAAATTGTGAGTACAAGTTTAGACATTATATACTTCATAAGTCGTATCTACTAATTTAATGTTAATTTAATTTGGAAACAAATTCAAGGAAGTTCTAGAAAAGATCATGCAATAATGGTGGAGGCGCCGTGCTTTACTTTGTAATGCACTGAGCTTTAGCATTTCCTACTCTACGTAACGATAGAAAATTGGTCAAACTAATTGAGAGTTATAGAGTAAATATTAAACTATTCTTTGTAACTACAGTTGGTAAGTATGGGGTATTTTTATCCGAAGAAATTCGATGATAAAATAGCGTACCATATTAAGACTATATTATGTTAGTTTTTGGATTATCATTTAGTGTGAATAAAAATGATGTAAGTAATTGTTATCAATATTTTCTATATGGATTTTTAATGTGTAATGAAACGAAATTAATAATCAGTATTTTTGGGGGGTAGGGGGTGGGGGTAAATGTGTTTTAATTTATTTATAAATATAGATTTTGCAATTTCGATACTTCAAATATTTACTTTCTTTCGAAATTTAAATTTTATATGAGCCTAACTTAGAAACCCCCTTAATAAATAGTATGAAAAAACTCTTCATAGTAATAAGTATGCATCGGCATTCAAGGGTACATTCCAGGACGGGACTTAAATGAATTTGTAGCGGGCCGATCTAATGTTTAGTTTTATTAGTAACTTAAGTTTTGTTGCGTAAATATGTGATGGAGAGCGACAACCCAATGTCTATATATTTACTTACATCTAAGGGAATCGAAAAAGCTAATGCAGATTTTATATCACGTAACGTAACTTTGTTTGAAATCGCTATGGGTGAGAAGCACGACGTAAACAAAGAAATCGTGTTATTATTTGTAACAGATGGAGCTCCATATATGAGGGCGGCTGGTCAGCTCTTACAACACAGATGCAATAGGATGGCTCATATCACACACATGTTTCGCAGATGCTCTTCATCGAGCAGCAGAGTAAGTCAGAAAATGCTACCCGAATGCAGAAATTGATATCTTCTCTCAACAAAGTTTTTGTGAAGGCACCTGCACCCAAGAATTTTTGTCAACAACTGCCACTTGCTAGAACCTGTTATAACGCGCCGAGGCACATGCTTATAAGCAGCATCCTATTATCACAAGCATTTTGACAATGTTTTTTCCTTGGATCCTTTATCGTTTTTCTATTTTTGGGGAAAATAGTAGTACAGATATTTTAAGAGAAGGTGTTCCAGTATATGTGAATGTTAGCGACAGAGTCGAAATGTATAATAGAAAGAAATGAAAACATTTATCTATGGCTGTAAAGCAAATTGTATTAAATGTCTGCAATGGTTTAATGAAAATAGGTGAATTATTTGTCCCTATCACGTAAAATTTTCTTTTTACGTTCTTTCTTGTTTGCCGATTTCAAAATTTTTTAAAATCGTTAAGAAAATGCAGCAAATTCTTAATTGTTCAAAGAATTGAAACACATTGCTAATACATTTATCTCATTAGTATAATGTACATGTGTACCTGATAATATTTAAGTACTTAATGAACCAATTAAGTAATAAATAATTATAAAGAAATGCAAGTCTATTAAGTTAATCTCGTTCATTAAGAGAATATATTAGGGTTTAATGAGCTTTTATTAGAAAGTATTGATCACTTAAAACTATTTAAAAGTAAACAAGGGTGATAATAAAACGAATTTACATCATGTCTACTACCGTAGATGTGTAAATAATGCCGATTCGTTCTGCTACATTTGTGGCCGCTTCACTATTCCCAGTCAAAGGGCAACTATTACTGCTTTCGTTAAGAAAATGTATTTGGCTTATTTTAACGTAAAACTTGCTGATCAGGGCTCCACATAATGTGTCTAAACCATGTGTGGAAAATTTGAGGTAGTGGAACTGAGGAAAATGCCAGAAATTGAACGGAAAAACCAACGTAGATGACTGCTACTATTTTTGTTTAGTTTAGACCTCCGATTATAATAAGAAAAATAAAATTGTATATCCTAACATCGACTCCGCTATTCGACCGGTGCCTCATTCCGATGAGTTATCCGTGGTAGTTTATGAAAAGCTTTCTTCAGTTGAGTACTTGAGTACTCGTAAGCTGAAGATATGACAGATGCTATTGAGGAGCAAGGTATATATTGCAGTGAACTGTAGTAATTTGTTGAAAATGGTCCACAATGCACCACAATGAGTCCGGGCTGCTTTTCGGAGAGTTTAGTACTTTTAATAGAGTCCTCTAAAGTCTCAGGTTCATTTACGAACGTGGACAGAAAAACAAAATATAAGCATTAAAACAAGCACTTTTCCACAATATGTCTTTATTACAAAAAAAAGAAAAGAAAAAAAATCTTAATCAAATATTAAGATAGCTAATTGCATTAATAAACAAAAAGCAGGAGGGAAAAAGATTGCGAGATAAGTGCCACGCTCGCAATGAAACCCCTCTAATTATACGTGAACAAAATTTAAACTAATTAAATAGTATGGAAAACTTTTAATTTTAATTGTTTATTTTAATCCCAAAATACAAACGTCAAACAGATTACAAACTGCTATCACGCGTGTCTAAGACCAGAACATGCGCACATAAACATGAATATAAATTTCCCTCCAACTTGATTTCAAAAAAATATCTTATTCGTGAATAAAGAAGAAAATCCCTCATAAAAAATATGAAAATTTTCCTAGCTATTCAAACAACTATCAAACATATCAAACTTAAATATACTCAATAATGAATATAACTCTAACAATAAATTAAATATAATCAATGAATTGAAATATTAAATCTTTAATATTTCTTACGTTTTTAAAATCATAAAAACTATATTTGAAACACACATGGCAGATAAGTATAAAATTAATCAAAATTAACGAGTCAAAACCCTCGTTAATAATCCCGTAATGAATTAAAATCACCAACAACCAATTAATAACAATAAACGTGATTTTAATCAAAAACTATAGTTAATTAACTATTTCTTTAAAATCAACTGTATCTACCGATATTCTCTGTGTGTCTGAAGGTTACACCCCTCTAAACTCTTTTTCCCGGAGCAAAAATGCGACCACATGTGAAACTATAACTATTATATACGTCACAGAAATATACAGATATATTCAAGAGAATCGGTCCAAACATCAAAATAACATAATTTTCAAAATATATAAAAATATCCTGCAAAAATAAATGTACATAAATAAAATATATTATTCAAAATTATCTTCGGGAAAAAATCTACCGAAATATGTAGATTGTGACTTTGGAGATATAATTTCTATTGATGGACCACAACGTTTTACTCAAGTAGAATTGAATGATTTAGTAAGGGATTTGGGCCTATGAAAGGAATCATCAGAACTGATAGCTTCAAGGTTAAGTGAAAAGAACTTACCCGAGCAAAGTACGAAGATAACTTTTTATCGTAGCAGGGAAATCTTGCCTAATATTTTAAAGAAGAGTGCGAATTTGTTTATTGTAACAATGTGCCAGGTTTGCTAACTAAAATCGCCGTTGTATAATATGACCCAGGAGAGTGGTGTTTGTTTATCGACAGTTTCAGGAGAAGCCCCAAGTGTGTCCTACTATACAACGGGAATGTTTTCGGATCAATTCCTATTGAATATTTCGTTGAATTAAAGGAAACATATGACGACATTGAGAAGGTTATAAAGTTCCTAAAATATACAGACCATAACTGGGTCTTCTGTGTGGATCTCAAAATGGTAAAACTTTGACTAGGCTTTCAAAGAGGATATACAAAATTTCCATACTTTTTGTGCCTCTGGGATAGTCGAGCTAGAAACCAACACTGCATTCAGAAACATTGGCCTCCCAGAACATCCCTAGATGTCGGACAAAAAAATATTATAAGTCAACCTTTAGTCGACAGAGAAAAAGTAATTTTTCACCTCTTCACATCAAAGTGGGTCTTAGTTGGCTCTAGATATGCAAGTACATATTGCTATGGATTTTTCATTTAAGAAAAATACTTTAATTATGCGATATTTGAATATTTAAAAATGTACATATTTTGTGAACATGTTTGTATCTTGAATATTATAAATTTGTGCGAAGATAAAAACTTGTTATTCGGGATCCCTCTCATGTAGAGACCGAGGTCAATTCAAACGGGGAGACCAAAAGTATAGCTTGAACTAGAAGGTTGTTTTGAGAAATATAATTAAATATATTTAGTTAATTCGGTTATTTGATTGAAAAGTGTTTTATTTATGTATTAGATTTTTAGTGATAAATTTTCGTATGTTATTTGATGTTTAAATTGATTATGCACCTTCTTTGTTCGTCTCCATTAGTTTTTGTAAATAGATATTTTTTTATGATATCATAAAACATAAATTTGAAAATTATAAGAATATTTCTTGATTAATTATTCGAAAATAAAACACTTGGCTTAGTTTCACAACTTCTTTAATTAGATACACTAACAATTGTTTCGGCTATTAGGCCATTATCAAAGAGCTATCTCAAACTAGTATCTCAAACCAGTTTGAGATAGCTCTTTGATAATGGCCTAATAGCCGAAACAATTGTTAGTGTATCTAATTAAAGAAGTTGTGAAACTAAGCCAAGTGCTTTATTTTCGAATAATTAATCAAGTTATTACAAGAATGTTTCACCAAGAAATATCTGCGAAGTCAACCAATGAAAAAAAAAAGAATATTTCTATTGTATCCTAGCTTGTTAATTAAGAGATTTAATTATTGGAAATATAAATAATAAAGCTTACTATTAAAATTTCTATGTTAAAATTATAGTAATTATAATTTGTTCGAGAGGATTCAGGTTTTTTTTTTGTACATGTTTATTGCGCATGTGTAAATTTTGTACGTGTATCAGAATTTGATTATACAGTGTGGTTCTCTTGGGAAGAAATTAATAGTAAACTTGATTATTTTTAGATAAGTTTGTTCGGAGTCATTAAGAGGAAGTTTTCCATTCATTTAGCTGTCAATTTTACAGTGAATGTTGTTACCTCATGTATTTTTGTATAATACAGTATCTTTATATTTTGTAAAGATAGATTTTTTTTTTATTTTTTTTTATTTTGTATTAAGTATTCAGTTTAATTTTTATCCTGCTTTTGTTTTATTTTCATACCAATATTGCTGTTCAGGCTTAATATATATATAAGTAAATAAATTTTTTTGAACATTTCACTGGCGTCCAAATTACTTTCAGTCTGTACACGATTTTCCTGAGTGGAACCCGAGAAGTTAGAAGTCTCATATTTGAAAATTCACCGGCTGAGAAACCTAGTTGGGAAAACTAGTTGTGGATGGTGGTCTGCTAAATTTTCAAACCATTATTCATAGCAATATGTGAAAAGTTTTCATGACTAAGTTAAGAACAAATTAAAGCTGGGGTATTTGATGGACCTCAAATTAGAACTTTAATGAGAGATCCAAATTTCATCAACTCTATGAGCGAAGCTGAGAAAGAAGCCTGGCCTTCATTCACGATAGTAGCTAATAATTTTCTTGGAAACAAAAAAGCCTGCAATTATAAAGATCTAATGTAATCAATGCTTAAAAAATTCATCGCCTAGGTTGTATCATGAGCATAAAGCTTCAATCCTGCATGAGCATCAATCCTTCATAGTCATCTTAATAAGTTTCCCAAAAATTTAGGTTCTGTAAGCGATGAACAAGGCGAGAGATATCATCAAGATTTAAAAATCATGGAAACTCGGTACCAAGTAAGATGGGATACTTATATGATGGCCGACTACTGTTGGAGTGATCAGAGAGACTGCCAAACCAAAATACACAGCAGAAAGTGTAAACGAAAATTTATTGCCTGATTGTTGTTTTTCCTTTTACAAATACTTAGTGATTATTGTGTATATATTTGCACTATATTTGTGACCAATATTGTATTGAAATAAATAAATGAATTATTAAATTATACTTTCTTTACATCGTAACAGGTCTAATGTCAGTAACTACTTGGCCGCATTAGTGATTCTTGAAAGAGCATAGTACAGTATACAGTTTAATTTTGACGTGATATGCAAAAACTAATATGGTTTTCGAATTCAGCACACCCGAATTATATATATATATATAATCGGCCAAACATTCCTTTCGGAATAAGGCCGCTCCTAGAGTGGAGCTCTTGTATTCGTTGTTTTGCGGTGAATAACTCCGCTTGGTTTCGCTAGTTTCATAAATTGGTGGTTTTCGCTCTCTTCACGATCCTTTCCCATTCCTCCCTATTTCTAGCTATCTCGGTTATGTTCCTTATCTTTAATTTTTTTGCATCTCCCATTACTTGGTCCTCCCACCTTGTTCTGGGTCGCCCCCTCGGTCTGTCCTCCACCGGTTTCCAGTCTTTTAATCTCCTGATTATCGTCTCCTCTGTTCTTCTTTCAATGTGTCCCCACCCTCTCAGCCTTTGCATCTTAATATATTTCACCATATCCTCTCCTTCCATGATGTTTCTTATTTCGTGATTCCACCATATCCGGTATTGTTCTTCTCCTTCCATTTTCTTCGGCCCCAGAATCTTCCTCAGGATTTTCCTCTCAAATATTTCTAGGTTTTCTTCGTCCTTGCTGGTAAGGCACATTGTTTCCGCCGCATATGTTACTACCGGCCTTATTGCTACTTTGTACATTTTTAGCTTGGTGTTTTTGCTTAAGTTTCTGTCATTTAGAAACCTCTGATAACGCCAATATGCTCTGTTTCCAGCCTGTATGCGCGCTTTGATTTCGGTACTCCTATCATTTTTACTGTTTATGTTTACCCCCAGATATTTTATATTTTCCACTCTCTCAAATTGGTATTCACCTATTTGTATCACGTTTCTATTTATCTTTCTTCTGGTAGTGATCATGTATTTTGTTTTATCTTTGTTTATTTCTAGTCCTCTAATTTTCGCTTCTTCTGCTATCTTCAATAGTGCTTCCTCTAGGCTTTGCCTGCTTCTTGCGACTATGGCTATGTCGTCTGCGTACCCAATGAGTTGTACCGAACTTTGTATAATACTCTTCTTGATTTCGGTTGCCCTGACCACTCCATCCAGTGCGATATTGAAGAGCGTTGTTGACAATGCGTCTCCTTGTCTGACACCATTATCTATCTACACCCGAATTAGTAAGAAATAAATCTCGCTTAGAAGTTAGCAAAAATCGTGTTGGGCAGTGTTATCAATCTATTATTTGCTATATCCATTATATTAACTAACACCTATTGTGTTTCAATTTTAAATAAGTAGGCACCCTTATAATTTGAATACTACTTCAAATTTTTCTTGACAATTTTGAATTTATTTTCTATTAACGAAGTAGGATTTGAAATTGTCTCTGATGATGTCAGTTAAACGGGTAGTAATAACAAGGACATTAAAATAAAGGAATGTGCTTAATGGAATCATACATGGCACATAAATTTTATTTATTATTACAGAATGAACAATAAATATTAAAACCTGGCATATGATTTTACGACTGCAATAACAACTTTATTCGTTTATAATTTGTAGAAAAAATACTTAGCCGTACCAAACAAAATTTGTATTTTCCTTAAAACTTACACTTACGTGTTTCTTTTATATTATTCTTTCTCTTCGTAAATGAAATGAAATCTAAAAACTTAGTACACGTGTAATATAATACTTTGCAAAAAATCTTTCCGGATCATAAAGTAATTGTGTGATAGTAAGTAACAATTCCAAATGAATACATAAGTATTTTGATTCGGCTTTCTTTAATCTACAATAAATGTGCGTAAGTTGGTTCAATAAAACATAATGATTGATTGAATTATCTGGAAACATGTTATTGACACGATTACGTAATTGTGCGTAAATGATTAAAGATGTTGCTTATTTATTTTTAGTATACTACATCTAGCAACTACGGATAAAATCACGAGTTTTACAAGGTATTAAATTTATAGACACATAAGCAGGACGAACGATTTCGAAGAATAACCTCTGTAATAATACAAACCATTTACAACACACACGATATCTTATTTTGCGATATTTTATCTCATTCTTTGTTGATTTTATATTTCTTTGATTTATTTGAATATATTATTTGCACTTGTAGTTAACTGAATGACGCACCTAAACCTAGGTTAAACTAATAAAAAACTGTAACAAAACGAATGCAAGTATTTAGTGTAAAGCCTGAGGAAATAGAAGGAATGTTATTCTTTTAATGTTATATCCAGTACACCTAACGTGCCTTCAAAAACTTTCCTCATGATAGTAGGCTGTTTTTTAAGTAATTAAGTAATCAAAGACTGGTGTATATGTGAAGCTTTAGAAAACTTCAAATTCTGACATTCATAAATTCAAATTATAAATGCTTATATTTTTTAATAGTTTATGCAGCGAGTCAATAATGCCGGTTATTATTCCTGAGAGCTGAATTTACGAACCAAGTCGCGAAGCGGCGAGACAGTAACTCAAACTCAGCTCGACATTATTCCGAATTGTTATACACTACTTTATCTACGACTAACTGAAAATTACTAAAAGAAAAACAAACATTATACTATAACACCGATATGGCGTTTAACGTTTTGACAGTTAATAAATGACTGCGCTTGTCTGAGGATTACAAAAAAATTAAAATAATTTAACGATTTTATAATAGAAAATTAGTTTTTATTTATATAAACATTAAAATGGCTGCAATTAGTAATATTTATTGAGTTAGAATTAGAACATAAAGAAGATGATTTGTATTTTTCGCTTATTTCTGCAAAATATACGAATATCACATTTTCCGAAAATGAATTTGTATTTTGCCGAGGACGCCAGTCCATAAAATTAACATTAGCCTTATTACAAAAATGCTTAAATTTTCGGGCAATATACCAAACGTACGAGGGTATATCAGATATAAACGAGACTGATTTTTTAATGACTCGTACAAAAGTTTTTTGAATCGGCGAAGTAGGTGGCTATGTAGACAAAGCACTTAGAGTGAGGAGAGCAACGTCTGAAATTCCGTCGAGACCGTTCAGTAGTGCAGTGACCATGAGTGAGCAAGCAGTGCACGTTTCCGTGGAGCAGCGGATAATTATTAAGTTTTTGACCAATGAGGGGGTGAATCCAACAGACATTTTACGCAGATTGCACGCACAGTTCGGGGAGAACACCCTTTCACGACCTCGCGTGTTTGCATGGCATAAACAATTTTCTGGAGGCCGGGAGAAAGTTGAAAACCAGAGCCACGTTCGACGCCCACGGACGAGCGTTATCGAAGCCAACATTGAGGCTTGATTTTCTTCATGATCGCCGCATAATTAATGCCCAATATTATTGCGACGTTTTAGATGCCGCAAAATTGTCTTTACGACGAAAAAAAAGACGCAATCCGTTAAAAATGTCATTCTCCTTCACGACAACGCCAGACCACATTCGGCAAACATTACGAGGCAAAAAGTGGAACAATTCGGCTGGGAAATCTTGGAACATCCTGCTTACAGTCCAGACTTGTCACCCTGTGACTACCATTTGTTTGGACCACTAAAAGAAGCTCTTGGAGGCCAGCGTTTCGACAGCGACCAAGCGGTAGAGACATTTGTGCTCCAGTGGCTGTGTGACGGGTCTAAAAGTTTTACGATAACGGGATTAAAAAGCTTCCAATCCGTTGGGAAAAATGTATTGCGAGGGCGAGAGATTATGTAGAAAAATAGTACATTTGTTCCTTGTACCTTGTTCAATAAAGCATTAATAGTTTAAAAAAATCAGTCTCGTTTATATCTGATATACCCTCGTAGTTGCATCGGCCTTAAGCTTAATTTCTAGGGGTGTACATACTGTACATAATATAAATTCATCGGCATCACTATCCATGATAAAATCGATAAAGCTAACACTAACACACTAAATTTTAAAAAAACGCTGAAGTTGATCGTATCGATGACATGTTTGATAATTAGAATATCCGGGCTTGTTTATCGTTACTGTAAAATGGGGCCTTATGCCCTAAGGCAGAATCGCCTTAAGGCAAGGTCGCCAACAGGCAGAATCGCCATGTAAAAGGTGGGCCGTTTGTGCGAGTTCGTGGCAGGGCGCCATGTAAAAGGTCCTACGTGGCTGGATGATCGCCACGTGAAGTCCTATGCCTTTAGGGGCTGGCAAGGACCGTCATGTGATGTGAGCCCTGGCCCTGGGGGCCACATCGGTGAGTCTTCACGCAGATATCGTCGTAGCGTTAAATAATGCACAAGTATGATAGGTTTAACATAGTTTAATAAACCAACACTTATAACTATTTAACAAGATGGTAATTACATAATTAACAATGTAGACGATAGTCGGAAAGAGACTCTAACTGTGTCTCGACTGTGTCTGTGTCGACTCTCTACTGTGTCTCTACTGACTCTGATAAGACTCCGGATGGGATGTCTTATATATCGTTAGAGTGATCTGCTTTTCGACTATATGTCCTTACTCTAAATAAACAAGAGTGTTGAAAGTGTGTAACGTACCTTGCGAATGCTTGTATATGTACGTTATGTCGGGCGAGGTCATGTTTGGATATAACATGCATTAAACACGAGCCCGCGCCTTGACTTAGATAAACGGTACACTGAATTGCTTAATTGGGTTATCACATTACTATAGTAACGCTGGTAAGACTATATTTTATTGGCGGAACACGGGGAATAATGAGACATAACTTTGTCATTATTCCCTGCATTGCGCCAATAAGAACGGTCGCATTTCATTATTTCCCGGGGGAAATTATGATTTTCATTATTAACTAATAATTACTAATATAATACCTACTTTATTGTTTAGTCGTAGACAATAGTATATTATACGACAAGTGGTTGATATAAAATTTCAACGTCGAGAGTGGTATTTTGCGCAATTAGCGCCAATTGTATTTATACATTTATCGGAAGTATAAATGTATTCATTTCACATGACCCATCAGGAATACTAATCCTGAGCTTGAGCTTGTTGATTATTTAATCTGTAAATAACTTGGTCGCTATATGTTTTATTGCATATAAAGATTCGAAATTATACATAAAGTGACATTTCTCTTGCCAGCAATTGAATGCCAAACAAATTTGATACCCGAAATCCCAGTAGTCCGATAATTTCAAACTCTAGTGGTTGAAATGCTATTTAAACCATCGTAATCAATTTCGAAATGAGTAATTTCAATGTCATGAGTGGAAAAATTATTTTATTATGTTACAACATAAAATATTTATTATTCAAAGTTACTACAGAAATGGCAAAAAATTAGAAAATGGAGAAATTGGGTTTATTCCATTAATCAGTGCGTACAGGATTTCCGGCAACAGTATTCTAATCTCCCAGTTACTTACGCACAACTACAAAAACATATTCAAGCTTGTGTTAAATTAAATTTAGTGACGGGGCAACGGGGCAAATAACTCGAAAATCTGGCGGTGGAGCATCTAGAGCAGGGGTCTCCAAACTTTGAGGCCTTAGGGCCATAATGATTTTTTCAGTATGTTCCAAGGGCCAAAACAGTTTCAATTTTTCTGCCCTTAACTATGTTTCTAGACTAGTCGCAAAGTGCGCGACCTAAGCAAACACACGCTTTTTTTGCATTTCAATTACTATTGTGTATTGTGACACTTAACGACATCTAGTGGCGAGTAGTGGTACTATGTATTGTACTGTGTACTATCTATTTCAGCTAACAGCTAACAGGTGGCATTAGTTGTAATTCAATATTTGGGAATTATCGCGTTGGTTCGAGAAAGCTCTGGTTCTGACTAGTGTATGCCGATCACTTTGAGATGCCAGTAATTGCATATAAAAAGGCTAGCGGCGCAACCGCGAGTCAGTCTGCGTAGGAAAGGCGAAGGAAGCGAAACTGTATTGTGAAATAAAGTAACACCCGTGCATAACAGTATTTTGATTTGACTTGTTGTTTTTATGTGTGATTTATTAGTATGGAAAAGAAGCGAAAAATAGACAGTGATTGCAGAACGTTTAAAGATAAATGGAACTTTCAGTATTTTGTGATTGAGTCCAGTAATAAGGCGCTATGTTTAATTTGTAATGAAACCATAGCTGTTCTCAAAGAATATAACATTAAACGACACTATGAATCGAAACATCTTCAAAATTACTCCAAATATACAGGAAGTTTGCGGACGGAAAAATTTGAAGCTTTGAAGCGCGGACTGAAATCGCAGCAATCTTTGTTTACCAAAGCGAATACTGAACTAGAGTCTGCAACTCGCGCCAGCTTTCGTGTGGCTCTTGAAATCGGAAAACGTGGAAAACCATTCACCCATAGAGAAATGATACAAGGGGAGTTGAAAATGCCATTAATAAAAAGAACCTTCGATGGAAAAACTTGAAATCTATTACAACTGATGGAGGCAAAAATATGTGTGGTAAAAATAATGGAGTGGTTGCATTTGTGTCAAAGGCTGTAGAAAATGATGGTGGTTCAAAACCATTAGTCTTACATTGTATCATTCATCAACAGTCCTTGTGCGGAAAATGTTTGGATATGTCTGAAGTTCTAATACCAGTCATATCAGTTGTTAATTTCATCAGATCCACCGGGCTGAATCACCGACAATTCCGCGAGTTTATTGAAGAGATTGGAGAAAATGACTTACCATATCATACTGCCGCACGTTAGTTGCGGAAAAGTCCTTAAGCGCTTTTTTGAACTTCGAACAGAGATCGACATTTTTTTGAATGAGAAGCATCGCCCTTTTGCCGATTTAGAAAATAGTGAATGGCTGTGGAAGTTAGCATTCTATGTCGATTTGACAAATCATATGAATGAACTGAATTTGAGATTGCAAGGAGAAAATCAGCTTCTCCCTGATTTATACACCAATATCAAATCCTTCAGGCAGAAAATAATACTATGTATTTCAATCGCAATTACGTAAAAAATGTTTCACACATTTTAAAACATGTGAAATATTCAGCCACAGTACAGAGACTGAATTTCCCGTCGATTTTGCAATCGAAACTTTGAGTGCTTTAAAGATAAATTGTGATACTCGTTTCTCAGACTTTGATGTCATTAATGAAATTAAGCTTTTTCAAATCCCTTTTGATTCTGACATTGAGACCTTGGCGCCGGAAGTCCAAATTGAAATTATTCATTTACAGTGCAGTGATATGATTAAGAACAAATATCAAAATTCATCTTTGTTGGAATTTTATAAGAGTCTTCCACTGCAATTTGATAATTTGCATAAATTTGCTCGTGGATTGTTTTCTGTTTTTGGTACTACATACTTACATGTGTGAGAAAACGTTTTCCAAGAAGAAGTACACAAAGAATGTTTACAGATCCAAATTAACCGATGAGCATCTTAAATCTCTTTTAATAATTGGTACAAGTAAAATTGATCCACAACTACAAACTATTGTCGGTGGAAAATCACAATTACATAAATCTCATTAGTGTTTTTTGTTTTACTGTGATTAGTTGGATTCATTTCTTTTATTTGTTAGTTATTAATATGCTTAAGCTTAGATACTTAAGTTAAGTTTTCTGCGTCATCATTTCTGTCGTTAAGTTTTACCTTGCAAGTAAATAAAACCGAGTAATTATCATTCTGTTTTCTTCTTCAACTTATCACAGCAATAGTAACAACAATAAGACATTAGCTGTCGCGGGCCAGATTGATGACACTAGTCTTAAGCTGTCGCGGGCCGGATTGATGGCACTGGCGGGCCGGATTTGGCCCGCGGGCCGTAGTTTGGAGACCCCCGATCTAGAGAATGAACAGTCAATTGCATAGAGAATATTCAGCGTCGAATGGAAAACTCACCCAAAAAATCAATCGCGAAACTATCACTACAAGTTTATTTGTCAGTGCGAACATGTCATACTATTAAAAAAACGGACCTAAAGTTGTTTCGACATAAAATTCAAGCAGTTTCGGATCTCGAACAGGTAGATTTTGTTACGAAAATACAGTACATAAATAATGATGACATTCTCGATAAATGCTTCTTTTCGGATGAAGCATTGCTCCATCTTTTAGGATATATAAACAAGCAAAATATGAGGATTTGGTCTGTAGAAGACCCTCATGAAATTGTGGAAACTATGCTACATCCACAGAAAGTAGACGTCTGACAAGTAGTTTCGAGAAGACGAATTATTAGGCCTATATTTTTTAATCAAACAAACAACTGCTGACATGAATGAATTATTAGAGCCGTTTATTAATGAACTTCATAATGATGAACTTATGGGAGGATATTTCTAGCAAGATAATGCAGAATGTTTCGACATGAGAATTATTAATTTTCCTACAAGATCTCCAGATTTGAAAATTGTAGAGTTCAACTTTGTCTTCAAAATGAAGGTCAACATTTCCAACATCTGATTTAGTATTATTTTCTTTTAATTTAAAAGTGTGTCGAAAAATTATTTTTTTTAAATTTCTTCCCATGACAGATCTGTTAACCTAATTATTCCAATAATTTATAAAAATTTGATGTACAGGGTGGCCCAAAATGACCGAAGGGGTTTTAATTCCTTATAACTTTTTTATTATAATTCTTTTTTTTTTGTTTTCAGTATTTTGTAAAGAAGACTTGGGGAATTTAAAATGGAACAGTAGACAATTGAACAACGTGCCAAAATCGTTGAGCTTTATTTCTCAAATCAACGATCCATTGTTTTGACTCAGCGTGCATATCGTCGTTATTTTAATGTGGGGGTTGGACCCTCAGAGTCAACAGTAAACCGTCTGGTTGCAAATTTTCGAGAACAATGGGCAGTAAGGAACCTTCCTGGTGCCGGCAGACGACGAACGGTGCACACGGATGACAATATTGAACGGGTACAGGAGAGTATTCGGGAAGATGGAGAAACATCAACCAGGAGACGTTCGACACAACTTGGCCTCTCAAGAGGGTCGCTGCAGAGAATTTTGCATACAATAAGAATGTTTCCATACAAAATTCAGCTTGTCCAACAATTGAAACCGATAGATTACCAACAACGACTTGATTATGCAATTTATTTTCGTCAAAAAGCAGAAGAAAATCATGATTTTATTCATAATTTAATTATGAGCGACGAAGCCCATTTCCAATTAAATGGGTTCGCTAATAGGCAAAACTGCAGGATATGGGCTACGGAAAATCCAAGAGTAGTTCAACAGCGAGAATTACACCCACTTAAGTGTACCGTTTGGTGCGGTGTTTCGTCGGAAAGGATAATTGGCCCATATTTTTTTGAAAATAAACACGGTGTCGCCGTTTCCATCACTGGTGTTAGATATCGGACAATGTTGGAAAATTTTTTAAGGCCGGCCGTGGAAAACCATCCGCAAGTATGGTTCCAACAGGATGGAGCCACAGCGCACACTGCGAGGGACACAATGGCTCTTTTACGCGACATCTTTGGTGAACGAATTATTTCCCGTACAAGCGATTTGAATTGGCCTCCGCGTTCACCGGATTTAACCGCTTCAGACTGTTTCCTTTGGGGTTATTTGAAAGGAAAAGTCTATATTAATAAGCCTCGAACCATACAGCAATTAAAAAATAATATACGCGACGAAATCAACAACATAATACCGGAAGTTTTGCGAAAGGTTATGGAAAATTTTGTCCTTGATTTAGAAACCACTCCCAGTATTGTACACGGTGTACACGATCCTGTTCCAATAGGTGATGAACTTTTTGGAAATGAAACGGGTGAGGAAGCTGTTCTTTGAGGACTTGTCTAACAGATTCACGGTTAAAATTCCGTATAGCTGAATTTATTTTTCTGGTGCTTATTCTCGGATTATCTTCTACTATTTGGAAAACAGCTTCTTCATTTTCAACAGTACAATGAGTTCTGGTGACCCCACTATTAACTTTTGATTTCTTGAGACATCTTCTCCCAAACGTCTATGCACGTCAATAAGTGTTCTAACGTTAGAAACATGTCTTAATGGATATCTCACTCGATAGCTGTGTTGAGCTTCAGAAGAATTTAATCGAGCTTCACTATAACACATAATCATGCCCCTGTATTCTTCAAAAGTAAAGAGAACCATTTTCAAAATTAATTTTAGAAAACGACAAACAGCAAAATCAAACACAAACGTAATTAGGAACACGACAAACTTGAATAAATGAATGCAATATTAATTCGACAGGTGCCATAATTACATAGCCAGCCATGATAATATTCTAATAATATTCTAAACTACAATACAGTAATTTTGGTTTAATAATGTCATCACAATAGAACGAAATTTAAAAAAAAAGCAGAAATTTCTAACAAATCTTTAAGATCCTGTATCTTGAAAACAAAAGTCGATCGGACATTAGTGTATAAGAACTTTTTTAGTATTTTATGGTCTTCTATCACGTGGTACTATGCATTGCAGTTTTTCAATGTCACCTTGTATATTATTATTCCGGATTTCCATTCTTCCGGGATATTTTCATTTCTCCATATTCCAATCATTAATTCACGCACTATTTGAGTCAGTGCATTCAATCCCTTCTATTTGTTACAATTTCACCAATTCTATATTAACTTATAAAAGAATAGAAGCTCGAAGATGTAGGTCTTACAACTTTAATATGTTATTTTAGTTTCGTAATAATACCAGTGAAGTTATTGTACTATTTACAGTTATTTTTTCTTTAGAATAATGAAGTAAATTATTACAAAATGAGCACGTTCGTTATTAACTAATCGTTAAACCTACTTAGCATAGTTACGTACACATACACAGGTAGAAGTAAAACTCACGCAATAGAATAATGAGAACAAAAAATCGAACTGGTTAATTGCATTATTGAGCACTTATTATTCATAAATGACTTACACAGCAACAAGCATTTTAAACCATATGTTTACAAAAAAATAGAAACTAAAGAAATATGTAGAGCAGACGTGTACAGTTCGAAAATGTGCAATCTTCGTCACATAAAATAACCAAAGTCATCGGAATTCTTTACGAATATACATGTGTATTATACATACATATATCTACTTATCATATGTTTCTTTGATATTCTTTGCTTAGACCCTGAACTTTATGAAGCATTTTTGCTTAGAGCATGAAAAAATAGACGAGTTCTGCATTGAGGGTATTTAACTATTGTAATGAACGCTTGAATGAACTGGAATTACATATATTTGATTGCACATTTCAAGGAATGCTAATTAGGGTGTTTATCTAAACCGCCTATTTTTGTTACGTTTCAAGTTTCGTATAAAAAATACGTTAGATGGTTACTACATGTGCATCTCTTCACACATTTTGCACATTTTTTCTAAAATAAGGACAAATTATAAGTGGAAGTAAGCGAATACTTATCGTAATTAACAAAACGCCCAGATTCTCTTTCAAGTTTAATTTTAAAAATAAATATAAACCTTTTATTAATTTAATAATACTAATGTTTAAAAGATATACAGTGTGGTCATAAAGTTTGGAACCAAGCTCATAACCGCATTATTTTACATTTTTAGGAAAAACGCTCGGACAGGTAAATTTTCTTTTTTAAAACGCCATCTTTTGACATACAATTTTTTTCTAGGACGTCATAAGTGATATAAAACAATTGGTATGTTGCATCACAATTTTTTTGAAAAAATGATATAAATTTAGAAAAAATTGCGAAAATTTTATTTTTGTACAAAATTAAAATTAAATTAAAAAAAATACATCTGAACATAAATTTATAGTAACAGTTAACGTAAATTTTCAAAATGGACCCCACCAACCAACTGACACTATCCTAGCCGTGTGTAAATGCTTTGCGATCAATAGTAATCTGCGTTATTCGCTCGAGGTCAAAAGAAATTCGTCTTCCCAATCGGCCAATTACTTATTAAAAATCTTATTTAACATTAAATAGTTTCACAAAAAAGGGCCAAAGAAGTTTAATTTATTTAAAAAATTGACATGACACACACATGTAAATTTTCAAAATAGGCCCCACCAACCAACTGACACTGTCCCAGCCGAGTGTAAACACTTCGTATACTCGCCTCAATTGTGTCTGGGATATTTGTGTAAGTTCTACGCGAATTCGTTCTTTTAAATCTTCTAAATTGTTCGGTTTGTTAAAATACACTTTCGATTTAAAATAACCCCACAAAAAAAAAGTCTAACGGAGTCAGGTCAGGAGAACGAGGTGGCCATTCTATGGCGCCTCTCCGTTCAATCCATTTATTGGGAAATATTTCGTCAAGATAGTGGCGAACCTCTACACCATAACGGGGAGGCGCCCCATCTTGTTGAAACCAAATATTTGGATGCGGTACATCACCATCCTCGTAATTTGGGAAAATAACAGCGAGCGCTGGAACCAGTTCAAATCTTAAAAATTCTAAATATTGCACAGCAGTCAAATTTCCTTCAAAAAAATATGGTCCTAAAATGCGTCGTCCAATCATTCCAACCCATACGTTAACTTTTCCTCTGCGCTGAGTATGACACGCTTGAGTCCAATGCGGATTGTTCTGCGACCAATATCTACAATTATGGCGGTGAACAGATCCATTTAGGCAGAACGTAGCTTCATCTGAGAAGACGATGTTTTCCAAGAAATTTGGATTTTGGTCACAACGTAACATTACGTCTTCACAGAACTGCAGTCGACGATCTTCGTCATCCTCATGTAATTCCTGTACAAGTTGAACTTTGTAAGGACGATAGCGTTCTTTTTTAAATAAGTTGACGACAAATGAGTGAGCCACCTGATTGGCTAAAGCAAGTTGTCTGGTGGAAACATGATGCCTTTCTTCTGCTTCTAGAAGCACATTTAATTTCACATCTTCTCCTACTTGAGGTCAACCTTGCCGTGGTCGATCTTTTACAGATCCAGTTTCGGTAAACTTTCCAACTAGTTTTGTCACCGTAGACCTGGTAATTGGAGGTCTATCAGGGTGTTCATGATTAAACAATTCGCATGCTTCTGCATGCGTTCTTTGTCTGTCCCCATACCCAACCATAATTAAAATTTCGATTCTTTCTCGCTCAGATAAATGTGCCATTTTTTATATTAGCGGAAATTAACAATTTTTACGCAATATCTCAAAATTCTAACGTCAAAAATAGAAGTAAATAATTCAACAATGTTGTCGCCATAGACACAATTTCAAACTAAAATTTTTGTACATAAATTGTATAAAAAGAAGCAAGAATGTCATAAAGAAATATCTTGCAAAAAAGTGCGTGTTTTTGTTTTTGTAAATTTTTTGCATAGTAACATGAGTACATGTGCTTTTGACGAACCGGTTCGTCCAAGAAGAATATTTAAGTCCTCACACAAGACAGAAGTGTGAAAAAAACTTACTTACATATTTCAGTAAATTTTGTAAGCTTAATTAGTTTTTGAAATCTTCAATTTTTGGGCGATAATTTTAATTAAGAAATGGTCTGCCACATCATGCCAATTTTTTAAATAAATTAAACTTCTTTGGCCCTTTCTTGTGAAACTATTTAATGTTAAATAAGATTTTTTAATAAGTAATTGGCCGATTGGGAAGACGAATTTCTTTTGACCTGGAGCGAATAACGCAGATTACTATTGATCGCAAAGCATTTACACACGGCTAGGACAGTGTCAGTTGGTTGGTGGGGTCCATTTTGAAAATTTACGTTAACTGTTACAATAAATTTAAGTTCAGATGTATTTTTTTTAATTTAATTTTAATTTTGTACAAAAATAAAATTTTCGCATTTTTTTCTAAATTTATATCATTTTTTCAAAAAAATTGTGATGCAACATACCAATTGTTTTATATCACTATTTGGTGGATATAAAGATCTACCAAAAACGAGAAAAAATAATATGGTTGCCATTTAAAGAAAATGTTGATAACGTCATCACTCGAAAACCAATGACGTCATAGAAAAAAATTGTATGTCAAAAGATGGCGTTTAAAAAAAGAAAATATACCTGTCCGAGCGTTTTTCTTAAAAATGTAAAATAATGCGGTTATAAGCTTGGTTCCAAACTTTATGACCACACTGTATATAAAATAAGAATAAGAAAAGATAAAATAATGCAACCGGTCTTAAATTTAAGTAAATTTATTTTATTTCGTATTGGTTGAAAAAATGGAATATTAAAGTCCTAGTACTTTAAAGTACAATATTAAAGTTCTACGGCTCATTCCAAATAAGAATGGACCATTGAGAAATATAAGACTTAAAATAAAAGCTTGTGATTAGTTATAAGAGAGGTCGAATTTACACCCATTCGTCCCTTCAAAAACTTTCCTCATTAGAGACGGCCATGCTTTTTTTAATGGTTGGTGACAGTGCACGAATTCTGTCAGAAACGTATAATTTTAATAGTTTGTTTATGTCATTGTAAATGTGTGTAATAATCAGAGACCAGACACATCGGGTTGAAATGACGTCGTCATTACGACGGACAATATAAATAGTCTACATCTGTTTTTATCGAGAATTGCGACGTTTTTTGTTGGATATTTACAGTTAAATTTCTGTTTTCATGGGCGTAGATAGAAGCGTGTGGAGTTTTAATAAATTTGTCTATTTAGATTATATTTCGTAAGATAAATAAAGTGCTGTGAGATAGTTTCTTGTTTTCATAGTTTTAACTGTTAATTACATCGTAATTTTAATAATAGATCCTGTTTAATATCGTTTGATTGAATCTACTTCCCCCAATTATTTCGACGTATAGTTTATTTAAAATTATAAGAATATGACTTTGAACGGCTCTAATGCTTTTATTTCACCACCTGCAGCAATAACTACCTGGCCGCTCAATACGATTATCTTTTACGCAAACAAACAGCCTGAGGTCCGTAATGACAAAATTTAAGTAAATTGTAATAACTGTAATTTCGATGAAATAAAATTTAATAATAATGTAAGTACCAACAGTTGCTAATTTGAATATATAGTTATTATATATAGTTAAATAGTCACTAAATTACAATTTAGATAAAATAAAATTTAATAATAATATAAGTACCAACAGTTGTTGATTTGCATATATAGTTATTTTTAGGGTTTTAAGTTTATTTTATAGGTTTTAAGTTTGGCACTATAGACAAACGTCGCACAATTATGGAAAGCCCGAGGTTACAGAAACTTAACGGAACTTAACGGAAATTAGAAGGTATAGACAGGAAGGACGATTAATATGTTATTTAGACGAGACGTGGTATGACACCCATGATACAATTTGCAAAGGTTGGGTAGATAGTTCATATGTGTCAGTTGGACGCGCCGGTTTCGAGAGGGAAGAGAATAATCATTTTTCATGCTGGGTCAGAAAAAGGATGGATCGGACAGCCGCTATTATCTGCTAAAAATGTTAAATCCTCAAGTTTAGATTACCAGGAATATATGACCTCATCTTTATTTGAAGAATGGTTTTGTGACACTTTGCTGCCAAATTTACCAAAAGATAGTGTGATAGTGATGGACAACGCTCCGTATCATTCTCGACAGCAAACCACAGTTCCTACAAAATGTAATAATAAGAAAGATATTAAAACATTTTTAGAAGCAAATGATTTATATTTTGAGGATCATTATACAAAAAACCAATTAATAGAGGTGATGAAGACAAAAGAATACTTAAAGGATTATTATGTGGATAACAGAGCCAAAGAAGCAGGACATACAATTTTGCGTTTACCACCATACCATTGCATTTTCAATCCCATTGAATTGATATGGGCCCAACTGAAAAATACCATAAGACGAACAAATCAAACACCTAAATTTAGTGAAAGCAGTGTAACACACATAAAAAACGCTATGTAATATATAACTGCTGTAAATTGGAAAAATGCTGTTACACACGCAATAGCAAAAGAGGACGAATATATGCGCATGCACAAAATAGTAGCATCTTTGATTATAAATTTGCAATACGATTCAGACACAGACACCGATTTGCAAGACGACTCAATCACAGATGATTTATGAAATGCGGTGACACATAAAAATTTTATTGTGTATTACAAATAAATTAGCTTTATATATCTATATGTATCCACTACACATGTTGCCACACGATTTGTAATTTTTTCTTTGTATATAAACCCAATGTACAGATATTTTTGATTATATACTTGAAATTAACAGCGTTTTATTATTATATTATAGGGCCCTAATTTATAGTCAATACGGCCCCTAGATTCATACGTTGCAAACAGGTAAACCGTACCCGTTCAATAAGGAGACCAGGTATAATAATTATCATCACAGAAGGTGGTGCAATAAAAGCATTAGAGCCGTTCAAAGTCATATTTTAATAATTTGAAATAAACTATAAGTGTACATTGAATTTCGTTCAGTTTCAATAACTTACGCATACATTTTTAGTCTTCATTTATTTAGATCTAGAGCATTGGTTTAAGTCACTTTTTCAGATATGATATGGAAGAACGGCATCGTAAAACAATGGCGAGTTGGATTGACGGTCATACCGATTGTATGTCCCTTGTCAGTGATTCCGAAATTTATTGCAAAGTCTGTAAAATATCGTTAAAAAATTCCATGAAATCGCACGTACAACGTCACTTAGCATTGCAAACACATGCACAGAAATTAGAACCGTTGGAATCTGAAAATTTTAACGAAGAACTCTGTGAAACTTTTATGGCGACTAATATTCCATTAAATAAACTTAACAATTCCACTTTAAAAATATTTCTCCAAAAATATACTGGCCGAAATGTTCCTGATGAATCCACCTTATGCAAATATTATGTTTCTAAGTGCTACACGAAAGCAGTAGAACGCATTAGAAGCCATCTTTTAAATCAGTACCTCTGGATAAGTGCCGACGAAACTGTCGATATATTAGGACGCTGTGTGGTAAATGTTGTAGCTGGTGTACTACATCCAAAACTATTCCATATAACGTATAAGTAATAGCAACAAAAGTTATAAATACAGTTGATGCGGAAACAAATACCATTAATGAGAATATTTAAAAAATACTTCATTCGGACGACAGGTACAAAGAAAAAGTACTTTTATTTGTAAGTGACTGTGCTGCATATATGTTAAAAACAGGCAGACTACTAAAGGATACATATCCTAATATGCTGCATATTACTTGTGTAGCACATGCTCTCCACAGAATCTGTGAATATATCAGAGACACCTTTCCAGAAGTTGATAGAATTGTATTCGCTTTTAAAAAAGTTTTCAGAAAAGCACCATTGAGAGTAGCTCTTTACAGAGAAAAAGTGCCATCTTTGTCACTGCCTGCCTCTCCAGTAATAACTAGATGGGGACATGGTTGGAAGCTGCTAGTTTTTATGCAGAGAATTTCGATTGTTTACAAAATTTCGTTGCATGTTTAAATGACGATGCTCGGAGTATTTCTGAGTCAAGGAACTGACACAAATTCCACATTTAAAAAATCAGTTGTACTTTCGTCGGGGACACTTTGGAAATTTTCCAAAACTAATCACTTATTTTGAAAATCTAAATCTCAAATTAAATGATGTTTTAACGACATTAGATGTGGCTATTAATAATTTGAAAAGTATTCCAAGTGACTTTGGATGTGGCCTTCGGCAAAAGTTAGACGCAGTGTTTAACAGAAATCCAGATTTAATAACATTGCGGCAATTGTGTATGGGGACAATGCCACCATATCTAACTGCAAAATACGCGGAAATAAAAGAATATTTCCAGTATGCACTTATAACCAGTTGCGATGTAGAAAGGATGTTTTCTATTTACAAGGATGTATTTCATTCAAAGAGAACAAATTTTACAGAAGAGAACCTTGAGAAAGTATTGCTAGTAAATATTAATACTTCTTTACTCAACTTGAACTACAAAATGAACAAATAAAAATGTATTTCGTATTTTGTAGCCGTATATATACCCGTTTTATTATTATAAGTATAATTATATAAATAAAATTGAAAACTTTAAAAATAAAAATGTTCAATAGTTCGCTCGTGGGCGATGAGTCATCAACCTCTCGTGTCCGGTCTCTAGTAATAATTAGTAGAGACCGGACACATCGGGCTGAAATGACGTCATTACGACGGACGATATAAATAGTCTACGACATCTGTAAGTACATCACGCAGTTATTGAATAGCACTATTCATTCGGTTAACCACACACAATAAATAGATGTGTGTTTATACATTACAATTTCATTATTTATATCAAATTTTGTATTTTAGGTTTTTTAAATCTGTTTAATTATGTTTTTTTTCGAAGAGGTTAGAATTATCTGAAATTGCCGGCTATGGTATCTTGCAATTTAATGTAACACCAAATACAAATCTATCCACTACTTCTAATCCTGCGCGAACTTACCCTTCCTCGCGCCAACTTAATTGGCGCTTGCTATAGATATATTTAACTTTTTTTCTTACCTGCTTAATAAAACTCATTCAAACAAACATTGTTTTTTGTCTTAAAACTTTTTCTCTGCCTCTTACCATTAACAAATTATGCGCAGAGGCAGAATGGAAAATTTCCAATTTTCAAAAATCCATTTCACTCAGTCAGTGTTTCTCCGCAGAAAAAAATTGCGTAGAACATACATACAGGGTTAGTTAAAAGTATGGAGACGGCGATTTATTGTCGTTAATATTAATTTTAGGGAATTATGTTCAATATAAAAGTTTGTTAGGATATTTTGATCTACATTTGAGAATATTTGAATTTTTTTTTCTTCAATTGTTTTTTACTTACGCCTGTCCGCGCAGTTTTTTTAAATGGGAACTAGTAAATTTTACTCTACCATTCGATAGAGAATTTTTTAATTTTTGTTTTTTTTAAATTCATTTTAATAACTTTTTTTTATAAGAAAAGGCCGGTTCATGTGTAACAGATGTTCGGTACATCGCAGATAGACAAAAGCGTAGCGATAAACAAACTTGAGCGACATAATTTTATCAGTGGTTATTGTGAACGTCAAATCTTTGACAGAAATAATTCATTTGCGCAATTTGTTGCTGTTAATATTAACAATGGCGAGTTTAAGTGAACATGAACGAATTGAAATACTTATGATGTTGGGTTATGGAGATAGACGCAGAAGTTTACAAGACGTTTGTAATTTATTTATTGATACACATCCAAATATAAATCCAATTTCTAAATCCGTTGTTGGTAAAACTTTAAGACGCTTTGAACAAACGGGTAGCGTTAAAGATTTGCCAAGGAGTGGTAGACCTAGAACAGCAAAAAGCGATGATAACAAACTGGATATTTTATAGGCTGTATCTGAATATCCCCATTTATCAACCAATCAATTAGCGGCCAATTTCAATATTTCACAGTCATCGATCGTGTCATTTTTAAAAAGTGAAAAGTATAAACCTTATAAGGTACACCTTGTACACGAGTTAACGGAAGATGATTTTGATAGGAGATTACAATTTTCTGAAGAAATGTTAAATATTTGCAATAATAATGAAAATTTTGTCAACAATATTCTTTTCTCTGACGAAACTACTTTTTGCCTTACCGGTGAAGTAAACCGACATAACTGCAGATACTGGTCATCGGAAAATCCCTCATGGTTTTTGGAGCACCATACGCAGTACCCCCAAAAGGTTAATGTTTGGGTTGGCATTCTAGGCGGTCATATTATCGGTATTGCAGTTATTGCAAAATGAAATAATACCTGCTTGTGCTACGCTCTATCCTCATGAAAATAATGAACACCTGCCCAATGACAGTATCTGGTTCCAGCAAGATGGCGCCCCACCACATTATGGTGTAAATGTTCGTCAATATCTGGACAACGTTTTTCCCCACAGATGGATTGGAAGACGAGGAACCATTGAATGGCCAGCCCGTTCGCCAGATTTAAGTCTTTTAAATTTTTTTCTTTGGGGATACGTAAAGAACAAAGTTTACAAAGATAAGCCCGATAACGTCGAAGATTTACAAATCCGAATTACCAGAACGATACAAGAAATTCCCCGAGATTTTTTACAGAACTCTGTTCGGGGTTTTGTAAATCGATTGGGTCATTGTCAAATTACTAATGGACGACAATTTGAACACTTACTTTAATTTACTTTGTTATTAATTTGTTTAATTTTTCTTGTAAAAAAGTTATTAAAATGCATTTTACAAAAATATTACTGTAAAGAGAAAAAAATTCTCTATCGAATGGTAGAGTAAAATTTACTAGTTCCCATTTAAAAAAAAACTGCGCGGACAGTCGTAACTAAAAAACAATTGAAGAAAAAAAAAATTCAAATATTCTCAAATGTAGATCAAAATATCCTAACAAACTTTTATATTGAACATAATTCCCTAAAATGAATATTAACGACAATAAATCGCCGTCTCCATACTTTTAACTAACCCTGTATATGTGATGTACATATTCCCAAAATTTCATAAGTTTTTGAATTTCCGGGTTGGCGATCTTCCCTTGGATGCCGCTTTTGTATTCTATCCACTTTGACTATTCGTTCAAAATCTTGTTTTCTTCTTGAGATGATTACTAAATTGCCAACGTATGCAATGATCTTGAACGAGTTGGTATTAATTATTCCAGCATTTTTCACATTCTTTATAATTCTGTCAATGAAAGTTATAAACAGAAGTGCTGACAGTGCATCTCTTTATTGCACTTCTATATTCACTTCAACGTGATTTGTTACACTATCTTCAGTATTAATAATTGGTTTCGAGTCTTCTGTTATCACTCTAATAATTCTAATAAGTCTTACTAGCTCCTAATTAATCCTTCTATTAGTTTCGACTTTAGTTAATGAAATCAATGAAAAGCACATACCTATCCAAGTCATGTTCATAACTTTTCTCTTGTATCTGTTTCATAATGTGGATTGCATCTATTGTAAATTGTAATGTACTTGGCAGTGGCGGCTCGTGCTAAAAATTCTAAGGTGTTCTGCAAGTTTTACAAAAAAATTTACCTTGCACGGGCAGTAAGAGGTTGTCTCCCATCGATCTTATCGTGCTTTCTTCGCCTTCCGCACTGAAGTAATGGATTTCTGGAACGATTGTCAATTGTCACACAAAAAAATAAGAGTCACTAAGCACTACTTTACTAACAAATTATTTCTTATAAATTAAATTTATTCTACGTTCTTTTCGATTTGCAAATTTTGTTATCACTTTGTCATTAAAATTGTCTATTTCGGAGATAAACTTTTTTTCGATAGATAGCATGGAAAGGGATGTTAAACGATCTTCGGTCATTGAATTTCTGAGAAACGTCTTAATTCGATTTAGTGTTGAAAAGCATCGTTCGGCCTCTGATGTTGTCATGGGAGTTGTTATTACAATTTCTAATAATTTTCTAGTCTCCTTCAACGTATCTCCCAGATTGTTTTTTATTAAAAATTTTAGAAGAGGTAGTGCGCCTTTTAAAGATCTACAATCAGTTCTTGAGTAAATAACAGACAATTCAGTTCGTAATCTTTCTTTATCAAGGGTGGGATAATAGGAGCATGCGGAAGTGAGTTTGTCCTCAGGAAATTTTTTCATTATGTCTCTGTATATTTACCCAATAAGCAGAATCTAGTTGAGCCATAATATTAGTTGACCCTAGTAACGCAAATTCCATACAATTATGAAGATGGCTTTTAGAATTCTCATGTCTTTTTATTTTCAAACTCAAGTGCTCTAGATCCGTGACCCCTATTTCCGTCCAAGCTTTATCGCCACCAAAAAGTAAACAGGGAAAACAATATAAAGCATTTTTTTTGTTGCATCCACAAATACATTAGTTTTTTGAATAAATATCGCTACTAAATTTACGTGTATAATTTATCCCTCTACTTACACGTTTTTTCAATAGTGATATCTACTAATGGCCTACCACTTGCTTTTAATTTTATCTTTTCTTCGAATGAATATTTAAAGAATCTCTTCACATTAATTAAATTAAAGACCACCTCCATAATACACAGAGTTTATATAAATTGTCAACAATACACAAAAACAAACAAGCACGCGCACAATATTATTGTTTTTACGTTACACTCGCCGCACAGTAAACAACACGCGAAAAGAAAATATTAAATACCTATACCGATTCATATGACCTCTGCGCTGGAATGAGTGCAGCGAATATTGCCTGGTAAAATCATGCATTGGTTTTAGACAGTCACGGGGGAAGCGGGGTGCGCGCGGGTGTTGGAAAGAGCGCTCAGAGCACGTTCGTGTGGACCAGATAAGGAACAAGTGAGCGATCGCGCGAATTAGGTTGGTTATTCCACTGGTCGCCTATTGTATATTTGATAATATAGTATATACGATATAACCGGCGTTAGTGTGTCGGAAGCGAATATCTCGGCTTCTACTGATCGGATTTTGATGATTGAGGTGTCAAATTGTAGGGTTTGATGTCCACTACAGGTGATGTAGAAAAATATGCAAATTTTTTGATATACAGGGGGAGAGAAAACTAGTTATAACTAATACAGTTTCGCCCGCCCAATTTTTTGGGAGCTCTGCAGCACTGCAGCGCTTATGCGCCAGCCGCCACTGGTACTTGGTGAGGTATATTTCCATTGCCACTGCGCAATTATTAGCATTTCCTTATTGTTGTTAGTTTCTTCATGTATTGTTTGTAGATCCCTCACCTCTCTGAAGCATATTTCTTTCCCAACTTGTGCATACGTAGGAAATATTTCTGTTCTTACTTTTAAACGATGTATATTCCTCTAGCGTCTGTAATTTTATTAAATTTTCCTTTACACTTGTTATAATTTTGTAATCATTTCATCGTTTAGGTTTTTCTTCGTGTGTGGAATATTTATTTTTTCTGCGAACATGAAGACTATTTATTGATGTTAAAATAATCAAAGTATAACCGTTTTCGAACTAGTTAAAATGTTCAACTTTGGCATCATTCTTATTTACTTGAATATTTATCTAAATAGCACGATTTAAGTACGGAAACGATAGAAATTTTTATGGAGATTTTCAAATAATGACAACGCTTGCTTACATCACATATATTGAATATCCTGATACGAAAAAATACGTTAGAATTTCATAATATTCGTGCCGTTATACATACGTGCACATGTGGCATATGATTCTTCATAGGAAGTAACCGAAGTGGCATTCTTTTTCCAAATATAATGAACTGTCTTATATTCATTAATGATAATTTTCATGAATAGAATAGTATTTACTATTCACCGGCGCCTTTTAAACAAACATTTTTATTAGTAAAGAAATAGATTAGGGTTTAGATAAGGACTGACCCCTATAATTCAATCAAATATGGAAGCCTTATCTATCTTATATTACATACTCAAGGAACTTCTTATCGCAAGAGAAAAAATACACACTCTTCATCTAAATATATATAAATACGTATGTAAATAAGACTTTTAAATGTATTTAAATTGATGAACATAGATTAGGTACACAAAATTTATACACCGTTTGATGATTTTCATTCAAGCATCAGAAATATATTTTTTCCATACAGAGGACGTCCAATCAAGTTACTAATATTTTTAACTTAATACAGGGTGGCCCAAAATGACCGAAGGGGATTGAATTCCTTATAATTTTTTTATTATAATTCTTTTTTTTTGTTTTCAGTATTTTGTAAAGAAGACTTGGGGAATTTAAAATGGAACAGTACACAATTGAACAACGTGCCAAAATCGTTGAACTTCATTTCTCAAATCAACGATCCATTGTTTTGACTCAGCGTGCATATCGTCGTTATTTTAATGTGCGGGTTGGACCCTCAGAGTCAACAATAAACCGTCTGGTTGCAAATTTTCGAGAACAAGGGGCAGTAAGGAACCTTCCTGGTGCCGGCAGACGACGAACGGTGCACACGGATGACAATATTGAACGGGTACAGGAGAGTATTCGGGAAGATGGAGAAACATCAACCAGGAGACGTTCGACACAACTTGGCCTCTCAAGAGGGTCGCTGCAAAGAATTTTGCATACAATAAGAATGTTTCCATACAAAATTCAGCTTGTCCAACAATTGAAACCGACAGATTACCAGCAACGACTTGATTATGAAATTTATTCTCGTCAAAAAGCAGAAGAAAATCATGATTTTATTCATAATTTAATTATGAGCGACGAAGCCCATTTCCAATTACCCAATAAATGGGTTCGTTAATAAGCAAAACTGCAGGATATGGGCTACGGAAAATCCAAGAGTAGTTCAACAGCGAGAATTACACCCACTTAAGTGTACCGTTTGGTGCAGTGCTTCGTCGGAAAGGATAATTGGCCCATATTTTTTTGAAAATGAACACGGTGTCGCCGTTTCCATCACTGGTGCTAGATATCGGACAATGTTGGAAAATTTTTTAAGGCCAGCCGTGGAAAACCATCCGCAAGTATGGTTCCAACAGGATGGAGCCACAGCGCACACTGCGAGGTACACAATGGCTATTTTACGCGACATCTTTGGTGAACGAATTATTTCCCGTACAAGCGATTTTAATTGGCCTGCGCGTTCACCGGATTTAACCGCTTCAGACTGTTTCCGTTGGGGTTATTTGAAAGGAAAAGTCTATATTAATATGCCTCGAACCATACAGCAATTAAAAAATAAGATACGCGACGAAATCAACAACATAACACCTGAAATTTTGCGAAAGGTTATGGAAAATGTTTTGGAAATAGCACGAATATGTGAAGCAGAAAATGGCCACCACTTGCGAGATATAATTTTTAATAATTAAATTAAAAATATTCTCCATTAATATACTGTATTTAAAATAAAAAAAATTTAATAATTATGTCTTAAATAAGAAGTTATAATGAACTCAAACCTCTTCGGTCATTTTGGGCCAGCCTGTAGATAACTGCGATCTGTCTGGAATCTGGATCTGATGACTACGGGCCAGCCTGTAGATAACTGCGATCTGTCTGGAATCTGGATCTGATGACTACGGACAAATAAACCAAGAAAAGAAATACAATAATTTGAATATAATTTAAATAATTAAATAAAAAATGTCTACGGGGCGAGTTATATTCATTTCTTGTATCTGAATCTCGGAAACTACAATAGATAGAGATTTGGTTAAATGGGGAAAGAAGTGCAGGTTTTCGAGCTTTCCTTATAGTGCTGCTGTTGTACAGGCTGTCCAGAAAGGGTAGGGGGTATTTGTAGATTCAATAAAAAAACACTATAAGTTAGAAAAATATTTTTTTATTTTTAATTTTTAGAAAATTAAGTGCCAAAGATTATGTTATCAAAATATTGACCCTCGCGCTGCTGGCACTCCTCTAACAGAACAGGGAAATTAGCCACCACGCACCTATACATATCTCTGGAAACACTGGCATTTCACTGCGGATATTGAGTTTCAATTGCAGTAGAGCTCGTAATTTGTTCGCTTTAAGATATCCCCATAAAAAAATAATCAAGGGGTGTAAGATCGGGGCTTCTCGGGGGCCAGTTGATGGTGCCGCGACGAGAGACCATTTTTTCCGGGAAACATTGATGGACAACCTCAGGTGATTGGACTGAGGTGTGGCAAGTGGCTCCATCGTGTTGAAATCATATTTCCACATTAAAATCTTCAAACTTCTGCAGTTGTGGAACCAAAAAGCTTCTTAACATTTCGCATTACCGTTCACTGTTTACCGTAAGTGCTCGCTGGTCTTAAAAAAAATATGGCCCACTGATGCCTTCACCAGACATGGCAGTTCACACAATAACTTTAGGACTATGTAATGGTCGTTCGTGTTTCTGTCTTGGATTCTCGTTGCTCTCGTTTGTTTACGTGACCATTTAAGTGAAAATTCGCTTCGTTACTAAACATAATGTTTTCGAACATTGGGAAGCTTTGAAGCATTTCGTTTGCAAAATTCAGCCGGATAGGATAGTCGGTAATATTCAGGTTTTCAACAAACTGAATTTTGGAGCCTGTAAGTTGTAAATTTTACTTCAGGACCTTGTGCAAAGACGATTTTTTAAAGTTAAGTTTTTGGCTCCGTTTTCGAACTGAATGAGACAGATTTTCACGCACTGAAACTCTCACATTCTTTAATTGTTTGTTGGTTTCGAACAGAGCGCGGGCGACTTTGACTCACAATTTTTGTAGTCGAACCGGTATTTTCAAACATTCGAATTCATTTTCTGATGGTATCGTTCTTCCGTGCATTCTGTACGTTAAATTCTGCACGATATAAATGTTGAGCTGTGACTATCGAATCACCATTGCGATAATAGGCGCGTACGCAAAATTATTTGGCCTTGCATTAAAATACTGAACTCGAAAATAAAACGAATGCTACCAAATGATGCCAAGTATTATATGAACCATCTTTTGTATAAGAAATTTTTTAATTAAATTGCTCATTCAAAAGTTGCAAGCGATATACCGTACTTTTTCCCCACCCTGCGTATTATATTATATTATATTGTAGTATGCAGTAGATTTATTTATTATTTTTAGGAGTTTGGGGATTCTAGCCCATGAGTCATATAGCACGAACCACGCTTAACCCTTGTCTGCATGACCGGGGTCCTTTGGCGACCCCAGCACCACATTTTTCTTCACAGTTGCCTACCCTGAATTAGTATGCGTTTGGCCGTACGTCTATTTGTCATTTGCAGTTTGAGGTTATGTTGTGCAGTGGTAGTTTGACTATAAGTTTTTTCCTGTTCTAATTAAAGTTAAATTAGGTAAGTGGGGTCTGTAAAGGACCCCATCTGTGCTTTTGCGTACTAAATATAACATTTTTTTTCTAGTTTTTGAAAAGAATGAGTCGTTTAGATCGTCGCCGTCCATTGCCTAGCACAGAGTTGACCCATCTTGCTGAAAATATCGAAGATTTGTCGGATATAGAAGATGAATATGATGTCGATTTTCAAGAAATTCTTTCTGAGTCCGAAGATAACCTCGAAAGTCAGAGCGAAGAAGATTCCGATGAATTACCAGATGAAAGTAATACTGAAGAATTTCATTTTACTCAGTACGTTGCCAAGTCAGGTTTGAAGTGGAATAGTTTACCTTTTCGCAGTAGTAAATCGCCACTGCGAAATTTAGTAAATGCACGTCCTGGGCCGACGCCGTTTACCGAAGAAGCGAATGATTCTATAGATATTTTCAATTTATTCATTACAAATGAAATGAAAGATACTATATGTCGTTATACAAATGAAGAAGCAAAGAAGAATTATGCAGAATGGAATAAAAAAAACCTAATTCACCAATGAATTGGATAGATTTAGAAACTAGAACTAGATTGCTTCTTCGGTGTACTTATAAAAGCAGGTGGATTGAGATGCAGGAAAGAATCCACGCGTGAAATGTGGACAAGAGATTCCTCTATACGCCGCCCATCTTTTTGTGCAGCTATGTCTGTCAACAGATTTGAAGAAATATCAAGATTCTTAAGATTTGACGATAAGACTACAAGAATTGACAGAAAGAAGGAAGATAAACTGGCGGCTATTAGAGAGATTTGGGACTTATTTGTAAGAAATTGCAAAATAATGTTTGAACCTTACGAATCTCTTACAGTGGATGAACAACTAGTATGTTTTAGGGGCAGATGTCCCTTTAGACAATACATAAAATCAAAGCCTGGTAGTTACGGCATAAAAGTCTGGGCACTTGCTGACGTAAAGACTTCCTATTTATGTAATCTTCAGGTTTACTGTGGTCGTATTCCAAGTGGAGTGGGGGAGAAGAACAAGGAATGCGTGTAGTAAAAGATATGGTTGAACCATATTTCGGTAGCTGGAGAGGCATAACTACAGATAATTTCTTTACAAGTGTACCTTTAGCGAATTATTTGTTGGGCAAAGGACTTACATTGCTTGGAACGGTTCGAAAAAATAAAACTGATACGCCACCTCAACTCAATGTAATCTAAAGACCAGTTCATTCATCCATGTTCGCTTTCACAATGGATGTAAGCATGGTATCGTACATTCCAAAAAAGGGCAGAATGGTTCATTTGTTGTCTACACAACATCAAGGCGATAACGTATCTCCTGAAAGCGAAAATAAGCCTATTATGATACTAGACTACAACGAAACTAAAGGTGCAGTTGACAACGCAGATAAATTGATTCGAGAATTTTCATGCGCTCGTAGAACACTACGATGGCCTTATAGACTATTCATGAATATTCTAGATATATGTGCCATGAATACATTTGTAATATTCAATGAAAAACACCCCGAATGGAAAAAACAAAATGAAGCCAGACGTAGGTTGTTCTTGTTACAACTGGGAGACAAATTAATTCGTGGAAACATGGAAAAGCGGGCTCAAAATAGAAAACTTCCAATATTTGTAAAAACAGCACTCCAGGATTGTGGTATTGCCTTAGCAGAAACAAATTTAGATTCACAGAGAGATGAAGAAAGAACCACTTCGACAAAAAGGGGTAGATGCTATAAATGTCCAAGAGAACAAGACAAGAAGGTTAACTTAAAATGTAAGGACTGTCACAAATTTGTTTGTGACGCACATAGAAAAAAAGAGACAGTGACGGTTTGTCTATGCCTTTCATTAAAATAATGTTTTCCATTAAATTTTCTTTTTTAAAGTTATATGTAATTTCAAAGCATTGTCAAATCTAATGTTTTTTTAACACATTTTTGTTTTGTTCTAATATAAAAATAATTGTACAACCATCATATTATATATAACTTCGATAAAATTCAATTTTAAGCCTTTTTTTAAATTTTAATTTGTCATAAAGTACCTTAAATCTAAAAAAAAATGGGGTCTCGACAGGCCCCCACGTATGTGGTTACGTACGCATTAGTCTGTCATGCACACAAGGGTTAAGGGGGTTTAAGTATTTAACGCAGTTTGTTGTAACGGTGGTTTTATTGTTAATTGATACTTGTGCTATTCCCGTGACATTTTGGAAATACTATATGTTTTTACATATCTTCGTTAATTGTAATATGCTATATACAAATATGTTATATAAATATATAAAAATATCTTAACGAGAACATGTCACTAGAAACAATATATCTACAACCTGCGATTCTAACAGAGATTATGCAAGATGTCGTTAGAAGGAGCTCGATTCCATAACAGACGCAGACATCGTGTCTGAGGTTCTTTATTGGCAAGACATGGTACCAATAATGAGGAAAGAAATATTGCAGGAAGAATGGAATAAGCAGTGGGTGGACACATATCAAAAGAAAATGACCCAGTATGCTTTGATTCATCCTAGTATATTTATAAAAACATGGTTCCAAAATCAGAAAGTCTCAAGACGCAATTAAAAAACGATTGCTAGGTTGAAGTTTGGCCATGAACAATACCCCGCCCACTTACACAAACTAGGTATGATAAAATCACCAGGGTGTAAGTGTGGACATGATTATGCGGACGTCAATCACCTTTTATATCAGTGCGCAGATTATTTTATTCTAAGGGAATTGTTTACTGGGTCAGTTAGTCATTTAGGAATAGAAATGCCCACTAATAGTGAATTATTATTACAGACAAATGAAATAACAGTATATTAGGCGATACTAAAATTTTTGGCAGCATGTAAAATTAAAATATAAAGTTAATGAATTCGACATTCCTTCCTACTAATACCTACTGATACCTTTCTGGATTTACCTTTTGACCGTTGGTCGTTTTTTGTGTGTTAATAGTAAAGTTGCTTCGATAGGCCCCGAAACGTGAAGTGTGTCTTCTTGTGCCTTCCCTAAAATATCAAAGTTATAATGTTTTTGGTTCTTTTATAGAAAAGTGGGATTATAATTTTGCTTGACGGGCTTATGGGCCAAGATTCCGAAAAGCTCTTAATTTAAAGAAAAAAAGGACCTCGATTTCGCGAGGTCGCTAATCAACGTCACTTAAACGATGTATCTATCATACATAATAAAAATTTTATTATTAAAAGTTAATTATTATTAAGATGTTCAAAATCTTATAAACCACCTTGTATAACACTGAGTTGCACGTATATCGTTATCACAGTGTTTACGGCGATGAAGAAAACTCAAAAAAAGTAAAACCTATTTTAATATATTTTCTGGTATTGTTATTCAAAAAAGGGTGGGTAAAATTGCATAATAAAAACTCTAAGCCGTTACGGTTAGCGGTTATAACTACACACCTCTGTAATGTGCACAATCAAATACCACTACGTATGATACAAATATGCAAGTTATTCACAAGCAAGGACCTTACCTGTCCCTGCCGCAATATGTTGTCGTAAATTCGCAACCATACAGATATTGTACACAACGTAAATAAATATTGAAACCCAAGCCACAAATTGGCATAAATTGGAAAGTTGAAAGAGGATCAGAAATAGTTCTGATAATATAGATAGGAATCATTTGGAAATTTATAAAAATAAATGAGCTTTAAGATTTAAATAATGAGGAAGCAGAAAGTGAGCGTCTCTATAAACCACTTTTATAGTAGAAGTGAATATTCACGCGTTTATTTAAGATTAGGAGAAATGCAACAAGCAAATGTTTGTACAAAATGCAGAATTAAAGATAAAAGTCGAGACCCAAAAATATTTATAGTCGAGGAAGAAATCACAAAAAGTAGCAGAACAGGCTGAATATTCATCAAAACAACCTTGCAGTGAACTTACTAGACAATACACATGATGCGCAGATACAGACGATTCAAACCTTTAGACCTAACATATAGATTTAGCTAAATGTAATATAGTGCGAATTAATGTTTTTTATAAACCTAGCATACGAGGGGGTATTGATATCTATGGCTCATTTCAAATAAGAATGGACCATTGAGAAATATAGGACTTAAAATAAAAGTTTGTGATGAGTTAAAAGAGAGCGCATATTTACGCAGGCAAAATCAAGAATCGTATTTTGTTCTGTTAAATTTTCTTCTACTGTCAGTCGCTGTTAGTACTGCTCAGTACTATCAACTTGCGTGTTTAGTTGTTTATTGCGCTATTTGTTATTAATATTCATTAAAAATAGTTAATTATAGAGACCATTTTCTGAAGATATCTCATTCATTTTATTAATTTTTCTTTAAATAATCGCAAGGGCTTTAGGATACGGATGACGCAGCTTTACCAGGTTCATCAAAAAATCCTTAAGGGAAATTTTAAGAAGTGGACAGAGGCGGATGGCCTGTACTGTGTATTATAAGCACAAAGCTAATATGTCTAAAACAATTGCTCTTCGTCAAACATCAAGGGAAGTAGGGATTAGCAGGAAAGCTGTGTTTGTCAGTCAAAGAAATTGAAATACCTGTTTCAGATAATTCTTTAAGAAGACGAAATTACTTACAATAAATTGGACGAATCATCAGAAGTACTAATGCAGAAGCATGCAGAATATGCAGAGGAATGCAGAAGTACTACTGCATTAATTTTTATTAAAAAATGAGTTTATTAAAAAATGAGTTGTGCAAGTTGGCAATTGCACAAAAATAGGGGAAGGAAGGGGTGGGCAGATGGACGGGGCGGAATGAGATGTGTTGATATTCCAATTATTTATGTACTTAAACTAACGGCGTGCGGTGAAAGAACATCGTCTGTACTACCCGTTTGTTCGAGTTAGTTGTTTTCCATACTTAAACAGTATATGTTATGTTCCCAAATTTTTCTTATAGTAATTTTATAAATTTCCTATGTTTTCAGTTTAAGGTAAGTAATATTCTGTTAATTGCAGTTGATTAAAAATTGGATTGTATGCAAAGTTATAAACGCCCATTGGAATATGTTATTCTAATGGGCGTTTATAACTTATACAATCCAATTTTTAACCGTGGTCAAAAAATAACATCGCATAACCTCACAATTGTATGTTTAAACAAAATGTGCGTCTGGGGCGGAATAGGACGGGGCAGAATGTGTCTTATTCTGCCCGACGTGTCATTCTGCCCCTTAAGATCTAGTTTTGACTGTGATATTCGTGAATGGATTGCTGGTTTATTAAGGAGACCTCCTGATATTAGTATACGTTCACCAGAGGCTACCTCCGGAGCTCGTACTATGGGTTATAACCGCGTAGCTGTTACTCAGTTTCATACGTTGCTGACTGAATGTATTGACAAATATAAATTAATGGCCCACAATATTTTCAACTGCGATGAAAGCGGAATTACAGTTAATACCAAGACTCGTTCTAAAATATTGGCAACAAAAGGAAAGCTGCTAGTTGGAGTGATCACGTCCAGTGAGAGAGGTCAAACGGTAACTTTGGCCTCTCTCACTGGATTTTTTGACCTGGTTTAAAAAGTTCATAACTTTTTCGAAATCTACAAAGAAATCTCCAAGGTTGTTGCTCTTTGATGGACATGCAACGCACAAGAAAAATATCGATATCATTGATCTTGCTTGAGATAACGAAGTGATCTTACTATGCTTTCCTCCCCACTGTTCCCACCGTATTTAACCCTTAGACGTTGTATTTAGCGTTTATAACAAGGAAGAAGTTCGAATGTGGATGAGATCTAATCCAGGAAAGTGGTAACCTTATTTCAAATTTCGACTTTAGTTGGGGCTACTTTTATTCGTGCATGTTCAATGCAGAGCACTCTAAATGGCATCAGGAAAACGGGGATTTCGCCTCCAGATAAAACTGGTTTTACTGATGATGATTTTCTTCCGTCAGCTGCAACAGATATTCAGTTAATCAATTTACGGACTAACAACAACCAAGTTACTAATGAGGAAATCAATAAGCAAAATATTGAAATAGTTCATTCAGAAGTAACAAGTGATGAAACTTCCGTATTAAGTGACAAAAATACGTTCAATCTACCACAATGTTCTTGGATGCCAGATGTAGCTGTAGAAAGCACATAAATCTCTAAAAAATGTTTTGGCCGTTCCAAAGGATCAACAAAACAAGCAAAGGACGTCCAGAAAAAAAGGAAAAACGACAATTGTCAGTTTATGGCCATATTTGCAAGAATTGAAGGAAGCCAAGAAAAACGCGACATTAAAGAGGCTAACAAAGTAGAGTGGGGTAAAAGAAAAGTATCGTTGAAGGGAAAAAGGAATTTCATGACACAGAAGTCAAAAAATATATTAAAGAAGAAAGGAGTGCCAAGAAAGGAAATGTGCAGATCTAGAAAAGAATCTGATTCTTCCGATACAGATAATGAACAGGATGCAGAATGCTTATATTGCCTGGACTTCTATTCAAAGTCTACTGAAGGATGGATATCCTGCTCATTCTGTCACAAATGGGCACACAACTCCTGTGCCGATGTAGACAGTGACGATGATGAATCCGTTTTTGGGTGAGAACTGTGTGTCACTTAGTAAAGGAACATATTATAATAAATATCTTTCATTACTGTTTATTTACCACTATTAACTTATATTGTATGTAAATTATGTGTCACTTTGTTAGGAAACATATATAAATACTTTTTTCTTACTGTTTATATTATTTACAACTATTAACTAACTTTATCAACATAAAACTCATTCCGCCTCACCTGAAGGGCAGAATGAGAATATTGCAATATCTTAAATATATAAAATTTGCTTTCATCTTTTACTATTCTTTCCATTTTTGGTTCTTTTTTATGATACAGCATAACATCATCTATGGACTACTCGATCTATTTAAATTTTTCTTGGTTTATAATATTTTTAACTTGATTTTGATGTTAGCCGTATCATTCCGGCACGCTTTCCCATATGTGAGATTATTAGAGGGTATACCTCCTATAAAAAGAACATCACTTTCGAGAATCCTAAAGAAGCTAGAATTCAAGCGGAAAAAAGGAAACAACGTATTAATTGAACGAAATGATACTATCATATGGAGACGTCGTTATTTGACAAATATAAGAAAGTTTCGTGTAGAAGGCAAAAAAAATATATTTACAATTTAGCTCGCTGGTAAAATCAAAACAAGATCTAAATATTTCTCCTGAGATAATTTGAAGACATTCTTCACATTGTCACTGTATTTACGCACAAATTTATTGTAGATGCAACACCTTCAAATAATAAATAAAAAGTTATAAGATATTGATTAAAATATTTTGTATCTGCTTAATGGCTTGCATTGGTATATATTTGCTGCTTCTTGCGTGAATAAAATTAACGTGTGTTCATTTGAAAAGTCAACCTAGGTTACTTTGAAATTTTGATAGAATAAGACGCAAATATATTAGTATGTGTTTGTTGTTCCGTAAACGTAAATCCAAATGACATTTGATAATGTCAATCACAAATATCAGTTAGTGCATAAAATAAACGTGCCTCGATTCTGGTTTAAATAAATTGATTCTCAGTTTTAAAATGGCTTTCACGTTAGAACATAAAATTTTTTTATTTAGTTCAGGCTTATTTTCGAAGTGGTAATAAAATTGATGGTTTATGAGTTTATTCAGTTCAAGGTTGCATGGTAGAATTTCAAGTTGAGTTTCCACATTTTGTAATAGATTATATACAATTTAAGAATACTTTGATAGAACTTTAAAACTTTTTTCTGAAACTGGTAGTCTCTTAAGAAAATCAGGCAGCGGAGCAGTTAACAAACGTACTACACCTCAAGTTGTCAATCGTGTTGAAGAAATAATGGAAAATGAACCACAAACATCTGTTCGACATTTGAGTCAACAAATAAACCTTTCTGTTGGTACAACTCACAAGTTATTAAAAAAAGATATGCAACTTTATCTATACCGTGCCACAGCAGTACAAGAATTGTAAGAAATTGATTACCCACGTAGACTACAGTTTTGTAATTGGTTTGTAAATATGAACAATAATGGAGAACTTTCGCAAAGAGTTATCTTTACTGATGAAGCATGGTTTTATAAAACGGAATACCTAAATTCACAAAATACAAGAATTTGGAGTATTGAAAATCCACATGTAATTAATGAAGAATCGCTACATCCAGAGAAAATTGGTGTTTGGGCAGCGATAAGCCAAAGGCGAATCATTGGACCAATATTTTTTCAGGGAACGTTAAATGCTCAAAGGTACCGTACAGAAATTTTACAACCATTTGTCAATCAGTTGCATGATGATGAACTTCAAAATGCATATTTCCAACAAGACCGAGCACCTTGTCACTGTACTGCAGAATCTTTGGATTATTTAAGAGAATTTTTTGATGAGCGTATAATTAGTCGAAATACTGAAATTGCCTGGCCTACACGTTCATGCGATTTAACACTTTGCGACTTCTTTTTGTGGCCTTATCTAAAAAATAACATATTTCGAACACCTATATTGAATTTGAATGATATGCTACAGAGAATCGAACAGAAATGCATGGAAATTAATAACAATCTAGTAATGTTGCAGAATTTCATCAGAAATTTTGAACGGAGGATTTTAAAGTGCAATTGATCTTGAAGGACAACATTTTCAACATTTGTTATAGTTTTCAATAAATTCCTATTATTTGTTATTTATTTGTATGTATGAATCTGTCAAAATATACGACTTCGTAGGATAAGTGTAAATTTTAATTTACGACATACTTCAAAATGTTCTCAGTAAATCATATGCTACTAGATTGACTTTTCAAATGAACACTTGTTATTAAAGAGTGTTTGAGCTTTCTTAATAATTAATATGTTAATAAACAAACGTATAAGTTAAAAATAATAATAATTCATAATATTGTCTTGCATTCAATTAAATGAGAATCCTAACACTAGAACTATAAGGAGGTAATCTATTCTGTAGTATTTTTGACAAATGAAATGTTTTTGCAAAATATGCGACAAATATTCTAATTACATACTTTCTGCTAATTTTATATATCAAGTACCTAATAGGCTAAAACACTGTCTGAAGACATTGCGCTAGCCTTGTAAATATTATATATGTGCGAGTATATGTAACATATTATAATTTTATATGTGTTAATTGTAGTGTTTGAATGAAGGAGTTGATGACATCGTACATCCGGTGTGAACAGTCTTTTTTTGACTGTAATACGTCTGGCCGACCTCCCAGATCTTTTATATTTAAACAGACCCCTGTAGGCCTAAGGTCAACGTTACTAAATTGCAAATATAAGTTACATTGTGAACAGCAGTGTGTTAAATATGTTTCCTTATGTTATATTTGGAACCATTTATAAATACATTCATATATGTAAAGGTTTTTATTTTTGTATCGTATAATTTTAATACGCATATGTATATACAGCTCATATCATGCTACTATATATATAAATAGAACAATATTAGGTATTATCTAAGATTTTCATTTCGGCTACGTTTCGTAATATAAATTTATAAATATCATATTTACTCCGATTCATTTATTCATTTAAATGTTATGGTTACCATTATTTTGGAGAACAATTTACAAAATTTGACTAAAGAGGAGCAGGTAATTATATACCTTGATTAATTATTAGAAAATAAAACACTTGGCTTAGTTTCACGACTTCTTTAATTAGATATACTAACAATTGTTTCGGCTATTAGGCCATTATCAAAGAGCTATCTAAAACTAAACTTACTCTACTTAAGGTTAACTTATATACCTGTGTTCATTATGGGTGGGAGAATGAGGGTAATTGATATTTAAAATTGCATCGATATAGGGGGTATTTATGAATTCTAATTGTGTGTTTGTGATAAGTCGATTTTATTTTTGGGCTTTTTTAATTTCAAAAATCTCTAATATATTTAACTTTTTACTTTTTACTACATTATGAAAGAGGTTACAGCTCTTTATATCGGGTAAGTGGTTCTGGTCTATACAATGTTCTGCGAACCCTGTGTGTTTAACACTATATTTTATATCTCTAATATGTTCTGTTAACCGTTTATTAATACATCTGCCACTCTGCCCGATATAAATAGCTTCACAATTCTGGCATTTTATGGAATATACTCCTGATTTATCTAAGTTATCTATTTTATCTTTAGTATTATTCAACAATGTACCTAAATTTACTTTATTGATCCACGCTATGTTAATGTTGAGTTTCTTTAGTAATTTGTTTATTTTCTGTGTTATGGGAGGGATATAGGTGATTACATGCCAACTAGGTTTCTTTAATTCTTTTATTTCTGGGTATAACAATTTTTGAAGTATTTTCCTTTCTTTATGTTTTATCAACTTATCGATGATATCTGGGTTGTAACCATTATTTTTTGCTATTATTTTAATTGTGTTCATTTCATTATTAAAGGCTTCCTTATTTAGTGGTATGAACACAATTAAAATAATAGCAAAAAATAATGGTTACAACCCAGATATCATCGATAAGTTGATAAAACATAAAGAAAGGAAAATACTTCAAAAATTGTTATACCCAGAAATAAAAGAATTAAAGAAACCTAGTTGGCATGTAATCACCTATATCCCTCCCATAACACAGAAAATAAACAAATTACTAAAGAAACTCAACATTAACATAGTGTGGATCAATACAGTAAATTTAGGTACATTGTTGAATAATACTAAAGATAAAATAGATAACTTAGATAAATCAGGAGTATATTCCATAAAATGCCAGAATTGTGAAGCTATTTATATCGGGCAGAGTGGCAGATGTATTAATAAACGGTTAACAGAACATATTAGAGATATAAAATATAGTGTTAAACACATAGGGTTCGCAGAACATTGTATAGACCAGAACCACTTACCCGATATAAAGAGCTGTAACCTCATTCATAATGTAGTAAAAAGTAAAAAGTTAAATATATTAGAGATTTTTGAAATTAAAAAAGCCCAAAAACAAAATCGAGTTATCACAAACACACAATTAGAATTCATAAATACCCCCTATATCGATGCAATTTTAAATATCAATTACCCTCATTCTCTCACCCATAATGAACACAGGTATATAAGTTAACCTTAAGTAGAGTAAGTTTAGTTTTAGATAGCTCTTTGATAATGGCCTAATAGCCGAAACAATTGTTAGTATATCTAATTAAAGAAGTCGTGAAACTAAGCCAAGTGTTTTATTTTCTAATAATTAATCAAGTTATTACAAGAATGTTTCACCAAGAAATATCTGCGAAGTCAACCAATGTAATTATATACATATACAGGATTAGGCAAATGTATGGATTCATTCGAATATCTTTAATATGGTTACCTAGATTTTAATAAGACTTTCCACAATTAATTAAATGTAAATCGGGGATTAGAATAGAATAGAATAGAATAGATTTATTGTCAATAAGCACATACAGTGCGTGGACAGTAAGCAATATACACATACAATTACAGTATAAACACATAATAATAAATGATTAGGTTGCCAAAACAAACAAATACATGTCATCTAATAAAAAATACATGATCAAAGCAATATTTAAAATAAAAACAATTTAAAAATAAAAGCAAGGGATTCCCGGCGGGCGTATTTTCCCAACAAAAAACCCTTTCCTAGCTGTAAAAGCAAGGGTGTACGATAATCTCACAGGTAATTTCCTCGCCAAACGTTGAAGTATCGGTGTATTAGAGAAAGTTAGGTATTCCCGAATTTAATATTAATGACAATGACTATGGATTCTGGGAATTAAAAGTGGTAGGTAGGTACGTAGTATGTATATATAGTTTCGAAACTGGAATTGAAGTGCCATTTTTAATTGTTGCTCGTGTTAGATTGAGTTTATCTATTAATTTAACTGTATTTTGTGAATATTATAACAAAATGACAAGTTCTTTAATTAAAAGCAATCGTGGCAAAGATTTATTGGTTTTCGAAAATTTTACGTTTTATAAAACAAAAGTTTTAAAAAGTGAAGAAGTGTTTTGGAGATGTATCCAAACCAAATGTAGTGCTAAGGTGTTTACTATTGTATCTGATCTTACCGCATCCAGAAGTGCTTCGTTTCATAACCATCAACCAAATGAAAAGAAACTGAATAGGAAAATTGTTTCAAACTCTTGAAAGCGGAAAGCATTAGATGATATAAGTGAAAAACCGTCAAAAATTATACGCAGAACACTTGCGAATAATTTGCCAGCCACAATTACGACGACTGATATTAGTTATATCAGAAAAAACATGTACAACTGTCGCCGAAAAGTGATGCCCAGTGGACTTCCTTCCAATATTCAAGAAGTTCAAGAGGTAGTACAGACGTCTGCGCCCCAAACCAGCAAAAACGAATGTTTTCTGTTTATAAATTGTTTAAAAAGCAATATAATTGTATTTAGTTGTGAAACTAATATTCGCGTTTTAACCATTATATTCTGTACATGGACGGTACATTTTCTTATTGTACCAAATATTTTTTACAGTTCTTTACCATACAAGGGTTAACTAATGGACATTATTGTATTGTTTACTGCCTAACAAAAACACTAAGACCTACATGGAACTTTTTTCTTTAATAAAATCCAACATATTTGAAGCATATAACATTGAATTTTATCCAAAAATTATTTATGTAGATTTTGAAAAAGCGATACACAACGGTATTGTGCAAATCTGGCCTAACACTGAAATAAAGGGCTGTAGATTTCACTAACACCAAGCGTGGTTTAGAAAAATTCAGTCACTTGGTTTAACCTCAGAATTTAAAACTGATTCGGAAATAGGCAAGTGGCTGAAACATATATTTGGTCTTACTTATTTAAATCCAAAAGATGTAGAAGATTGTTTTGTTTTTGAATTAATGGCATATAAGCCTCAGAATGCAATTTTAGACAAATTCGCCGATTATTTAGTTGAAACATATGTAGATAGTAATGCAATATTTCCCCCTTATTTCTGGGCGGAAGGAAAAGCTTCAATTTCTCATAGCACAAATGCATGCGAGTCTTTCCATTCATATTTCAATTCATCTTTCTACAACACACATCCTTCTATATATGTATATCTTTATTGAAAAAAAATTAAAGAATTTCAGGTTGACACTTATGTAAAAATTCAAAGTCGGCATATTGTCAAGCGTATTAAAGATAGACAAGTTCAGCTTAAATTGAAAAATCTCTAACAATTGATACTTAAATATGAATTTCATCAAATAAGCAGAATAGATTTTGTAAAATGTGTTTCACATTACAATAAAATTTAAAAATTGTACATACATATATGACAACTTACTGTATATATTAACTCTGCTTTTACTTACAATAAACAATATTTAAATGTAAGATTTTGTAAAATGTGTTTCACATTACAATAAAACTTAAAAATTGTACATACATATATGACAACTTACTGTATATATTAACTCTGCTTTTACTTACTTTTATGTTACTTTTTGGTTATCAGGTTAAAATACAAATTGGTGAGGAAGATACCTGTAAGATTAAGAACGACCCTTAGTTCTGGTGAGGAAAATACCTTACGGATTATCTGACCCGAGCGGTTGGTGAGGAAATTACCTCCGCCCAGGGATTCCAACGTCAACCCGCTAGGAACCCATCCAGCGAGTACAAAACCTGCCCGAGGAGCAGAAACAGCATAAACCCCTACTCTAGAACAACATAAGCACCCTTTAATTTTCTCTGAAACTGTTTTAAGCTTGAAGACTGCCCAATGTTCAGTGGCAGTCTGTTGAAATACTGCAAGCAAAACAACATAAAAACTATTTCAGTAAATAAATTTAATTTAGGTAAATTATGGGCCAACAATAAAGATAGATTTGAAAAAACACAAAAATGTGGAATATACAAAGTCAATTGCATGACCTGTGATGCGTTTTATATCGGGCAAACAGGTAGAAGTTTTCACACTCGTATTACTGAACACAGGAAAGCCATTTTAAATTCTAGGAAATGCTCAGGGATTTCAGAACACTGCATTGATAACAACCATATGATCTCATCGGACAATTTTAATATATTACACTCTTCTTCAAAAGGATTACGATTAAATCTCCTGGAAATATTAGAAATTTCAAAGGCGAAAAATAAGTCGTTAAACATTGTAAACGAGCAAACAGAGTTTAGACTTTCGCCGATAATGAGGGCAGTTATTTGAATTTAATTAGTTATTGAATAATTATATTATATCTTAAATTACCCCCTTTTCCATTTGCACGAAAATTTGTTAGTAACGTTATCCCCTCTCTATTTTGTAGTTACATACATCTATTTACACTTTAGAAAATTTATTCTTATGTTAATTGAAAATGGACTGCAGAGTCCGAAACAATTGTCTTATTTTATGTAAATAAAATTTAGTGAAACATATAACCAAGTGTTCTTTTTTCATCGTGAATTTATCAAGATGTTTCACCAAGTGCTAAGCGAGAGTTCAATCAATTTAATACCATATAAACTATTGAATCGCGACTCGCACTTGTCGCGGGCTTTGGTAAATTTAGAAGTTGGTTGCCGCGTGTATCATACGAATGAATATCAGACCTATGCTGGATATTACTTTGCTTTTTAAAGATGACAGACAATGATTCGTATAATAACAATGAATAAACCGTCATGATTCCACTATCCGCATACAACGGCCGACAGTGGGCGTCCGCTGCCGCCCCGCACAAGAGCCGCACATGTTGCTTCTGCAACCTAAAAATCGAAAGAAGATTCCCAGCGGTCGTGAATCCCCAAAATGCTATACAATACCGTAGACGAGACTCAAACAATGAAAAATATACAGTCCTAGCCGTGGACTCTCCCAGGTTACGACGCACCACTCCAATCGCACAACAAGCAGATGAGAGCTTACACGAAAGGCGACGAACATGCCCGGTCCAACAAGGGCCTGGCTCCACAATTCGATGAGTATATTTATATCCGAATCAGACTTCCGGTTTAACCGGAAACGATGGACACTTTTTTTTATTTTAAATGAAACACCCCATATATTTTTACGAATTTCAATAGAGCTCTGCTCTGGGAGGACAGGAATAATAAGGTTTGGAGCGACATCACACACTGCACGACAATCAATGGAAGCTGTGCGAGAATTGTTCGGCAACCGTGTGATCTCAAGATTCGGTAACATACCCTGGCCGTCTAGATCGCCAGATTGATCCGTTTGTGATTTTTTCTTGTGGGGTTACGTCAAGAGTAAAGTGTACACGACCCGACCAAGAACCCTGGATGAGTTAAAACAGAGAAATCGGGTATCCCAGCTGAGATGTTTCAGCGGTCAATGGGGAATCTCAACAGCAGATTTTAAGAATGTATTCGTACATCTAGAGGACGTAATTTTAAAAAAATGATAAATTCCATCAATCTTTCGTAAATGGCAAGTTTTAAGGTTTCAATTACTATGAATAAAATTGATTTCCTTCATCACTTTTAGTTTTATTGGATAGGAAAAAATACATTTTAGAGATTTAAATCTGGAGACCGCGTGGGCCATTCAATGAATCCTTTACGACCAATCCACCGATTTGGGAATGTTTCGTTTAGAAAACTTCTAACATTAAGGGCATAGTGAGGGCTAAATTACAAGAGGGTGCTCCATCTTGTAATTTGGCTTGTTAACTGTTCATCAAATAAAAATACTCATTTGAACATTTCGAACTTTATTATTGTCCTTCAGAAAAAAGGTGGAATATAATTATGATACAACGTGTTTTAATGCGTATTCATCAGTTTTGATGATGTATTTCTTGTAGTTTATTGAAAGTATTACTTGATGTTGTATTGGGTCTAGGACGTTTCTACGCCGCCGGTTCTTCGCCGCCAGTTCATCGCCGCCGTTTCTACGCCGGGACGGTTCTACACTGGCCGTTTCTACGCCAGCCGATTCTACGCCGCATTCAAATTATCGAATCATTTAAAAAGTAGCATTAACATTTATTTTAATTTAAGAGAATAAAAGAATTTCCGAATGGGTAATCTAAAACACCGCAGAAAAATTACCTAGGAGTTAACGGGTTTACAATCCAGTGTGTCTTGCTAAACCAACAGAAATGAATGATCCCGAGCGTGTTAAAAGAAAAATAGAATGCGAAGATACGTTCAAGTTTGGCCTTTCTACGCTACACGCTTGGATTCGCTGTATGGATATGATTCTTCACATTTCATACAATCTCAAAAAGTGGTCTGCGACCACAGCAGAGCAGAAACAACAAAAACAAATCAAGAAACAACAAGTCCAGGAAAGAATTGTAAACATTATTATTGTTTCACATATTTTATATTTGGTACATACTTATATGTATACATATTTAGTTTTCCTATCAGTAGTATTTCTGACAGGCGAATGGTGTGTAATTGTACCTTACAATTACTAATATAAAATACTCGCTCAATAAGTAATAATTTCTTTTAAAAATTACCTAGGAGTTAACGGGTTTACAATCGCCGGGATTATCTTAATGATGTTATGGTTATCAGCACAGACCCATTAGCACAAAGGACGTAATCAGAAATTTTAATCCGCTTAATTCTTAAATTCTTAAAATTCTAAAAACCGTTTAACAGTATTTGGTATAAATATGGGGCAGGAGCCCTTAACACATCACTTTAAGTGTATTCGCCACAAAGTAATTATTACGTTAGTTAACAGTGATCTTAATAATGGAAACAGCAGTTCTCAGCAAGAGAGGAAACGAGAAGTTTTCCTATAACGGATATTTGTACGTTTTCGACAAAGTTAGTAAAAGGAACCCTAGTTTACAATTTTGGCGGTGCGAAGAAGTGGGTCGCTGTAAAGGAAGAATTCACACGAGGGCTGGAGAAGTGGTCAACGAAATCAACAATCATTCTCACCCTTCCTCGGCAGCAGCCGTACAAGTAGCATCTGTTGTTACTAAAATGAAACGTCGTGCAGAAGAAACTATGGAGGGTACAAGTGTAGTTATAAATCAGTGTGTAATCGACGTGCCTGAAGCTGTTTTAGCATCGATTCCAAATAGTGCAGCCCTGAGAAAAATAATCAGAAGAAAACGGAATCAAATTAATGCTGCACCTGCTGATCCCGCACCTAAACGACGACGCAGACCTAAACGATTTAATCCATATAAGGTATATGTGCCTCAACCAGGAACAGAAGAAACTTTTTTGCTAAGCGACGATGGAGAGGGAGCAAACAGAATTTTAATTTTTGGAAGAGAAAGCTGGTTGCAGCATTTGCATAATGCCAATACATGGTACACTGATGGTACCTTCGCAATAGCACCGAGGCTATTTTCCCAAATTTATATTGTTATGGCAACAAAACACGGAGGAGTGCATCCTATATTGTATGCTCTGTTACCTAACAAGCAGCGTGTTACATACACACGTATGTTCGAACTAATGAAAACACTAGTGCCAAATTTAAGTCCAGGATTTATCATTTGTGATTATGAATATGCAGCTTTTAGTGCCATGAAAGATTGCTTTCCGGAAGTAAATGTAAAAGGCTGCTTCTTCCAATTAGCACAAAATATGAGGAAGCATTTAGCTCAGATTGGTGTTATTGGTCAATACAACAATGATGCTGAATTTGCATTGAGAGCTAAAATGGTCCTTGCATTAGCATTTGTGCCAATAGCTGATTTAGATGAATACATTGATGCTTTAGCAAATGATTTGCCAGTAGAACTTCAGCCGCTTCTAAATTGGTTTGAAGACAGCTATGTTGGCCGTTTAAATCGACGCGGGAATGGTAGGCGCCCGCCTATGTTTCATCCAACAATGTGGAATTTATACCAGAGAACAATCGATGGAGAAGATCGCACCAATAATCATGCAGAGGCAGCCAATCGTCGATTGCGTTCTGAATTAGGTATGCATCACCCAACTATTTGGAAATTTATAGATGGATTGCGAAAAGTACAAAAAGGACGAGACGCTTATTTTGAGCAACTTCTCGCCGGACATTTACCACCGATGAAACTGAAAAAATACCGTGTCGCTGATGAACGTATTCGAAGAATTGTCTTAGATTATGGAAACAGGGAACCTCTATATTATTTACGTGGCCTAGCACACAATTACCAAATGACGCAATAATCTTATTTTCCTAATTTAAAATAAATTTTCTATTTTATTTTATTTTCTATGACTGTATGTATGTGTTTAAACAATAAATTTTAATTGTAATTGTAATCTTAATTTGAATGCGGCGTAGAATCGGCTGGCGTAGAAACGGCTAGTGTAGAACCGTCCCGGCGTAGAAACGGCGGCGATGAACTGGCGGCGGAGAACCGGCGGCGTAGAAACGTCCCATTCCCTGTTGTATTGCTAAGATGTATTTTTTCGATTTGCCTCTGAGAAAAGTTATCTTTTTTTTCACTTTTAAGTAATTTGTTACTACAGTAGACACTCGGTACCGTGAACAAAATAAAACACACAGTGTTCACCCTAACGAATTGTTCACGTTAACGAGAGGGTAATTTGATGCTTAAAAGATATGATGAGCCTGTACAAATAATATGTTACATATATAAATACTTGTTTATTACGACTTATGACCATTTATTCAATATATTAACATTTAATAATAAATAAATATGCTTTTTAAAAAAAATCCGATATTTTGGTTTGCTTTCTATGTTGTTTAACTTTTTGCGATACAGCAATTTCTCTCAGGTCTTTTAATGATTGAATGTGGTTACAATCAACTCCACTTACTTCTGCCCATTGAATTGAGATGTTCAAAGCATTTATTGCACTGTCTAGGGCAACCGTCTTTTTTGAGTTTTCTTCAGTTTCCTCAGTTAGATTTTCATTTTCATCTTCATTAGTACCTTCCACTTGTGTATCCACTTCATTCCAATTAATTATATCTGTGTCAGTAAATTCAACCTAGAAATAACATTACATGTAGATACTGAAAGTTATGACATTCACGAATTACATACTTGCGGTAATAGCATGTTTAACATATCACGTGATTCAGTTATTGCTCTTGCTTGGCTTTCTCTCCATTTTCGCAATAATTCGGCAAGTCGCAAATCATCCTCTTCGTCTTGATCACTGAAATCTAAAAGTTCGTTCCAACATTTGGCAATTATTGCAGGATCTAATCGGTTCCATGCAGACATTAAATTACTAACCGCATCTTTTAGTGTGACATCCTTTAATGGAAAATGGATTTAAATGAAAATGGGAAAATGACGTGACGCGTTTGCCATGACCTTCTAAAACCCCGGATTTAAACCCAATGGAGAATGTATGGGGTTATATTACAAAGCAAATGTACAACAATAACTTTAGACCTGCAAATGTCCCATAGTTAGCAGACAAGATTGAAGAAATTTGGAGCGAAATTTCTCCGGCCTATATTCGTTCATGCATATATTCCATGCCTCAGTGTTTGTAACGCGTAATAAATAGTAATGGAGCTGCTTTAAAATATTATGTTTCTTTTAAATTACATATATATGTTATATACTTTTATTAGAAATATAAATTAAATATTAAATTTATATGAATTTTCGTTTGGCGTTTAAAAAAAGGCAAAACTGACATAGACTGATTTACATTATTAAAATATTGCGAAATGTAGCCTAAAGAGTTGTACGCGTTTTTTAATGCCACAATTGTACATTTTTTATATTTTGTAATTTTTTTTATTTCCTTCTGTTTTGTTTTATCCAATAAGTTTTTATTTATTTAATGTTATTAATTACTGTTCATGTGCATTTAATTTTTAAATTAATGGTGTACAACTGTTGAATAATAAAGACTATTATTATTATTAATATATACAAGGTGTGTATAAATTGTCGCAAAAGCTACACGTAGCGACATTCTTCGTTCGGTTCTGAATAAAAAATCTTAATGTTAAAATGTCGTATCATGCTTCGTAAATTCGTAAATGTCAAAATTTGACAGTAATAATTTTGATTGAACTCACTTTGAAATACAAACTTATTGTTCTACAACGTTGCCAAATGTGTTTTTCGTGGAAGTACGTTAATGAATAAATGTTTAGAACAAGCTTTTAAATCAAAAAGAAAACGTTTACGAAATAATACTAGTAAAAATTTTTTCTTTAAACTAAATTGCATCCATCTCTATTAGCAGATATCGAAGAGCAAAGGTTAGTTACGCACTAAAAGTCTGAACTTCAAGAACCCCGTGAGAACAAACGAAGCATGATACGACATTTTAACATTAAGATTTTTATTCAGAACCAAACGAAGAACGTCGCTGCGTGTAGCTTTTGCGACAATTTATACACACGTTATATTATAATAAAATTAAAAAACCCTTACCACAATAGAATTTAATGATTTTAAATACGTATTTCTACAACCACGTTGCCATCTTCAGTAGAAAAACCAGTGTAACACTTGAACGCACAAAAACACTCACAGAAGGATTGTTCTGAACGTCTTCTAGTTTAACACTAAAATCTTCAATCTTAAATGCTACAAAAATTACCTACATTTTGGTAAACCCCACCTATTCATGCAAGAGCATTAATCCATTATTTGTAAATTCTATAGAAAAACCGTTTAGAAATATTATAAAAGCCGTAATTTAACATACATTAAGGATCCAATTATGAAACTAATCCTAAAATTATATTGAAATATAAATTTGGAAATTAATGTTGAGTCAGAATATTTTAATGGCAAACATTGTAATGAAACGAATTTAAAAATAAATTCCATGAATTCGAATATTTTTTAATGGTTTTCCTATTTTTCTTGCTTTAATAACATCTAACTGTCAATTAACTCAAATAAAGGAGAACCTGGTATAGGACCCAAATCTGCGTTAATTACTCCTATTTTTAAAGATAAAAATGCTCTCAAAACTATCTAATTCATAGCAATCACGTTGAAAAGGAAAAAATAAATGAATATTTGCAGTTAACAAGCCTTTGTATGGCCCAAAATTGCTTCCAATTCGAAGGCAAGTTCTTTGAACAGCAACAGGGTACAGGCATGGGTAATTGCTTATCTCCATTTATCGCGAATTTATTTATGAGTCACTTTGAGATTGAGTTTAAAAAGTCAGCCAAATATTTTCCAAACATATGGGTCAGGTATGTAGACGATGTGTTTGCAATTTTTGATACCAATAAGTGCGACTTAGATTATTTTGTAACAAAATTAAATTAAAAATTTCCTAGTATTAAATTCACGGTTGAAAAGGAAAACAACGGAGGTTTGCCATTTTTAGATACCTTAGTAATTAGGAATTACAAAAACTTAGAGTTTGATATTTATCGAAAAGAAAAGATCGTCAACAGATTTATAACCGCAGATTCAAACCATACTTTTCAGCACAAGAGTGCCTCTTTCAATTTTCTTATCAATCGTCTGTTAAGCATGCCATTGACAAAGGATAGATATGAAAAGGAATTAACTTTAATTAAGAAAATGGCGAGTTACAACGGTTTCGATTCAGAAATAATAAACAAGCTAGTTAGAAAACATAAAGTAAGAAAAACAATTCAGGATTCCACATGTTTGCTACCTCAAATTGATTCGAGCAAAAAATTTTTTAGCTTACCGTTTCACGAAACTACGAAAAATTCAAATAAAATCTTTAGATAGTATAATCTTCAAGTAGCATTTCGGTCGAATAACTGCTTGAAATCTCTCTTAGGCAACGCGAAAGACAAAGTTGAGGTAAACAACAAATCCGGAATCTATGAAATAGATTGTAAGGATTGTGATAAAAAATATATAGGCCAAACAAAACGTTCGATTCTAACTCGTTATAAAGAACATGTTTCGCATATTAGATTCAATAGACCGGAAAAATCTAGTGTTGCCCGACATATTCTTGAATCAGATCACAACGTAACATCTGACTGTCTGAGATTAATAAATAACGTCACACGCCCCCGCGAATTAGATAGTTTTGAGCGCATTTTTATCTTTAAAAATAGGAATAATGTAATTAACGCAGATTTGGGTCCTATACCAGGTTCTTCTTTATTTGAGTTAATTGACAGTTAGATGTTATTAAAGCAAGAAAAATAGGAAAACCATTAAAAAATATTCGAATTCATGGAATTTATTTTTAAATTCGTTTCATTACAATATTTGCCATTAAAATATTCTGACTCTACATTAATTTCCAAATTTATATTTCAACATAATTTAAGGATTAGTTTCATAATTGGATTCTTAATGTATGTTAAATTACGGCTTTTATAATATTTCTAAACGGTTTTTCTATAGAATTTACAAATAATGGGTTAATGCTCTTGCATGAATAGGTGGGGTTTACCAAAATGTAGGTAATTTTTGTAGCATTTAAGATTGAAGATTTTAGTGTTAAACTAGAAGACGTTCAGAACAATCCTTCTGTGAGTGTGTTCAAGTGTTACATTGTTTTTTCTACTGAAGATGACAACGTGTTTGTAGAAATACTTATTTAGAATCATTAAATTCTATTGTGGTAAGGGTTTTTTAATTTTATTATTCACTTATAAGCCACAGTCTCCGATTTGTTAGTTAATATATATTATGAATATTATGATTATTTAATATAACTAACATGTCTTCTTTGAAACTATTTTAATAAATTAAGAATAAATATTTGTATTTATAATAGATTTTGCTTTTTTTAAAGAAATTTAGATTAAAAATAAATTTCATTAATTATTTCTATATACTGTATGCAAATATAGACTTGATTTTTTTAAAGAATATATAATCAATGTAGATGCTCAGAACTTACGGATGAAATTAATTGTAAAATAATTTAAACGCCTGGTAAATTGAGATTTCTTTCAGCACTAATACTACCTACAGGATGGAGCTCTTCAGTGTATAAATTGTTGACGTTGACAATTAACAAAAAGCGGCTTCGAAGACCATAAAGAAGACTAAAAGGCTTAAGCTGGTTAGTCAGGAGTTTATTTACATAATTTAATGTCAGGAGTTTGATACTTATATATATATATATATATATATATATATATATATATATATTCGCTATATACATTGTATGAAAGTTATGAAGAAACTTTAATTATCTTGTATATTATTAACGCACACAATATTTGATATGTCTTTAGTGTTTTTTCTAGATTTATTGAACATTCGCTTTATTTGGGTACGAATATTTATACAGTGTTCTTTTAAAAAGTTTCAGTGTTATTATGTATATGCATTGATATAATATAATGTAGTAATACATATATTACTATACACACTATTATACATAGTGTAAGAAGTTACCATTTTTTAAATATACAATTAATTAATCTACAGTGTCGTCATAAAGTTTGGAACCAAGCTTATAACCGCATTATTTTACATTTTTTGGAAAAACGCTCGGACAGGTAAATTTTCTTTTTTAAAACGTCATCTTTTGACATACAATTTTTTTCTATGACGTTATTGGTTTTCGAGTGATGACGTTATCAACATTTTCTTTAAATGGCAACCATATTATTTTTTTCTCGTTTTTGGTAGACCATTATATCCACCAAATAGTGATATAAAACAATTTGTATGTTGCATCACAATTTTTTTGAAAAAATTATATAAATTTAGAAAAAATACGAAAATTTTATTTTTGTACAAAATTAAAATTAAATTAAAAAAAATACATCTGAACTTAAATTTATTGTAACAGTTAACGTAAATTTTCAAAATGGACCCCACCAACCAACTGACGCTGTCCCAGCCGAGTGTAAATGCTTTGCGATCAATAGTAATCTGCGTTATTCGCTCCAGGTCAAAAGAAATTCGTCTTCCCAATCGGCCAATTACTTATTAAAAAATCTTATTTAACATTAAATAGTTTCACAAAAAAGGGCCAAAGAAGTTTAATTTATTTAAAAAATTGACATGATGTGGCAGACCATTTCTTAATTAAAATTATCGCCCAAAAATTGAAGATTTCAAAAACTAATTAAGCTTACAAAATTTACTGAAATATGTAAGTAAGTTTTTTTCACACTTTTATCTTGTGTGAGGACTTAAATATTCTTCTTGAACAAACCGGATCGTCAAAAGCACATGTACTCATGTTACTATGCAAAAAAATTACAAAAACAAAAACACGCACTTTTTTGCAAGATATTTCTTTATGATATTCTTGCTTCTTTTTATACAATTTATGTACAAAAATTTTAGTTTGAAATTGTTTCTATGGCGACAACATTGTTGAATTATTTACTTCTATTTTTTGACGTTAAATTTTTGAGATATTGCGTAAAAATTGTACATTTTCGCTAATATAAAAAATGGCACATTTATCTGAGCGAGAAAGAATCGAAATTTTAATTATAGTTGGGTATGGGGACAGACAAAGAACGTATGCAGAAGCATGCGATTTGTTTAACCATGAACACCCTGATAGACCTCCAATTACCAGATCTACGGTGACAAAACTAGTTGGAAAATTTACCGAAACTGGATCCGTAAAAGATCGACCACGGCAAGGTAGACCTCAAGTAGGAGAGGATGTGAAATTAAATGTGCTTCTAGAAGCAGAAGGAAGGCATCATGTTTCCACCAGACAACTTGCGTTAGCCAATCAGGTGGCTCACTCATTTGTCGTCAACTTATTTAAAAAAGAACGCTATCGTCCTTACAAAGTTCAACTTGTACAGGAATTACATGAGGATGACGAAGATCGTCGACTGCAGTTCTGTGAAGACGTAATGTTACGTTGTGACCAAAATCCAAATTTCTTGGAAAACATCGTCCTCTCAGATGAAGCTACGTTCTGCCTAAATGGATCTGTTCACCGCCATAATTGCAGATATTGGTCGCAGAACAATCCGCATTGGACTCAAGCGTGTCATACTCAGCGAAGAGGAAAAGTTAACGTATGGGTTGGAATGATTGGACGACGCATTTTAGGACCATATTTTTTTGAAGGAAATTTGACTGCTGTGCAATATTTAGAATTTTTAAGATTTGAACTGGTTCCAGCGCTCGCTGTTATTTTCCCAAATCACGAGGATGGTGATGTACCCCATCCAAATATTTGGTTTCAACAAGATGGGGCGCTTCCCCATTATGGTGTAGAGGTTCGCCACTATCTTGACGAAATATTTCCCAATAAATGGATTGGACGGAGAGGCGCCATAGAATGGCCACCTCGTTCTCCTGGCCTGACTCCGTTAGACTTTTTTTGTGGGGTTATTTGAAATCGAAAGTGTATTTTAACAAACCGAATAATTTAGAAGATTTAAAAGAACGAATTCGCGTAGAACTGACACAAATATCCTCAGACATAATTGAGGCGAGTATACGAAGTGTTTACACTCGGCTGGGCCAGTGTCAGTTGGTTGGCGGGGTCCATTTTGAAAATGTACGTTAACTGTTACAATAAATTTAAGTTCAGATGTATTTTTTTTAATTTAATTTTAATTTTGCACAAAAATAAAATTTTCGTATTTTTTTCTAAATTTATATCATTTTTTCCAAAAAATTTTGTGATGCAACATACCAATTGTTTTATATCACTATTTGGTGGATATAAAGATCTACCAAGAACGAGAAAAAAATAATATGGTTGCCATTTAAAGAAAGTGTTGATAACGTCATCACTCGAAAACCAATGACGTCATAGAAAAAAATTGTATGTCAAAAGATGGCGTTTTAAAAAAGAAAATTTACCTGTCCAAGCGTTTTTCCTAAAAATGTAAAATAATGCGGTTATAAGCTTGGTTCCAAACTTTATGACCACACTGTATATAAAAAATCTAATTTTCATTTAATTTGTTTTTTATAAACTCACAAACTACACAATCGATTTTGATAAAATCTTGTGTGTGTGTTCCTTATGTTGTGTGGAAGGTGTTATGATATACATATTTTTTCCAAACTTTATCTGAAAATATTAAAGAAATAATAATATGTGAAATTAAATGAATTTTTATAGGAAAAATCGTAATGCAATTTTAAATAATTATATAAAAACCATGACAACGTTACATAAAATATGACAGTACAAAACATAATATACTGTCATTTCTTATAATTATATGTAATTGAATTTTCACATTAAAAAAAACTCTTCGAAAAGAGCCACAAGTGCCGAAACATGTAAGAGTTAAAATATTGTGCTCCAATTACTTCCGTCGATGTTGAACGATCTTTTTCCACATTCAAATACTTGCTGGACGACAGAAAACATTAATTTAAAATATAAAATTTAGAAAAGCTTCTAATTGCTATATTTTTAATAGTACTTAATTGGATAGATCATACATCATAAGTCATAAGTAGAGACCGGACGCATCGGGCCGAAATTGCGATCGACCATATAATATCGCTAAGTACAACACGCACTATACATTCGGTTAACCAAACATCTGTTTTTTGTCGTTGAATTATGATAGATCCTGTTTAATATCGTTTCATCGAATCTACTTCTCCGAATTATTTCGACGTAAGTGTCCGGCGAATTAAGTTTCAATAACTTACGCATACAGTTTTAATAATCATTTATTTAGATCTACAACACTGCTTAAGTTACTTTTTCAGATATGATATGGAACCACGTCGAGAATGGCATCGTGAAACAATGGCGAGTTGGATTAAGGATCAAACTGATTGTATGTCCATTGCCAGTGATTCCGAAATTTATTGCGAAGTCTGTAAAATATCGTTAAAAAATTCCAAGCAAACGCACGTAAAGCGTCACTTAGCATTGCAAACACATATACAGAAATTAGACCCGTTGGAATCTAACAATTTTAGCGAAGAACTCTGTCAAACTTTAATGGCGGCAAATATTCCATAAAATAAAAATAACAATCCTGCCTTCAAAACCTTTCTCCAAAAATATGCTGGTCGAATTGTTTCTGTTGAATCCACCTTACGCAAATATTATGTTCCTAAGAGCTTCACGAAAGCAGTAGAACGCATCTTTCAAATCAGTACCTATGGATAAGTGCCGACGAAACTGTCGATGTATTAGGACGCTGTGTGGTAAATATTACTACATCCAACTATTCCATATAACGCATATGTAATAGCAACAAAAGTTATATATACAGTTGATGCGGAAACAGTAGCTAAAACCATTTACGACAATATGCACCAAATACTTCATTATGACGACAGGTACAAAGAAAAAATACATTTATTTATGAGTTACAGTGTTGTATATATGTTAAAAACAGGCAGATTATTAAAGGAAGCATATCCTAATATGCTGCATCTTACTTGTGTAGCACATGCTTTCCACAGAATCTGTGAATATATCAGAGACACCTTACTGGAAGTTAGACGCTTTCAAAAAAGTTCTCAGAAAAGCACTCTTTACAGAGAAAAACTTCTATCTTTGTCACTGCCTCCCTCTCCAATAATAACTAGATGGGGAACATGGTTGGAAGCTACTAGTTTTTATGCAGAGAATTTCGATAGTTTACAAAATTTCGTTACATGTTTAAATGACAATGCTCTAAGTATTTCTGAGTGCAAGGAACTAATACAAATTCCAAATTAAAAAAATCATTTGTACTTTCTTCAGAAACACTTTGGAAATTTTTCAAAACTAATCACTTATTTTGAAAATCAAAATCTCAAATTAAATGATGGATTAATCACATTAGATGGTGGCTATTAATAATTCGAAAAATATTTCAACTGACTTCGGATTTAGCTTTCGATAAAAGTTAGACGCAGTCTTTAATAGAAATCCTGATTTAATAACATTACGACAATGTGCAGATTTAACAATATGTGAAATTTTATGAATTTATATACATACATACATACGGAAAAATTATATATACAGTATGTCAACGGATCGAGGTTCAAAGAGGGAAAACTTCTTTATTTTGCATTTTACAAGAAAAATGTATTATTGATAAAAGTTTTTGCCTGTCCCGAAACGACCAAGTCAGCTTTAATCTTTTCAAATTTTCTTTTAGTTTAAGATAAAAATCGAAAAATTGGTCGTTTTATTTGAAAATTTTTTAAAGTCTTAGAAATTAAGTTGCGTTGTCATGGTAATTACCGATATTTATTTATCTAATTAACTGTCACATAGAAAAATCAACCATAATCGTTGAAAATGTTGTCAAAAGACCAACGAATTTACCTAATTCAATGCTATGGCAAAGGTAATAAAGCGATCCGTCGAGTTGTCGAAGAATTTAATCAAAAGTTCCCGGATATTTACATCTCAAATAGAGGTACACGAGCATTGGTAAAAAAATTCCTATCCACTGGTTCCATGCTGGATATATGATTGTTTCGGCCTTTACTTGATGAAATTCCATTATAACTATTAAGATAAAATAAAACAAATTTTATCTTAATAGTCCATACTGGATGTAAAGAAAAGCAAAATAGCACGCGATGGAGACGACGCCGCCACTCTTCTTGTAATGGATTTAGTACGGAACTATCCCAAACTTTCTTTGCGGCGCAGATCAGTCCATCTGGGAATTAGTAAATCGCTCATTCAAAAAATTTTGAAACAAAGGAAGTTCCATCCCTACAAGCCCATTTTTAATCATGCATTAGAACCCGGAGATCCTTCGAAACGTTTGCATTTTTGTCTGTGGATGGGCGCTCAAATCATGGGTAATCAATACTTTTACAGAAATATTATTTTTTCTGATGAGGCCACGTTTTCTACTAATGGTACTGTTGCATCTCAACATGTGAGATATTGGAGCGATTACAATCCGAATTTTCGCATCCCACACAATCGACAATATTCGGCAAAAGTTAATGTGTGGTGTGCAATTTCTTACCATGGTATCATTGGAGCATATTTTTTTGATAATACTGTCAATCAGCATACGTACTTGGATATGCTGCAAAATTTTGTTCATGAACGTTTGGACGATCTACCGATTAATTACCTCGCGAGGTGTTATTTGTCCGGCTCATTATGCTAGGATTGTCGTCGAATGGTTAAATCAGCAATTTGGACAGAATTGGATAGGTCGAAATGGTCCCGTGTTATGGCCACCAAGGAGCCCTGATTTAACAATGGCTGATTTTTATCTTTGGGGTCGTTTGAAGCAAATAGTTTATGCAAATAATATTCCTCAGAACGTAGAAGATTTAAAGGAGAGGATTAGAGACGCTGTGACGTCTTTAACTCTCGAAGAAATTCGAAGAAGTTATAGGGAATTGCGCCGACGGCTAGAATTGTGCGTTGAAAAGGGCGGAGAATGGATTGAGTAAAATAGTTATTAGGTATATCATTTTTGTTTTTGAGCTTATGAAATTAAAATCTATTGACTTGGCCGTTTCGGGACATGCAAAAACTTTTATCAAGAATACATTTTTGTTGTAAAATGCAAAATAAAGAAGTTTTCCCTCTTTGAACCTCGATCCGTGGACATACTGTATATATATAGTAAATTCAATTTGTTGGCGATTCAAGGTCTGGTTTTACTTCAAAATATATATATTCAAAACAATCCTACATGTTTCGGCAAATTATGCCTTTTTCAAGGAATATAAAATATAAACGATAGTAGATTAATATACTGTCATTTATATTTTATATTCCTTGAAAAAGGCGTCATTTGCCGAAACATGTAGGATTATTTTGAATATATATATTTTGAAGTAAAACCAGACCTTAAATCGCCAACAAATTGAATTTACCATAACATACGAAGGTCACGAAATAATTATCTTTATATATATATATATATATATATATATATACAAATCAAAAACATTTATATTGTTATTTATAGATTCACAAACTACATTATCGATGTTCATAAAATTTTGTGTGTTCCTTATGTTGTGTGGAAGGTCGCGATTATTTTTTTTAAAAATTTTATGAACAAATATTAACAATTTAACAATATGTGAAATTTTATGAATTTATATACATATACACACACACACATAGGTAAAAGTTTTCTAGCACCGGTGAAACCTTTGATGCGCTTCGACATAAGTAGCGCAAAAATTTCTCAAATACTTTGGTAGTACCTTTTTATTACGAGTTAACTTTTGCTAAACATATACTCTATTTACACTTACATATTGTTATGAAATCCTAATGATAAAAGGGAAAATATGTTTATTTAATCTTGAATGAATTGTCTTATATGGAAAACTTAAAATAATGTGTATAGGTTAGATGTAAATGTTAGGAAGATGTTATTTAAAAGAAAATACGACTGACAATTGTCGAATTTGAAAGGCGAAAATATTAATGATATTGATATTTGAAAAATAATCAAACAAGTGGCTGGGTTTTTGAAAGAAAAAAAATGGAAATTATTATTAATTTTTAATCATTTGATAGTATAATATTATTAATAAGTTTGCTGGTATTAATGTTAAACATATATATTTGTGAAGTTTTTCTTTGGAGACTGTGGTTATGTAAAAATTTAAAAAAGGTATATAACCCTTTACCACAATTACTAATCGTATCCTAAATACGTATTTCGACAACGTATACCTACGTGGACGCCGTGTACATGGACGCCGTGAAAAGTTGTTGCGTGATCCTATGTGCTAGCTTACGGTGCCCCATGTGCGACACTTTGATTAGTGGTTTTACCTGCTGATGATGACAACTTAGTTGTCGAAATACTGATTTAGGATACGATTAGTAATTGTGGTAAGGGGTTATATACCTTTTTTAAATATATATTTTTAATAAATTGTCAATCGAAAAATTATAATTGAAATAAGAATAGTGTTGGTAACAGGAATTTAATAACAAGTGTAAAAAGAATGAAAAATAATAGGAAACAGGAATACAGAAATTGTTATAGAAAGAAGTTAAAAATAAAGTGCGTATAAAATGCATTCCTCGTATTTACAGTATTTTTCTTCTTATTCAAAAACTGGCCTAATTTAACAAATATTTCTCGTATCTCTTGTGTTAATATGTTCATTGTAAAATTTTGTTTCCAAATTTCGCGTTCGTTATGTATCTGTCCACAACTACTGTAATCCTAAATTATTTTAGTTTTTAACGTATATTCTGGTTTTAGTTTTATTATATATTTGACATCATCATTTCTTAACTTCAGTTGTTCCTTAATGTATTTACGGTATGTAGGACGTTTGTTTTAAAACTGTCGCGGTTATGCACGTCGCGAGAACGATCAATCTCGGACGCTATTAAAAAGTTTATAGCAGAAATGCCGGACTTATGTTATGGTAGCGCCAAAATTTAATACCTACTTTATAATATCCCTTTAATGTCTTGGTACAAAAGGGGTTGCCAACATTACGTCAATAGTAGACATTAGCAAGCACACTTCGATAAAAAGGGGCAAACGGCACTATGAAGATTTTAAATTTAATTTATGTGTTACATGTATTTTATGCAATCTACCATTTCATCTACTAGACGACGAAGCATCTGTCTCCTTTAGGAACAAAATATATGGACTGTAAATTACCAAGTCGGACATCGTTACGAAGTTTAGTATCAGAGAATTATATATGTGGACGAAAAATATTCTGTGGTTTATATTTTAACCGTCATCCCCAAAATTGTACTGCCGAGTAGATTTTGAAAGTGCTGTTGAACTCTTTGAAGAAATTTGAACTTTCAACCAAGCAACTTATTGTTTATGACTTTTATCACCATCAGAATTACCCTAATGTACCGTAAAACTCAAAGGTAATAAATCTACACTCTTACAACTCTAAGGGCTCTTCAAAGCATTTTCGGCGGTGACACTATATTTTCAGAAACTGATTCTTAAATTTCTAACCCTGTATTCTATTCATTAGATACTTCAAAATCTTTTTATTTAGTTTCTTTCCTTGCATCGCTGTAATGTTTTAATCTCAATCCAAATCCAATCTATTCATGTTATGCCGAGTCTAGCCTATTGTATAATCTTTTGCAAGTAAATTTAATATTATCTGTGCAAGTCGAATGATTAATTTTGGAATCACTTCTCACAAAATAATACAAGAAACGTGAATCTTGAATGGCTGAGAAATTCCTCAATATCTCCAATTTCGTCATATTCTAATGTTAACTTTGGCGTTTATTCATTAATAACGTCAATGTATTCACTATTTAAGAGTTTACATCATAAATCTTCAGTACGTCTAACAAAACTGAGTGGGATATATTCTCAAATACTTTTTTTATAGTAAATGTGTATAAATTCAATATAAAGAGTCTTTCGTTTCATTTATTTCCGCCACTAAAGTATTAAGTATGTATTCATTTTTTACACTTACGACTATTTCTATTGCATCGTTTTGTTTAAAAAATATGAAGAAGTAGCTTTTCCTAAATCTTCTTAAGTTAGATTTTGATATAATCTAATTATTACCTGTAGTATACAGCAGTGGCGGCTCGTGCTAAAAATTTTAAGGTGTTCTGCAAGTTTTACAAAAAAATTTACCTAGCACGGGCAGTAAGAGGTTGTCTCCCATCGATCTTATCGTGCTTTCTTCGCCTTCCGCACTGAAGTAATGGATTTCTGGAACGATTGTCAATTGTCACACAAAAAAATAAGAGTCACTAAGCACTACTTTACTAACAAATTATTTCTTATAAATTAAATCTATTCTACGTTCTTTTCGATTTGCAAATTTTGTTATCACTTTGTCATTAAAATTGTCTATTTTGGAAATAAACTTTTTCTCGATAGATAGCATGGAAAGAGATGTTAAACGATCTTCGGTCATTGAATTTCTGAGAAACGTCTTATTTCGATTTAGTGTTGAAAAGCATCGTTCGGTCTCTGATGTTGTCATGGGAGTTGTTATTACAATTTCTAATAATTTTCTAGTCTCCTTCAACGTATCTCCCAGATTGTTTTTTATTAAAAATTTTAGAAGAGGTAGTGCGCCTTTTAAAGATCTACAATCAGTTCTTGAGTAAATAACAGACAATTCAGTTCGTAATCTTTCTTTATCAAGGGTGGGATAATAGGAGCATGCGGAAGTGAGTTTGTCCTCAGGAAATTTACTGCAATACTCTCCAAAGCATTCCGAAAAAAAAGTGATGCCACTACTAGATGCTCTTTAAAATGAAATCGATCTTTTGCACAATTTAGAATAACATCACACACCTCTAAAGCCGAAATTCGATGATTAAATCTGCTGTTATTTGGACTTTTGCGTTTTTTTTTTGTGGTGGCTCATCGCTTACTAAATCTGATGCTTCACTTATGATGTTGTCAATATTATTTCGAACTTGGCCTATACTGCGTTAAAAATTTTCGATAGCGTCTTTTACTAGAGTGGGTTCAATTTTTCTTTGCTGCAATTGATTAAACAGGATATCTACATGGGGCATTACATGATGGAAAAAAGTCAGCCAAAAATTGAAGATCGGATCATTTAATGTACGGCGAATAGAGGCGGGCTGCACTACAGACTGTATTGTTGGAGAATTGTTCTTCTATTTCTTCCATACACTCGATGAGAGAGGCCCTATTTTCGTACACACCATTAATGGTCCTGATATTAAAATTTCAACGGGTTGTAGCGCCGTGGGGGATCCTTCTGTTTACAATCTTGTTTAACACTTCTACTCGTTGGGGTGAATTATTGAAAAAGCCGGGAATGTCTTGTAGATTTCCAAAAAATACACGTACTTGCGAATTTGCAGAAGCAGCTTTAGATATAATTAAATTTAATTGATGGGCATAGCAATGTACATAGTGCGCAAAAGGGTACTTTTTTTTAATCAATGCTTGAACGCCTGCGTGTTGTCCGCTCATCACCGCTGCTCCATCGTAACTCTGTGCAATCAGTTTGTTAGGTGAATTTTGAATTAAAGCATCTATGACACTTAAAATTGTTTTGCTAAGTGTTTCTGCATCACATTTTTCAGGAATGACGTAGTTCCAAAAACGTTCAATTGGCTCACCATCACGAACATATCTAAAAATAACTACCATTTGAGTTTTTGCAGCAACATCCGTTGTTTCGTCCGCCATGATCGCCAAAAACGGAGAATTATTAATTTCCTCAATTATTTGTTCTTGGCAGACTTCAAGTATGTACTGTAACAGATCATTCTGTATTTCTTTGGAAGTGCCTTTAAATACCGAACAATTTTTTAGGTGCTCACTTAGAGTTGCATCTAATTCAGCCGAAAAATTAATAAGTCCACGAAATATCCCCGGATTCTCGGAAGTATCGCTCTTATCATGTCCCCGAAGGGCCAATTCAATAGCTCCACAAAATTTTATACAATTAATAATTTTTGATAAAATATAACGATTCTTTGACACATTTTCATTGTCTCTGTATATTTACCCAATAAGCAGAATCTAGTTGAGCCATAATATTAGTTGACCCTAGTAACGCAAATTCCATACAATTATGAAGATGGCTTTTAGAATTCTCATGTCTTTTTATTTTCAAACTCAAGTGCTCTAGATCCGTGACCCCTATTTCCGTCCAAGCTTTATCGCCACCAAAAAGTAAACAGGGAAAACAATATAAAGCATTTTTTTTGTTGCATCCACAAATCCATTCGTTTTTTGAATAAATATCGCTACTAAATTTACGTGTATAATTTTTCCCTCTACTTACACCAGTTTTTTCAATAGTGATATCTACTAATGGCCTACCATTTGCTTTTAATTTTATCTTTTCTTCGAATGAATATTTAAAGAATCTCTTCACCTTAATTAAATTAAAGACCACCTCCATAATACACAGAGTTTATATAAATTGTCAACAATACACAAAAACAAGCACGCGCACTCTAATATTATTGTTTTTACGTTAAACTCGCCGCACAGTAAAAAACACGCGAAAATATTAAATACCTATACCGAATCATATGACCGCGCTGGACTGAATGCAGCGAACATGGCTGATAAAATCACGCATTGGTTTTAGACATCCGCGGGGGTAGCGGGGTGCGCGCGGGTGTTTGAAAGAGTTCTGTGAGCACGTTCGTGTGGACCAGATAAGGAACAAGTGATCGATCGCGCGAATTAGGTTGGTTATTCCACTGGTCGCCTATTGTATATTATTTGATAATATACTATATATAACCAGCGTTAGTGTTGGAATTTCGGAAGCGAATATCTCGGCTTATACTGATCGGATTTTGATGATTGAGGTGTCTAATTGTAGGGTTTGATGTCTTCTACAGGATGATGTAGAAAAATATGCAAATTTTTTGATATACAGGGGGAGAATTTTCACAACAATATGTTACGCTTTTATAAACATCAGAAATGTCGGAAAAATTATGTAAAAGAAAACTAGTTATAACTAATACAGGTTCGCCCGCCCAATTTTTTGGGAGCTCTGCAGCACTGCAGCGCTTATGCGCCAGCCGCCACTGGTATACAGTGTTGACAAATCAAAAATCTTGACACAAACACTAGAAGAAATATTCTAAACATAACAATAAGTGAACTTCGAAAGTGCAGAAGACTTCACATCTTTGAAATGAATTATACATTTTAATGTTGATAATGTGAAGAAGTAAATACAACGTGTTTCAAAAAGAATTACATCTACTTGTCCATGAATTTCTCCTATAAATTATGATGCTCTGTATTCTTGTGGTTATCTACCTGCCACTGTTAAAATTTATCATCAAGAGATTCGGTAATGAAATTAATAACAAGTATAATTAGATTATCAATTTATTTAATAAGAAAACTTGAAATATGGGATATTAATCAAACAACCAAGGTAAATAACTAATTGTAGAAATTTTGATTATCATAATTTATAACAAGTGTTCAAAATGGTCACCATATTGTTCAATGCAGTACGACCTATCATGTTGTCAAAAATATTCTGCAATACATTTGGTGTTATTTCATTTTGCCTTTTAACACAGATTCTGTAGCCCGAAACTTGTAAATTTTTTCTTGCGATTTGAAGTTTATGATGTAATATATACAGGCTGATTCATTTTCGGCCCTCACCATGGGGATCTCTCTTATTATTGGAGATAGAGTATAGGTTTAAATTTGGCAAAGTTGTTAAATTTTGTGTTTGTTATAAATCCGTAAAGAAAATAGACCTGTGACAAATGACCTTCGTTATTAAAAAAAAAAACGCGTAAACCCCATTTTTTCTTTTACCTGTAGCACCGACATTTGGCCTTGTAGAGAAAAAATAAAACACATCCTTGTGGCCATTTCTAAACCTCCATCCAGTGGTGTACTCTAAATTTTTATACGACGTTTCGTTTCCTTCTGCCCATCATCAACTATCTAATTTCTTATAGGAGCCATATTGGATTTAGACATCATCAGAAAGAGTTTTTTTCTGATTTCAACCATGTACCACATGCTGACTATAGTTTTTGACATTAGGTTTTATTTGAAAGAATAAATTATAAGATTAAATAAGGTAGCCTAAGGTAGCCGGAATTCAACAGTAGCGAGTAAAAGATAACAAAAACATTAATAAAAATACATAGAAAAGTAAACAATAAACAATTACAGTAAATGTTCAATTATCTGGCCATCTTCGGTAATGCACAATTGGGCACGCCTTCTGGCATTTTGTACTGCCCTTTGTATAGTTCTTCTAGGAACTGCATCGAAGGCATTCTGAAGTCTGTCTCGTAATTCTTCAATGTTTTGTGGCGCATCTACTTTATAAATATTATTTTTAACATATCCCCATAAAAAAAAATCTAGCGGACTTAAATCAGGTGATCTCGCAGGCCATTCAAAAACTCCCCTATTTCCAATCCAACGGTTTGCAAACTCTTGATTTAAGAAATTTCTAACAACAGCTGCATTGTGTGCTGGTGCGCCATCTTGTTGCCACCATAAATATTGTAAATGATTTAATGGGATATTGTCGTCAAGATAGTCAGATACGTATGTACGTAAAATGTTTAAATATCTTTCTCCATTTAAATGTTCTTCATACATAACTGGTCCTAAGAGACGATTTGCCAAAATACCCATCCAAACGTTTATTCCAAAACGATGTTGTGGTCTTCTAGCCCTGTTTTGTCGGGGATTTTGTACTGCCCAATAGTACTCCGTATTTCTGTTGAACATTCTAGAATTTGTAAATTTTGTTTCATCTGACCAGATGATTTTGCTTAAAAAATTTTCGTCATTTTCTATCCTTCCCATTAACCAATTACAATATTCTAGCCTTCTCAAATTATCTCCAGGCAGTAAAGAGTGACTAACATGGATCCTGTATGGTTTAAACCTACTTTATGTAAAGTTCTCCAAACTCTGGACCGGCACAAATTTAATTCTGACGCTACTTCGCGTGTAAAAATTGATGGATTATTATTTATCTATAAAAATACAAGATTAACATTAAATTTGAAAACACGCTTTTAATTTACCATTTGTAAAAAATCTTGTCGATTTTCATTTAAATTCCTGTTGTCTTGACCATTACGCGGCTTAGTAAACGATCCATTCTCGACCAAATTTCTGTCGAGATCTAGAAAAATGGTACGATGAGGCTGTTGTCGTTCTGGATATAATTGTAGATATCTTGTACTCGCTACTGTTGAATTTCGGTTCGAAGAATAAAAAATACTTATCATATCTCGTTTCTCTTCGTTAGTGTATGACATTTTTGTATTATTAATGAACAATAAATGAAATGTTTGACCGATTGAAATTCCATGGCTACCTTATTTAATCTTATAATTTATTCTTTCAAATAAAACCTAATGTCAAAAACTTTAGTCAGCATGTGGTACATGGTTGAAATCAGAAAAAAAATTCTTTCTGAAGATGTCTAAATCCAATATGGCGCCTATACGAAATTAGATAGTTGATGATGGCCAGAAAGACACGAAACGTCCTATAAAAATTTAGAGTACACCACTGGATAGAGGTTTAGAAATGGTCACGAGGATGTGTTTTTATTTTTTCTCTACAAGGCCAAATGTCGGTGCTACAGGTAAAAGAAGAAAATGGGGTTTTCTCGTTTTTTTTTTAAATAACGAAGGTCATTTGTCACAGGTCTATTTTCTTTACGGATTTATAACAAACACAAAATTTAACAACTTTGCCAAATTTAAAACCTATACTCTATCTCGAATAATAAGCGAGATTCCCATGGTGAGGGCCGAAAATGAATCAGCCTGTATACTACCTTTTTCAAAACTGTAATTTTAGTAATTCAAATCAGTGAAAGTAAATTTTTGTTGATTTATCTACTCAAATTAAACTGTAAAGTTTTACGTTTTATTTCATATTATAATATAGCCAAAGAAATTCCTTCTCATATAATGGTACTTTATGGATAAAGTTGTGGACAGATGCTCTCGTATATTTAAACACTAAAAAGTTTTAATAAAAATATAGATACGTTTTTCGAATTTGGAACGTATATTTTAAATAGTTAATTGACGAAGGAGATACTTGTTGAAACTTCATTATAACGCTAAGAAATAAGTAATTAAACTTCTAGTTTCAAAAATTCTTTTATTGTAAATACACTACAATATTGTTTCGCCATAGAATGGCTTCATCAAATGGATGAAATACTGAATATGTACAATACAAGTTTGAATATTTATGTAAAAATTATTGGGGAAAATGGTGGTGGGAAATTTTACAATCTTAAATTTAGTAGAGGGGAGTTGTTTACATTTAAATGACCAACTAAATTTAAACAACTCCCCTCTACTAAATTTAAGATTGTAAAATTTTTCCACCACCATTTTCCCCAATAATTTTTACATAAATATTCAAAATTGTATTGTACATATTCAGTACCGTAAAATGGGGTTACTTTGATCAATTTTTATTTTAAAAACTCTGTATCTTTTGTATAAGTTGGCAGAAAAATACGTAAAAAAAACAAAATGTCGGTTTTTTGTCTTCTACCAGAAACTTAACTTAATAAATTATCAATTTACTTAGTTTTTGAGAAAAAAAAATTAAACCACTTGATCAAATTTATACACTGATCGGGGTTACTTTGATCACCATGCTTATTTCCATGTCATTTGAAAGTAAACCCAAAATGAACATAAAATTTAAAAACAAATTGAGATCTGTCCACAGGTTTTTTTTAATAAAGCTGTTTAAAACACTTGGGGTGACTTTGATATAGACAAAAATAATGTTTTAGTTATAATTTTATTTGAAATTAACATTTTAAAACACAGAAAATCAAATTCTTAAGCTCTAAACCTCATTAACATTGATCTCGTGTGGAAACACGACCAATTCAGTCCCTTCTTGAAAGGTAGGCATAGGCAGGTATGCAACAATAGCAGACTATTCAATTTCAGAAATGTCGTCTTTAATTAATCTGAATGTTTTTTTGTTTTGCCACGATTGTAAGCCGGTAACTACCAGCGGAGTGGTTTCGTTAATGTAACATACGTAACGATATGTTTTTTTTCCTCGCTGAGAAGTAAATGTTGCCAATACATAACGACCCTCGGTCAATATATTATCTTCTTCCTCTTCATGCTCTCTCTCGTTTTCCTCTTCTTCGAATGTTTCCTCTACAGTCTCATTGTCATCAGATATGTTTTCTTCAAGTGGTGTGTCAATCGTCTGATTAGTTTTCTTTGTCTTCCGCTTTTTTTCTACACTTGGCGAGGAGTCATCTATTAAATCCGCTGTCGAAATACTCTTTCCAGCAGCAACATTTAGTCTTTTATCTCTTTTTACAGTATGGGATGATTCTCCAAATCTTTGAGTTCTTAATAGTTCAGTCAGAATGTTCTCAGTTTCAGCCTCAACGTTACTATCATCAGATGGTAAGCGCTTGTACACCTGATCAGGTTTAAACGGCAATATTCCTGTTGCATTCAATGCACTTATAAGATTTCGTTTGATGGCACCGTTTTCATTATCCAACGGGGGTACCACAATTTTTTTCGGTTTAATTTCGTCCATTCTTAGAAGTGTCTTGAGGAGATTCGTGTTGAGGAGATTCGGAAATGCGTCTTTTGGAACAGTAGTCAGCCTTAAGTTCTCAAGTTTCCATTTCGCTACGTCCAAAGGCTGAAGCAGATGGGTGGAGTGTGGTACCAAACAAACAAAAATGGATATCGTTTTCTTCACATAATCGTAACACATCTTCATCGATATGAGACGACAAATTGTCTCGAAATAACACTTTACGACCGTTTAGTCTTTTCGCGTGTGGCAAAAAACATGACATAAACCAATCCCGGAATGTTACGCTGTCAATCCAGCCACTTGCAGTTCGGTTATATCTAGTCCCACGTGAGCAACATGGTTCATTGCAACACGGTGAGCCACACGGTCCTCTCTCCTTCCAAGTGTCATATAGATGTGTGCTCTTGTATATCACATAATGTGGTAAAAGAACACCATTTGCAGACCCACAAACCATGATAGACGTGCAGCTCTTGGAAAAGTTTATTATTTTTTCTGGATACTTGACTCCTCGTCGATATATATATATATAGCGTTTCTTGTCCGAGTCGTCGCTTAAATTTGACTCGTCGTAGTTAAAAATATTACTACTAGGCACGTTTTTAACAACAGTTTCGAAATGTTTAAAATATTCTTCTATAGTTTTTTTTGAAACTCCAGCTCGAGCCCTTTTTATATTTGCTGCAACACGCTGACTGTAAGAATCCTGATGACGTCGTAAAACCGAGTAGGCCTAGTTAATATCGGGCACATTATTGGAAAATTTGGCAACAATTCGCCCAGTTCGGTCTAAACAAGCTTTAGCGAACATACGCAAGTCAAAAAGACTAAAAGGAAACCCTCATTCCGCACACTTTGCTGCTGATTTAAGTATAGCCTTTTCTTGAGCGTCAGTGAACACAGTTTGAGCTCCAGGTTTATTTATGTGTTGTCCTTTATACCTATTGTAAAGACTTCCATTGGGGATTTTAAATTCTTTTGCAGCGCCACGAATCGTCAAACGTCCGTCTAATATAGATTGCAGCGCATTTTCAATCACTGCATCTGAATAATTTTTGTACTGTCGACTTCCAAGCGGCTTTCTATAAGTCCTTGGCATTATTCTGTACTAAGAACAATCCAGTTAATACTATGCAGAAAAACTATTTTACGAAAATATATCGTAAACCGTAGTTACTTCAACATGTGGGGTTACTTTGATCATGTGATTACAGTAACCCCGTACACCTGATCAAAGATACCCCAATACACATTCAAGTTTAAAACATGGCGACTCTATTAGTTTTTTAAAACATGTCAACATAAACAGTATTCAGAGGAAACCGTAATTACCAATAACCAAGACGGTAAAAATAAAATTATTGTAATTTTGTAAGTACATTAAGAGTTCTACACACCTCAAATTCCTATATTATGCACACTTTCTACAAAAACACAAAACTTATAACGATACACTGTGCCGTTGGTAAACAAAATCCACCATACTGTTAAATCGGTATCAGTGTTGCCAATACCTTAAAAAGAAAACATTTGGCAGTTTCACCAATCTCAATATTCGCGCTTTTCAAGAATAAGTAAACTGTTATCAAAGTAATCCCTTAATATCAAAGTAACCCCATTTTACGGTGTTTTGTCCACCTGATGAAGCCATTGTATGGCGAAACAATATTGCAATAAAATAATTTTTGAAACTAGAAGTTTAATTACTTATTTCTTAACGTATTTTTTAACAATAATTTAACACAAGTTGTTGTTTAAAACTAAGAATAAACTTGAGTTTATTTGTGTATACTAATTACCAAGCACATTTAAAGATAATATCGCTGCTGTTGTTATTATATACTTCTAACATTATAGTTCGTAAATATCTAACCAATCAATTAATAACAATTTCGTTTTGTCAGTAATCCGGCATTTTTAAAAGAGATTACCACATCTTAAATTAAAGAACTAAACACTAAAGCTTTATATTATTGTGTCAAAGTCTATTACTATTTCCCATATAAATAACAGGTTCTGGGTTCTTGTTTTTACTGTCTGCCACTATCTTAGTCGATTACCTTTTAATAATTTTATAACCGGCAATAAAACAATGTTGTACGTATTTATTGTAGAGACCACCTTTATAAATGTAGACGAGGAGGCCAGCGGTTTTATTTTAAGGTAGCGACTCTGCGCAATATATCCAACGAATGCGATCATAGATTTCTTGTCAAGTCGGCAGTTTAGAGTTCTCCTAAACGACTTAAGGGATGCAAAAAAATACCATTGGACATAAAGTAGAACGGAAACGCTCCGACAAATATCCCGCAATAATAAAACCGGAGTAATTTATTTAATTCACATAGATAAATCATCAATCAAAAACGTTAATGGTTCGGTGATCGAGGCTCTTATAAGAAGAAAGTCTCCGACCGATGGACCAGAAGGACAGGTTTTACGAACTGATCTCACCGTTGGTTCTATGGTCTTTAATTTGTTTTGGGGTAACGGTGTCGATATAGGGTGCGGTACACAAACGTTGCACCTCATACAGTGAGAAAAAGGAAGGGTGGGACCTCCGTGATCAGGCTGGTGTTTGGGTGGCGCTTTGAACTCAAATTATTTATATATCTTTTCGTTCGTGGCCGTCTCTTTCTACGGCATTGTTGTCTTCGTCATACCTCGAATAGATCTGGTTTTTAATCAAAACACGAGTAAATCACGTTCTTGTAACTTAACCTTTAGTGAAACTTTAATAAAAATATTTATGTGTCTGAGATTTTTTTTTTTAAGTATCTAAGATTGTTATTATTTAGCAATATAACACATTAATAAATTAATTATAAAACTTAGAAAGAAAAAAGAAAATGAGTTTTTCCTTTATAATCCACTTCCGGTCATTATACACAGATCAATGCTTTCTTCTAATGCGCTCTATTAGATAACTATTTTAACCTTGACCACTAGCTCTCTAATAGTGTCAAAATCCACTTGGGTACTACTACAATAGGAATTGAACACAAGTAAAACATATTCTCTACTAAAAATTAGTCGCGATTAAATAAATATCATTAACACAATATATTTCTGAGGGAATTAAAGGATGTATGAAAGGATGTAAAAGGGTTAATATATCTTAATATCAATAGTAATTGTTTCGTCTTATAAAAGAAATTAATTTGTTTTATATATTAAATATAAGTATTATTCATTTTGTATACAGTATAACAACTTGAACTACGAAAGCCTATTGATAGGAGAGGGTGGTGGGAGGTAAAATTAAATGTATTCATTTAGCTTATTTAGCTACTTATAATATGTTTTTTAATATAAACGTGTAGAGTTTGTTAAATTAAGTTTATATTATGGGAAAACTGAAATTGTATTGCATACTAATTGCAACTAAAGAACCGTCAAATAAAAAATAAGTCCAACAAAATAAAATTTATTATCTTAATACAACTTTAATAAACAATACTTTTAATTAATTACGTGTTCGAATCGTGCACCTTGAATTTCTAAACAATACGCTACCCGATCATAAAAACCACGTCTAACTTTTGCCAGCATATCGGGCGTAATCGATGCTAAGAAATTTCTTATTTTTTGACGTAGTTCATCTAAATTATTTGACCGTTGATGTTCGAAACCGTAAATTTTTTACTTTAGATACCCCCACAAGAAAAAATCATTATGGGACAAATCTGGTGATCTGGCCGGCCATTCAATTGTACCGCCTAGAGAAATAATTCTATTTCCAAAGGTATTTCTTAAGAATTGACGCACAATTGCACTGTTATGTGCAGGACATCCGTCTTGCTGATACCAAATACTTCCTATTTCAATATTGGGTATGTTCTGGATAAAAGGAATAATGTCATATTGCAGCAATTGTAAATATTTTTGTGAATTTAACATGCCGTTTATAAAAAATGGACCAATTATCTTGTCCCCTAACATTCCAATCCAAACATTCAATTTCTGTGGGTATTGTGTATGAGCTGTATACGATTTATGTTTAGTGTCTTTTGACCAATACCTTATTAACATAGGATTATGTCGACCGTGTAAAATAAATGAAGATTCGTCAGTAAAGAGAATATTAGAAATAAAATTTTCATCCACACCACATTTCTCAATTATATCCAAACAAAACTGAACTCGGTTATAATGATCTCCATTTACTTTTTGTACATGATACGAACGGTATTTATTCTTCTTTAATACTTTTCTAACAGTTTCACGGGAGACATCGACACTTTCACTAATTTGGCCTAACGTTTGGTATTCATTTTCTTCAACAGTAGCGCATATCATGATATCCCGATCCGCATTATCATGTGCGGGCTTTTTATGTAAAGAGGGAGAGACACATCCGTATTTTTGAAAATTTTCCTTAATTCGATGAATTTATTTAAACATGGAACAGGACGACTAATGAAGGTAGTTCTCCAAATATTTACAATTGATGAAAGTGTGTGGCCTCCATAAAACCACTTTATAATTTGCACTTTTTCATTAATTGTGTATTCCATTAGGATCAAGTTTGATGGTTCGCTAAAGTATTTCACATAATCACTGAAATTCCTGTCATATAAAAAGTTGACAATACTATAATGGATACATTTAATTTTACCTCCCACTACCTTCCCCTATCAATAGGCTTTCGTAGTTCAAGTTGTTTTACTGTATATTAAATATAAGGAATCGTAGAATATAGTATTTGAACCTAACGGTCAGGTACAAAATTGAAACCTTTGTATAACTATATTTTATTATCGTATTAAAATGTAAACGTTTCCCTGAATTTAAGATGCGGCATCGCTCATATTTATCAACCTTTATTCAATTCGGTACTTATTTTATTGCTGGACTTTTTAGTCATTTTTCAATTTACCTTGTTTTATGAATGAACTTGTCATGTACACAGTTTGGACTTTCAAATGCTTTATCAAACTCACGTTCACTAAATTTTGTTACCATAAAATATCAGAATGAAGAATGCAAGCATCATAAACGGGGAATTTTAGTTATAGTTAATATAGAATTAAAAACCATCTGCAATGTTTGCTATTTCAGTAGGCACAGTTTACAAACAAGGCGGTTCGTGGGAAATTTGCCGACCTTTGTTCGTCTTCTGGCCGCATTCTGATGCGGCCTATTTTGTTAATTGTTCCAGAGTTTACTGAAGCTAGGGGTAAATTTTGCCAACAATTCTTAAACAGTCTCAACAGATCAGGTGCGCGACAACAGTCGCAAGTGTCAACAAAACAGTGTTCAAGACAAGACTCTCAACATAACAGCGTTCTAGGCAACAGTCATAAGAACATTGCTCAAGACAACTATCTACCTTTAATATTAAGAGACACCAGTCTCATTTTGATCAACAAGACAACAGTCTTGCTTTATTATCAAAAATCAACAATTCCTATGTATCAAATAGTGTGAATTTGGTAAATAAAGGTGTTATATTGGAGTGCCGGGTTTCATTAAAAACTGTCACCAACGAGTAAATAATTAGTGCGTATACAACCTTACAACCCGTGCGCGGTGAAACAATACATAGGAGCATCAAGTCCACGTAACAGTTACAACTGACCCAACAGTAATAATAATAAGAAGAAGATACAGTAGACTTTTCCTAAATTAAACTCTCATTAATTTTAAATTTTCCAACTGAATGGCAATTTATTTGTAAACGCCATTCTCTAACTCGAATTCTTTTATTTGAACACTCCTTCAATCGATTACAAATTCCGACATTTTGTTAAAATTGAAGCGAGTTTTCCTATCTCTAAATCAAACATCAGTAATTCCCCTAAAAATAATGTTTCTTTATACCGCTCATTTTACATAATAATATTTTTTGTTAGTGCAGGTGTCTCGTTTCAAATTACTGCGATATTTTACGCAATACGTATTCAGTTTTGTTTCGTTGGTTGCTATCGTACGAAGTTTTAGGCTATTAAATATTCTCACAAGCATAATAAAATATTGAATAGCTTGAATAGAATTGTTTTTAACAACAATGTCTAAAAGAGTACATAACGCGCTTACCTTACATATTATTACAAACGGCGGCTTTGTGGGATATTGGTTGTGGAAATTATTTGATAATAAAATAATTACGGGTGCTGGTGAAGTATCATCAAAGGGCCAGGACGTGTGTGATAATGGTTAATTAAATAAATATATTACAAGTTACTTACTAAATAAAACACAGGAGCGTTGTCCTTAAAGTTTGTATTTATATTTACATAAGAAGAAATTGAAATTGATATATTTAAAACTAATTAATCAAAGTAATATATACACGAGGAGCGGTAAATACGTAATTAAAAATTAACACAATGTACATTGAAAACGAACGTTAAATTGAGTAGTAAATTAAATGTTAATTAATTACGATTAATATAAAATAATCTCTGTATCGAACAATACAGAGTTACCTTTGTGTGGCGATGATGGTCACGTGGCCTTCGAAGATATACCTGGTCAAGTATATGTAGAGCGATGTTTGGCCGGAGGAATAAGAAATTAATTAGTTAAATTAAAATGGATTCGCTATAAAGAATAATATATATTGAACAATACAAAATTACCTTAGAAGCGAAAGAGGCCGGACGGCGTGGTGAGTTGCATCGTATACTTGAACAGCACGAGGAGTTGTTTAACTCACGAAGGTTCTAAAGAGAAGATGGACTGATAGTTTTTATCGATAGAACACTGGTCTAGAAAAGATCTGTTTTATGACCTAAGTCGAAGAGAGGGTCGATATCTTGAATAATAATTAATAAGAAGCGCGACCTGAAGAGGTGTTCTATCGATGGCATAAATATTATTAAAATATCCCTTGTGAGATAAGCTTCCTACTGATATGAAACACAACATATAAAGGAAGATGTATGTAATTAAATTAAAACAATATAATGAAATGTATATAGAAATTCCACATTACGGTTGTTGGCGGGTCAGGTAGAAAACCAAGGATATAACAAAGAGAAATGCTTTCTCTTTGCAAACGAATATGCACAGAAAAATCTCTTAAGTTAAATATTTTAAATCGAGATATTTAAAGAAGAAACACATTATTTAAACTATTAAACTTAAATAATACACGTTATATTTTCACAAAACAATAGTATATTTAACTATATGTACATTTTATGTGCACTGCACACATCATCAGTAGTTACTATTTAAACGTATTATTTTCGAGTACATGTATAGTAAAAATATCTATTTTGGGTAGGGGTGTAAAAATTTTTTCAATTACAAATGGTTAAAAAACATGCAAATAATCGGAAAGTATGGTCGTATATTGTAAAAACTAAACTCTATTGAAATTCTAAGAAGGACAAATTTGGGAAAGACCGTTACATATGAAAAACAAGACATCTGACTGTGTTGAGTTATATTAAATAACAATATAGTAACGTAAAAAGGATCTATTAATTATTAGATACTGTAGGTATACAATTTAAAAGTTTATTATTAATAGGTGACATATCATTGTTAAGGAGGTAATTTTTGTATTTTTTCATATGTATGGCTTCCCACATGTCTAAATTTCTGCTGTTACATTTTTTGATTAATTTTACATTATCTAAGCTGAAATTATGTCCGGTATCTAAATGATGTAGAGCTAATGCTGATTTATCTACATTGTGAAGTTTTACATGAGCTAAATGTTCTTTGAAACGGGTTTGAATATTTCTTCTTGTTTGGCCGATATATAATTTCGGGCAGGAATTACAGTTAATTCTGTAAATACTTGATTCTTTCAGTGGGTCTGTGCTAACTAACTTTGTTTGAAGGTATTGTTGTAACTTGTGAGTGTTGGAAAATGCAGGAGTTAGATTATATTTTTTAAACAATTTAGTTACGGTATTCTGCCAACTTTTGTGAAAAGTAATTTTGCAATATTTTTTGGTATTACTCTTTGTATTTGGAGTTAATCTGATTTTAAAAGTTGTTAGCTTCTTCTTTTCTAGTTTGTTTTTGATTTTATCCACCAATTTTTTATCGTATCCGTTAGATTCTGCTACTTTTGTTATGTGGTCTAGTTCTTTCTTAAAATTCAATGGTGATAGAGGGATTGATAATAATCTATTAATTAAAAAATAAAAACTACTTTCTTTATATTTGTTAAAAGTGTCTGATTGTTTATGTATGTAATTTTCAGTGCGTGTTTCCTTTCTGTAACTGTCAAATTCAAACTTCCTGTCTAAAATAGTAATTTTTAAATCTAAGAAGGGTAAAGATTTGTCTTTATCCAACTCATACGTAAACTTGATTGATGGATATTGGGTATTTAATATATTTAAAAACGAAACTGTATCGAAAGAATCGGGTATCACTGCCATCCACGTATCTTGCCCAAAATTTGGGAAAAAAATTGCACATGGTTTTGACTTTGTTTTCAAAGTTGTTCATAAATAAATTCGCTAGGAATGGTGATAAAGGGTTACCCATGGCTGTGCCGAATGTTTGTTTATAAAAATTATTATTAAAAGAAAAAATGTTTTGATGCATACAGAGAGTAGTTAATTTTATGTACTCCTCTATTAGATTTGTAGAAACTGCATTAAACTCTAAAAATTCTCTGAGCATGTTTAGGGTGGAATCTATGGGTATACTTGGAAATAATGAAACTTAATATTTTTACTGGATTACGGTCCTGTAGTGATATTAGAAGGTCACATGTGAATAGTTTCTGTTAATAAAGTTAATTTTCGCGACAGAAACAAATAAATAAATGGAAAATATTTGTAAAAATCAGTGCCTAAAGTGATTAACAACAGATAAAGAAATTTTGGCAGTAAAAAACCCAGTGCAAATTTAAGGTTTTTAAGTAAATCTCACGTCATAATATGAAATAAAAGAAGTTAAAAACAAACAAAAAGCAACAGCTGGTGATAAAAGAAGATTCAATGTAAAAGTGTATGACACGAGGTAGGACAGGACTAAGGTGCCGGTACATTAATAGCATTTAATTTATGAATATAATGTATTTTATTGACGAAAGTGAGTGAAATTAAATAAAGAATTAGAATATATAATTATTAACAAGGCATTCGTGTGTGACTAACGTTGAAGCACCGATATTGAAGCCCAAATTGGGTCCATATCGTGCAGTAGAATAATAAATACCGTTGGTACATTAAACCGATAGAATAGTCGAGGGAAAATAAAATAATAGAAAGTGTAAGAAGGTACGCACGGATAGAGGTAAGGGTCCGACAGGTTGACTGGCCCGAACTTCTTACGCAGTGACAATAAAATCAGTACAATGACGGAATCCAAAAAAGAAAGAGAGGGAAAATTGGAGCAAATATTACAACTGATGAAGGAAATGAGCAAAGATCAAAAGGATATGAAACTGGAACAAAAAGAAATCATAAAAGAAACCCAAGAAATCAAGATACAACAAAGAGAATTCAATGAGGAACTGCTGAGACTAAAAATAGAAAATGAATCCTTGAAAAACGAAAACCAGAAAATACGGAAAGAGAATGTTAAAATACGACAAGAACTACAGAAAGTGGAAAAAACATTAGAAATAATAGAAAAAGAAAGAAGGAAATGTAATGTCGTAATGTATGGCCTAAGGATGGACACAAATGACCCAGCAATATTAAAAGAAAGAATTAAAGGATTCCTAAGCGAGCAATTGAGATTAAGCATTACCACAAGATCAGTAATAAAAACAGGCGAGAGGACATGCGTCATAGAATTGGATAACGAGGAAGAAAGGAGAGAAGTTATAATAAACAAGTATAGACTGAAAAATATGAAGGAAGAGCGAATCTTTATAAATGAGGATATGACACCGAAGGAAAGAGAAAAACAAAAACATCTGAGAACATTTGCTAAGACGGAAAAAGAAAAAGGAAAAGAAGAAAAGATTGGATATAGTAAAGCAGTTGTAAATGGAGTGGAATGGCGATGGAATAAAGGAACGGAGAGTATGGAAAAGCAAATACCAAAAAACTAATACAGAATAAACAGGATGGATACATGGAAGGAAATATTGGCAATGGAGAGGAAATGGAATTGGAATGGAATGAAAGAACAAATAATCAGAGAAATAGAAAATATGGGGAGGTGGTAAATGAAGAAGTAAACATTAAAATTAGGGAAGGTAAAGTCAAAAAACTAAATGAAAAACAAGAGAAAATGGAACAAATAGAAGCGGACAAGGCTATGAATAGGATACCGAGATTAAGCGAAAAGGCGAATAGGGCGAAACGCACACTGAAGAAGGAGGAATGTAACAATCAATTGGCAAGAAAGTTAAAACAAGAAAGTAATAAAATATGGAACATGGCAACGTGGAATATAAGAGGAATACAAGGAAAAGAAACTGAGTTAATACAAGAATTCGAGAAAGCAAAGATTGATATATTAGCCATATGTGAAAATAAGAAAAAAGGAATAGCAGAATTTGAAACAGAAGAAGGACACCTCATTATATATAGCGGAGTTGAACATAGTGAAAGGGGAAAACTGGGTGTGGGATGCATAATAAAAAGAGAGAATGTTGGATACGTGCACAAGTGGGAATGTATTTCTGAGAGAATAATGACACTGGAACTGCAACTAGAAGAACAAGAAAGGACAAGTATAATAATAACATATGGACCCAATGAAGATGAAAGAATAACAAACAAAGACTCATATTGGGAGGATCTTAATGGAATATTAGAGCACATGAAAGGAAGAAGAATAATTTTGGGAGACTTAAATGGCAGGGTAGGAAAAAGTAGAAACGAATTTGAAAATGTAATTGGACAGTACGGAGAAGACATGAGGAATGATAATAGACAGAGAATTATTGATTTATGTATAGAAAACAATATGCTAGTTATGAACACATTCTTCCAGCACAAAAAAAATACATATGTATACCAGGGAAGTAGAGAGCCGAAATGAAAGATCCATAATAGACTACATCATAATAGATAGAAATTACAGAGCAGAAATCATAGATGTAAGGGTTAGAAGAGGTTATGAAATATTCAGTGATCACCACCTGGTGCTGGGAAAAATGAAAGTGAAAACAAGAACAGTTAAAAAGGGGACAACAAGAAACAAAGAGACTATCAAATACTACAAGTTGGCAGAAAAAGAAATAGCAGAAAAATATAAGAAATATATAGAAACAAGAATCAATTTAGATGATATGGAGTGGAGGGTAATTAATATAGATGAAGAGTGGCAGAGATTCAGAAACTTTTTAATGAGCGCAGCCAGAAGTGTATGCGGAACAAATTTAGTCAACAGAAACAAAAGGCAAACGAAATGGTGGAGTGTTGAGATAAAAGAGCAAGTAAAAATAAAGAAGATTCAATGGCAGAAATATCTTAAGAATAAATCCGAAGAAAACTATGCAATATACAAAGAGCAAAGGACAAAAATAAAGGAAATGATAAAGCAGGCAAAGCAGATAGCGTGGGAAGATTTTGGAAAGAAAATGGAGATGTATAGTAAAGGAAATCAAAAGCTATTTTATAAAGCAATAAAAAACTTAAGAACAGATAAAAAGTACAGAATGAAGCAAGTAAAGGACAAAAGTAATAAAATATTGACAGAAGAAGAAGATGTTATGAGGAGGTGGCGAGAACACTTCCAGAAATTATTAAATCCAGGAAATGAGAGCAAAATATCAGAACTGGAACCCACAGAAGACGAAGAATGTAAAGAATACGAGGAGTCGGAAATAGGAAAGGAGAAAGTAGATGAAATGGTAAAGAAACTAAAAAGAGGAAAAGCAGCCGGATATGACCAAATCACGAATGAAATGGTTATAGGGCTTGGAGAAAAAGGGATAGAGATATTAACTAGAATAATTAATATGGCATGGAATACTGGGGAAGTACCGGAGGATTGGAAGGTGGGGGTTATTGTGCCAATATTTAAGAAAGGAGACTCTATGAATTGTGCCAATTATAGAGGTATAACTCTAGTCAGTGTCGTAGCAAAATTATATGAAAGAATTTTAGATGAAAAGTTAAGGGACAAAATCGAACAACAACTAGAAGAACCTCAGAGTGGATTTCGCAAAGGCAGAAGCACACAAGACCACATATTTGCGATTAAGCAATTAATGGAGAAGATCAACAGAAGGAGAGATGTTTGCTTGGCGTTTCTGGACTTGGATAAAGCATTTGATAGAATACCGAGAAAAATGGTATGGGAAAGTCTTAGGAAAAGAGGAGTGAGCAAAAAATTGCGAGTAGCAATTGAAAGCCTGTATAGAGGAAATAGAAATTATGTTAGAACAGATCATATGGAGTCAGAGGAATTTAGGGTAGAAGAAGGGTTAAAACAAGGAGGTGTTCTCAGTCCCACATTATTTATAGTAATAATGGATGACATACTAAAAGAAATAAGCACTAAAACCAAGAAAGTGAATATTGGATATAGAAATCTAAGACCTGTAAAGATGGGAGAATGCGCCTTTGCAGACGACATTATGATCTGTGCAGAAGGAGAAAAGCAGTTACAACATAATTTGAAAATGTGGGAAGAAGAATTAAATAAGAGAAAAATGAAAATTAACACACAAAAGTCCAAAATAATGAGCATAGGAAAGCAACAAAGAATAAATGTAAGGATAGGAACAAAGAAATTGGAACAAGTGGAACGTTACAAGTATTTAGGAATAATGATACAAAGTGATGGAAAAATGGATGAGGAAATAACAGAAAGGATAAATAATGCATCAAAAGTGTATCACACCCTGAGTAAAACCTTCATAGGAAACAAAAAGAAATTAGTCGGAAAACAAAAATTACAGTGTACCAAACTATATATAGACCAATACTCACCTATGGCAGCGAAAGTTGGGTCCTAAACAAAAGGATGACAAGCAGAGTCCAATCCATGGAAATGAAGTATCTAAGACGAATTAAGGGAGTAACAAGAAAGGATAAAATAAGAAATGAGTTAATACGACAGGAATTAAATGTAAAATCAATCATTGAAACAATTGAACAAAATCAACTGAGATGGTTCGGACACCTAGTAAGAATGAACGAGAAAAGACCAACAAAAAACATTTGGCAAGCTAGAACAAGCGGGAAAAGAGACAGAGGCAGGCCAAGGAAAACGTGGAATATGGCGATAGCAGAAATACTGAAGGGGAGAAACAAAGAATTTGGAGAAGCTATGAAGGAAGCCAGGGACCGGGAAAAGTGGAAGAAATTCATATATTAGAGAAAGGAAACCTTTACACCGTATGGTAGAAAAGGTCTTGATTATATATATATATATATATATATATATATATATATATATATAATATTTTTACTATACATGTACTCGAAAATAATACGTTTAAATAGTAACTACTGATGATGTGTGCAGTGCACATGAAATGTACATATAGTTAAATATACTATTGTTTTGTGAAAATATAAGGTGTATTATTTAAGTTTAATAGTGTAATAATTTCACAAGTGCTCAACATATATTACTACATTATTTAATAATAAATTAAATTAATTAATAAATTAATTAAATTAACAATATGAAGACATTGACAACTTGGTTCAGCATTCTTAGAGCACAAAATTTGCCATTAACCGGTCCTTTGATTAAAGAAAAGGCGGTATGCTATGCCAATGCACTGGTATACAAAGATTTTAATGGAAGTTTAGGTTGGTTGAGTAAATTTAAAATTAGACATAATATTGTTGGCAAGGCCTTATGCGGTGAATCTGCATCGGTTGGTAATGTACAAACCGAAAATTGGATTGAGCAAAAGCTACCAAGTTTTATTGAATCCTACAGTTCTGACAACATATTAAATGCAGATGAAACTGGATTATTTTTAAGTACCTCCCAAACAAGACTTCAACTTTCAAAAATCAGAAACGCTTTGGAGGAAAACACAGCAAAGATCGGGTCACAGTATTGCTTGGAGCTAACTTTGTCGGGCACCGAGAAATCAAAAGTTGCTTTAATTGGGGAAAGTGCCAATCCACGTTGTTTCAGAGGGGTTAAATCCATTGGATTGGATTATTACAGCAATAAAAAGCATGGATGACTGCATAACTTTTTGATAAATGGTTGCTAAATTTGGATAAAAAATTCGAAAGCCAGAATCGCAAGATTTTGTCGTTTTGGATAATTGTACTAGTCATTCAAAAAACATATAGGAACGATTAAAATTTAGAACACTTCAATATTTTCCAGCATACAACTTCCACAACTTCCCTCTTACAGCCCATGGACATGGGTATTATAAAAAACATGAAAGTTTTTTACACTTGTTGCGCATTATATCCATGTTTGAAGAAAATAACAAACTTCCTAAAATAAATCTGTTAGACAGCGTACGGATTACATTAAAGGCTTGGGCATGTGTAACAGAGAATATAATAAAACATTGTTTCCAAAAAGCTGGGTTTGGACGAAATTCATGTTGGAACGATGAAGATTTACTACCCTTATCAGAACTAAAAACAAATATTCTAAAGGAGTGTGATAAATTAGAACATTTATTTGGAATCGACTTTTGGAACTGGGTGTGGTGGTGGAAGGAGAATCTTTCTAGGATTATCTTCGTATTAACGATAAAGTCATAGCTAGAGATACTTCTACTGATGCAAAGATTTTGGACAGCGCTACGAGTGTAACTGAAAAACTGGATTCGAGCGGTTCGGAAGAAGAAGTCATGGATGTTCCTCATCAAACAGATATTCAAAGAGCGCTAAGTGTTTACATTTAACTCTGGAAAGGAATGAAAATATCCCCGAAACCGTTTTCACAAACTTGCAAAAGGCAGAAGCATACTTTGAACATCAAATCTATAGCACAGTTTTGAAACAAATGAAAATTTCGGACTTTTTAATCATCAATAATTAATTTTTTTATCATTACATATATGTAACTGTATTTGCAGTGTATGTTATAAGATTCCGCTTTTTCTCTTTATTATAGGTACGTACATATTACAAATTAATACATATATCATTTTTTACCTCACTTTCTTTAATTCAAACTCTCCCTAATTTGAACAAATTGGAATACTACATGAGAATATATATATATATATATATATATATATATATATATAACATTTGATAAATTATTGGAGTTTTTCGGCTTTTTTATATGAAATATTTACAAATATTAAATTAGAATGTATGTAATTGCAGAGTAAGTGGGGATGTAAACATTGCTGTCTACAAATTACAAAGCAAATCATACGAAATTTTTTATTTGAAAAATATGGTCTACGTTGGGACTCGAACCCAAGTCTACAGCTATCCGGTCTGTCGCCTTTACCACTAGGCCACAATAGACCCAGGTTCAAGCCATATAGAAATGCATTATAAAGTAACAGTGTTAATGAATCAGATGTCAGTTATTGAATGTAGATGTCAAGTTGCAAGCAGAAGTCAGTTTTGAAAGCTCACGTCAGTTTTGATAACAGATGTCAGTTAGTAAAAGCAAATGTCAGTTATTGAAAGCAGATGTCTGTTTTGAAAGCAGGTGTCAGTTATGAAAGCAAACGTCAGATTAGAAAGCAGATGCCTATTTTGAAATTAGATGTGAGTTACTGAAAGTAGATGTCAGTATTTTGAGAGCAGATGTCAGATTTGAATGTTTGAAAATGCTAATTATTACTCCATAGCTATATGAGTGTTTATATATATATATATATATATATATATATATATATATATATATATATATATATGGCGGTAATTGTGGTTGTCTTTTACGCTGATAATATTTTATTGTTCATTTTTTGAAGTTCTTTTCTTATTATGTTGTTGCAGATATAAACAGCTACAGCTTCCAAAATTATTATTAATGTTTTTTTTCAAATTCTGTTAGAAGTAAACGTGTAATTTGTCTGATCGACTGACGAAGATAATGACATTTAATAACGATTTAATAAAAATGTTTTTCTTGAAGCGAAAAATTAAGTAGCTACTTGTAAAATCAGCGCCAACGGAAATAATAATAAATATGCCGAATAGAGAAACAAGCAGTCGTTAACAAAAGAAAATACTGGATTAACTGCAGACAATAAATATAATTAAGAGAAATGTGACTCTACGATAGTTGCGTTCCGCTCAACAGCCAATACGAAACTGACGCTAGTCGCTTTGTCCACATGTGTTTAGTAGCTAGCGCTATCCGTAGTCGTGACATTCCTCGCGTCTTTCAATTTTGGCATGTTTCCGACTACTATAGATGACTCGCTCACACGGTATATTATATTTCAACAAGCCTTTCAATACGCCGGGAATTCAAATCTGTATTGTCAAGATTTTTTTAAGATCGTTGTAACGAATTTTATACAGCGAAGCCTTAATAATACTAAAAATAAGTTTACTTATTTATAGAAGCGGAGGAAATGTAATTTAAACAAAAAGAACATTCTAATATTAGAGAAATATTAAAATCACCACGGATTACAAAAACGTTAAATCAATCAGTGCCAACGTTCCATTTGATTCAATTAAGACAAGCTCAGTGATTGGAAAAATTCCAATAAAATCTTCAGTACGCTCAATTATGACTGCGGTAATAGTTTTTTATTAAAACAATTGCCGAAATATCGAAATGCTTCGATTTTAAGATTGTTCTGTGTTAGACTTTTTTGTCTTCGCTCGAGGTAATCTATAGTTTCTAATCAGCTATTAAATAGAATACTATTAACGAAAGTTATAACTTCTTCTTGTATACAAGGTATTGTTTAAATTTTAGGAGTGTAAAGTAGACTTTATTTCAAGTAACAAAAACGCAAAACTTGTATATCCATTTTTATTTGTTTCAAAGTTACAGATCTATGAATGTGATTGTCAGATCATGAAAAAAAATGTAATCCTAAAGTCAATACAAACTGATTTTATTTAAAAAAAGTTATACGATTCAATAACAGGCCTGTGATTGTTAACGTCGCATAATAAAATGTTATCCTAAAATAAATAAACACGTGTCGTAGTACATACAGTAATTTCTTGGAGATCTACAAAAAAGAGGACATAAATCAATTGATTTATGATAAAGAAGGTTCTTACTTATTTCGTAAGTGCTGAACCATGAATATCATACAATAAACAAATATTCAGATGACTGTTAACTTACATTTTTCAATAAAGGATTACATTACGTTTCAGTTCATACAACAGCTTATTATTGAATGGACACGTTTTCTTTATTCAAAATGCCTTACCGATTTTCTTTTTAAGAGTATGAGGACATGCATTTTGTGTATGGCTACTGTAACGGCAGTTATTGAATACCGACATCGGTTTCCCGATAGGCACATTCCTCATTACAGAACGTTTCTGGAAGTACACAGACAATTTCGGGAATGCGGACTGCGTGATTATCTTTTCAACCGAGGAGTAAATTTACCAGCAGACTTAGAGAAAGAAGCAGTAGCTATTGTTACAAGGGATCCAACTCTCAGAGATCGTCGAATCGCTAGACATCGAGGAGTGCCACGAACGACAGTTTAGCGAATTTTAAAACGTGAGGGCTTATATCCATCACTATCGTAGGGGACACGGTTTGCTTGAAGCAGACCACTATGCTCGTCTAGTTTATTCTACCTGGATATTAAGACAGTCACGGCTTCATTTTAATTTCCGCAGAACAGTCCTCTGGACAGATGAATCTACGCTCACGAGAAGTGGTGTTAGAAATCTGAGAAACCTGCACAGGTTGTCATCAGAAAATCCCAAAGATATACACCCAACTAAATTTCAACATGAATTTTCTATTAACGTTTGGGCGGCCCTAATCGATGACTTGTTAATTGGTCTTGTCGTTCTTTCTGGGAGGTTAAATGCGGACAATTACTTTCAATTCATATTGACGAACTGCCAGGTCTCTTAGAGGATGTCCCACTGAATGTTCGACGAGACATGTGGTTTCACATGGATGGGGCACCACCACATTTCGGAATTGCTGTCCGAAATTGGGTTAACGTCAATTATCCAAGATGGATTGGTTGAGGTGGTCCTGTTGCATGGCCACCCAGATCACCCGATCTTAATCCTCTTGACTTTTATTTATGGGGGTACATGAAAAATTTAGTCTACGCGCAAGTTTCAAACACAAGAGAAAAGTTGTTGGATCGTATTCACCTGGCTGCCGAGCAAATCCGACAAAACAAGTATGAAATTCGGATATGTACTTCTTCTGTTGGCTTACGGGCACAAGTCTGCATTCAACAAGGAGGTGGACATTTCGAAAATATTATTAATTGAACTTTTTTAAATAAAATCAGTTTTTATTGACTTTGGGATTACATTTTTTTTCATGATCTGACAATCACATTCATAGATCTGTAACTTTGAAACAAATAAAGATGGATATACAGGTTTTGCATTTTTGGTATTTTAAATGAAGTCTACTTTACACTCCTAAAATTTGAACATAACGATACGGGACATCTTGCATAAAAAATACGTTTATAGTAAATGTTATTTAATTAAGGTGCTAACTGATTATTAAATTCATTAGCCCTGTATGTATTGTGATACGAAGTCTCCCATAAAAGTTTGAAAAAGATAAAGTAGTTTCACCCACTCAGTGTATTATTATATATTTATTTATTTAGATCTAATCTCAATGTTTGAAAATAATTTTTTAAATATTTTAGGTCATTTATTATCATGTATTTATTAATATAAATATTTAGTTTTAATAGTTAAAATCTTCACATTATTAATATGTGATCGTAAAGCGACAATTGTTTGCCCAACACAGTGGCTTCATCGGAGGCATAAAATTCAAAAGGTTAATATTATTTTACTGTACCTTTAAAATGTGGGAACTTATACAAATATTCGAGTAAACATGTATGACTCAGCTGGTTAGTCTATTGGGTAATATTGGGAAACATGTTTACTAATAATTTTTTTTTAAATAAACTAACTGTACAGTCTAAACGGTCGCTTATAAATGAATAAATTTAATAAAGGTGAGTTATTTAATGAATGTAGAATTTGAAAATTATTGCAAAAAAACAAGTTGCATATCGATGCGATAATTCACATCAAACTTTGATACAAAATAATACAAATCTGTATAAAAACAAATTTGTATCTGTATATGCATGGACACACAGTACGTATTTACCAGCTTTTGCTTCAACTACCAGACGCATGCGTTTCTGTGTAACCACTTTGTCAATAATAGATTTACGAAGCAAAAGACTATAGGTACACTTGCGGTCATGTAGTAAGTTTTGTCCTATCCGAAGACATCAGATAACCTCATGCCATCTGACGGACAAAACCGACCACGCCGGTGCAAAGTGTTTCTTCTCGAATAGTAAAGCTATTACTGATAAAGAAGAAAAAATACGCATATTACTGTGAGTCCATTAACTCGTCGCCAGGTGGCGTAGTATAGCAAAAAAACAAGTTGCATATCGATGCGATAATTCACATCAAACTTTGATACAAAATAATACAAATCTGAATAAAAACAAATTTGTATCTGTATATGCATGGACACACAGTACGTATTTACCAGCTTTTGCTTATCGCATCGATATGCAACTTGTTTTTTTGCTATACTACTCCACCTGGCGAAGAGTTAATGGACTCACAGTAATATGCGTATTTTTCTTCTTTATCAGTAATAGCTTTGCTATTCGAGAAGAAACACTTTGCACCGGCGTGGTCGGTTTTGTCCGTCAGATTGCATGAGGTTATCTGATGTCTTCGGATAGGACAACACTTACTACATGACCGCAAGTGTACCTATAGTCTTTTGCTTCGTAAATCTATTATTGACAAAGTGGTTACACAGAAACGCATGCGTCTGGTAGTTGAAGCAAAAGCTGGTAAATACGTACTGTGTGTCCATGCATATACAGATACAAATTTGTTTTTATACAGATTTGTATTATTTTGTATCAAAGTTTGATGTGAATTATCGCATCGATATGCAACTTGTTTTTTTGCTATACTACGCCACCTGGCGACGAGTTAATGGACTCACAGTAATATGCGTATTTTTTCTTCTTTATCAGTAATAGCTTTGCTATTCGAGAAGAAACACTTTGCACCGGCGTGGTCGGTTTTGTCCGTCAGATGGCATGAGGTTATCTGATGTCTTCGGATAGGACAAAACTTACTACATGACCGCAAGTGTACCTATAGTCTTTTGCTTCGTAAATCTATTATTGACAAAGTGGTTACACAGAAACGCATGCGTCTGGTAGTTGAAGCAAAAGCTGGTAAATACGTACTGTGTGTCCATGCATATACAGATACAAATTTGTTTTTATACAGATTTGTATTATTTTGTATTGAAAATTATTATTGAATGTGCGGTTTCCATCTATTAAATGATTGGCAAAAGTGGAATCTTGCTTTTTATTTTTAAACGAAGAACAATGCAGCAATACGTTTTTCAAATGATCTTCCTGTTTGACCAACATATATCTTATCGTATCTACACGTTAGCTTATCGACTCCAGATTTATTATTTTTATCTGCTCTATCTTTATTGTTTTTTTATGTATTTGGATAGATTATTATTAATTATGGATCTTCATCAAATAAAAGTCGAATCAATACAGTAATGTACTAAACATTTGAGGATTTTATTATTAACTTTGATTAAACAACCTGATAGTGCAGTGGTAAGTCACCCGCTTATCATGCCGGGGATCACGGGAGCGAATCCGTGGCTTGCAGTCCGAGAAGGTTTTTGTGGTTCTCCTCGTCGTTTTAAGTGAATTCAGACAACCAAACATTTTAAGATGTTCAGCCGCGGGCGCAATAATAATAGCGAATTATTATTATTATTATTATTATTTCCTCCATTTACAAGAACATTCAATTTGTCCTTGGTTGCCAGTGTGCTAACCCATCGGTTCGTGAGAACAAGATGGCTGGCATAACTATCATAATATTATTATTATTGTTGTTTATTATTTCTTATTTCCAGGTATTTTTCCGTAACCTAACTATGCAGCTCTCCTCCATATGGCATGCTTCATTCTTAGTAAGCAGATAATAACACCTCCCACCATGTAGGGGGGGTTCACTTTCACGGCCCATAGGGTCCGGCGCTTTAGGTGGCCATATTTCGACCTGAAAGTTTTGTCTTTAGGACAGATTAATTCGGCGTTTGACATCTTGAGTTATTTGTTCTTTTGTGCAGTTCTTGTCTATCCCTCTGCTCTGTTCGAAGCCAAGGTACAGCTCACCGATTTTCATGTGGCCGGTTAGAAGAACCGCCCTCGAGATGCGCACGAAATTCATAGGTAGGGGAACCTCTGGCATCCCTTATTATCCCTTACTACGTCCCAATGTACGACTCGCACAAAGAGTTTGCATTTCATTTTTCCGAATACTGTCTCTATCTAACACTGACCTTACTTGACGCACGTACAAATTGTCCCACAGGCCACATGAAAATCGGTGAGCTGTATTTGTATGTGTCTTGAGGTTGCATTGTGTGTATAAATTCTTGTGCGTCTAATGTGTGTTCTAATGTGTAGTTCTCTGAATCAATCCAGATGCCTTTGGTCATCGCGTTTATGCGACATTTGTCTAGGCCAAAGTTCATTTTTATGTCATGACTGAAAGTTTCTGTTGTTCTCAATAGCTTTTCGAGATCTTTTCTTGTTGTTGAGTAAAGTTTCAAGTCATCCATATAGAACAGATGGGATATTTGCAGCCCACTTCCCATAATTTCATAGCCTCTCCCGTCCGCATTGAACATAGTTGATAGAGGGTTTATTGCCATGCAGAACCAGAGAGCGCTTAGCGAATCGCCTTGAAATATTCCTCTTTGTATTTTTATTTCACCTACTTCTGTTGTCTTTCGGTTTATGTTGATTGTCAATGTTGTTTCCCAATCCTTCATAATATGTTTTAGCATTTGCCTTACTTGCGGATCTATTTTATATATCTCCAGTGTTTGTAAGAGCCAAGTATGTGGAATGCTGTCAAATGCTTTTTGGTAGTCTATATAGGCTGTGTGGAGAGGTTTTTTGCTCTTCTTTGCCTCTCCGGTAATAAGGGTGTCGATTATCAGCTATTCTTTGCACCCCTTACTTTTCTTTCTGCACCCTTTCTGTTCTTCCGCTAGGATTTGGTTTTTTTCAAGGTGTTCGTATATCTTATCTGTCAGTATAGATGTCAAAAGCTTATATATTGTTGGAAGACAGGTAATGAGTCGATATTTTGATGGGTCGGGACTAGCTGGTTTGGTTTTAGGGAGCAAGTATGTTATTCCCATTGTGAAAAAGTCAGGTATTTTTCGAGGATCCGCAACAGCTTCATTGAACAGCCTAGCAATTTTCGCATGCGTATTAGGTAGTTTCTTGTACCAGTAGTTTTAGACATGGTCTATACCTGCTGCTCGCCAGTTGAGGGTCTTGTGTGTGGCTTTAGTGACGTCTCCGGTGGTTATGTGAACCGGTGTCATTAAGTTCGTTTTTTGTTGACTCTTTTGTTCTTTCTGAGTCCATTTCTGTTTGGTTCTATGTGCCACCGGGTTCTGCCATATGTTTTCTCAGTATTGTTTTGTTGTATTTATATCTGGGCTATCTTGTGTTGGTTGAATCTCAGTTTTTTCTTCTAAGGATCGTTAGAAGTTTCTTCGGTTCATGTTAAATAACCTATTTTGCTGTTTCCGTAGCTGACTCCCTTTGTATCTTTTGATCCGATTGGAATAGACTGCCAGTTTTTGTTTCAGCAGGTCTAGAATTTCTTCTGTCGTAGTATTCTCGTTGTTTTTGTGTGCTTTTATTATCTCGTCAACTTTTTTTTTGTACTGGTTTTGGTAAGTGTTTTGTGTGTTGCTTGCGTTAGTCGAAGTACGTTAATTTTTGTAGATATTCTTCTTTCCCAGTGTCGCATTCTATTTAGTGTGGTTGTTTGTTCCCTCTGTGGTTTTGTTCTATCATAAAGCTCTGTTGTTGTTATCGCGGCGATATATATTGTCGTTTGTAGCTGTTCGAATGTTGCGCAGCTCTCGATAGCAGGTGCTATTGCCTTATTGATCTGGTCAAGCAGTGTTCTTGTGTGTTCTGAATGGTGATTACGTCAGCAATATTTATTTATTTACAGTCATGAATTCAAGTGTCTTGGACTGAGGACGATTAATTTGAGTTTACACCAAATTTTTAAATAGAACATAATAAATAGATATCGTATATATGTTAATAATATAATGTTTAAATATCATGTTAATGATTTGCTTGAATAAATATTAAATATGCAGTAAATTTCTTTATAGTTTATAAATTAGTTATTGGTAAATAGCAGCTCATGAATGACAATAAAGAAACTTAAACAGTTTTTGTAAAAATTATACCAATGCTTACGTAACCATAGGAGGCGCGGTAAGAGCTTTGCTTACTTTTGCTGACAAGGAATGGCGTGGGGTTAGAAATTATTAAAATTCTACTTACGTAATACTTGAACGACCCCATCTTCTTCTTGTTCTTCTTCTTCTTCTTCTTCTTCTTCTACTTATTACTATTATTAAAATATATAGTATTCATAAAAAATGGTAAATTTAAGATATATACTGACATTATAGTATTATTTAATCGTGTCGTCTAAGGAAAAGATACATCAGGTTAGGTCACATTTCTCTAAGACAACTTTGTTTATCAATTAAATAAAAAAATATGTACTAATTTCCTTGAATTCAGATTAAAAGGCAAAGGCTTTACAGGAAATCTTAGTACGTTAAAATTAGCGAATTTGCTTAGTGGAATATTGTATTTAATATATGCAAGTGAATTACGAGATTAAATTTCCTATTACTTCAATTATTCTTCGCCAAAAAAAAATTGAGAAAATATAAATATCTCCTACGTATTTACAACATTGCATTTGTTACATCAAATGCCTTATTTGTTTGGGATTTGCTATAATGTGCCTAAACTTTAGTATAAATATAAAAATTAATTATTTAATAAATCCAATATATTTATATGGTTTTTCTTTGGATAAAAATTATAATGTAGCTTCAATTGCTGAACAAACTTCAAAAATAGTTCTGATACTGATATTGACCATTAAAACTTAAGCAGTTTCCTAAACTTATTTTGATCAAAACGAGCACCTCCACCGATTATTGTTTTTGGTTTATTATTAAAATTACAGGGAATCATTTTGTTTCAGACCTTTCATTAACCCTAATTTAGGGCTAAATATGTGTTGATCAAATAATTAAAAGAAACGTCAATACTATTCACGTTACCGTCCCATTTAAAAAAATATTTTGAAACTTAAATGTAACCAACCTTAATAATTAAATATGGAAATTTTTTAGAACTTGCTTATAAAATTTTCAATATGTGTTTTCATACTTTTGCTAATGGTATCTTTCCTTAGTTGCTCTATATGTAAGTACCCGCTATTTTCTAGAAAAAAATACAAATAAGATAACTATCATAACTAACAAGAAATAAATAATGAACTTGTCTTGTACCCATAATTTTAATAATAATATACATAATTATATTTGGGCCCTATATCTAATAACCAGTGACATTAGGAAACTGTTGTATTTCTACGAGCAATGACAATTAAACAACGAAACTGTGCCATCAGGCTTGGTAAGGAGAAATGAGGATGGAATGTCGATCACCTTGACGCTTCCGTTGCAAGGGCAGCCGTATGGCGCTTCTCTATTTTGATTAGTTGTTTATTATTCCTTGCTTGGGTAGGACGTTGTTTGGTGGCAGTCATGATAAGATTAAAAATCTCAAATTACAGACGATCTAGAAATCGTCGTCCGGAGACGTTTTGCAAATATTATTTCAGAATTAGAGCAAACTGCCCTAAATATCTAGATGACTGATGTGAAAAAAGTGGCTATCTATAAACGATCGGAAAACGCAAATAGTCGGATTCACAAGAAATAGAGGTTTACAAGATTTACAGCTGCAAGGGATTGGAAAGTTAAAATTCTATTTACCAAGAAAGTTAAGTACCTGGATATACATTTTAACTAAAGGCTTACATGAAATTCTCACTTCGCAAAAATCACCAATAAAACATTTATCGCCTTGGGCAGGTGTAGGGAAATATGCCGGAAAACTGGGAACCTAGTCCCAAAATGACTCTCAAGGGTAATTAGATCCATGATAAGCTATTAACTGCTTGCCAAAAACTAAGTAATAAGGAGTTAGTAGATGGCTAAGTGGCATCATGTTGGAAACCCGAGATTCGAACCCTTGATCAACGGGACTTTCACTCTTGTTGTCTGACGCTCTTATCACTTGCGCTGTTCAGCCATTATAGGAAGTATGAATCTGAATAAAACTGCCAAATTAGGATAGCGTTTTTAACCTTAATAAAATAACAAATTTATGATTTAGAATAGAAAACATTTGGAATAAAAAGACATAATTTAAATGTTATTTCCAATATTCGTTTGAGTTTTGTAGATGCTATGATCTGAACATCTTACATTTTACACTTCAAGTTTTTGTTTGTCTCAGCAGAATATATTACAAGGTGAGCAATATAAATAGAATACTTAGATTAGCATCGATGTAGCATTGGCTATATAATTCCCCGTCCTAGCACTTGTCATTTCTGACTGATGGTGACGACATTAAGCTGTTATTTAATTCGAATGCAAGAATGTACAAAGAGAGGAGTAACAAACATAACAAAAAACACTAAATTATTCAATAATTAATGAGCAACAATATGACATAAAGAAAACTAAATAAAGGTATCTTAAATAATATTCTTATTCTCTCACCAGCTGCTCAGACAGAAGCACTTGTCGCATTCTGAAAATGTCCCGTATTATGAATAGAATATGAAGCACCTTCAGTTTGCGAGGACGAAAATTCTCGATTATATTGGAATCGCCAAATAATCACAGATAAAACAATTCCCAACAATATTCCAGATATAATACTGACACTGAAGAAGGACAAGGTAACGCACATCATTGACATTGCTGTTCCGTTGGCAAAAAACACTGCAAGGAACTATAGTGAGAAAGTAAATAAATATTTACCTCTCAGCGACGAAATCAAGAGTATGTGGAAGATGGACAAGGTCCTAATAGTCCCAGTTGCGATTGGCGCAACTGGAGAAATTCCACAGAAATTCCACAAGTCCATACTTTGGATATCTACCAAAAACTTTATTTAAAAATGCAAAAAAGTGTCTTGTTAGACACGGCTGCAATAATACGTAGCTTGCTAAACTGATGTTGGAGCGCGCGAACGCGGGCAACGTGGCCGGGAGGCGAAATGACGGAACGGGTGGGGTGCTGATGTGGTCCTCTACTGGGTTGTAGCCTAGCATATGCGCTACCAAACTCTAGGGGGGTCTGCCCGATGGGCGGACAGGTGCCATTCCGCCTTTCCAGCAGGGGAGAGAGGAACCAAGCTACGCGGCGCAAAACACGGCGCCGCGCAATGCACACACCACTAGGACCGGTCCTGGGCGGCAACCTGGCTAGGCTGCCGTTAATAGCACACACCTTCGACGTGTGTGCAGTGCCCCCGCAATGGTGGAAAACGTTAAGATGGCACAAAGTGTGACCGTCGTCGACCGAAGTAGCCGCTAAGAGTGTTCCCTCGGTTGGCGATGCGCAACCTCGTGCAGGGTGCGCTTTGCTGGTCTGCGCCTTGCCTCGGGCCGGGGGGCCCGGGGGTCGGGCCGTCGAAGTACTGCACGGAAAAGTAAAGAAGTTGCCGGGAAAGGGTTGGCGGCCCTGCGCAACGGCTGGTTCTCCGATCTCTCAAAATTAACGCGACCGGTCACTAAACACACGCACGAGCGCGCCAACATACAACACCCTACACTTGCGCGCTCGCACAAACACAAAACCACACACCCAGAGAGAGACGCAAGCTGCCAGCAGCAACCAACACACAAGTTCATACCCAGAAAGAGACACAAGCTGCTAGCAGCGGACAACACATATGTTCACACCTTGAAAGTACTGGTAAGTATCTACTATAATCAATATTCATATAAAATAAATGAAAGATAGATAACTATGCCATCCATCTTGTTCGAATGAACCGATGGGGTAAGATAATGGCAACCAAGAACGAATGGTTCTTGTGAGTGGAAGAGATAATAATAATATCTTTTTATCGTCCAACAGGTATTATACTATGAATATTGTTCTAGCTGAAATGATGGCATGGTAGAAATAGGCGTAGATGTATGCAAGAATTCCACATGGATGGAGAAATTTCTATTCGTAATATTTTTATACTTCAACAACAGAAACACAAGTGTTTTAAAATCAGAAAACTTAGTTAAGAGATGCTTTGTATATATATGGTGTGGTTTCTATAGCCTACGCCACATCTCACATTTCGATTGCAATGCTTCTTTATTTTTTCAATCGTCCTCTTTCATGGCTCTGTCTCATATTATTGGTCCATCCCTTCATTCCATGTTATTACAGGTCTTTCCCCTCTTCTTTTCTTTTGTGGTAGCCCCCTTTGGCCATCGATTCTTATTCATTCTCATTACATGTCCGTATCAGAGTGATTGTCTAGTTTCTATTCCATCGTTGCTTGAATATAATCTTCTTACAATAAATTATTCATTCTCATTACATGTCCGTATCAGAGTGATTGTCTAGTTTCTATTCAATCGTTGCTTGAATATAATCTTCTTCTTCGTCTTATTATTTCTTCATTTGGTGTTCGCTCTTTTTTTGATACTCGACATGGTCTCTTCAGAAAGTTCATCTCCACAGTTTCACCTTTCTACATTTTTTTGGACAGTTGCCAACATTCTGAGCCGTAAGTTAAAATTGGCTCAAGATAACTCGGTAAATCATTATTTTCTTAGCACAATCTTATTTGACCATAATAGGGAGTTCAGCATACGAATACGTTTATTGACTTGTTGTATTCGACCCTGTATGGCCTTTTTTGACGTTCTTTTCTTTCCTTTCTTCGACAAAACACTTTCCAAATACTTATATTCCGTATATTTTCCTATTTCCTTGGTTGGCAGTTATGGATCGTCTTCTTGTCTTTCCCCTACTTTAAAATACTCAGTTTTTATATTTTTTCTGGACATTTCTAAACATGTAGTCAGTATCTTCTTTGTCAAAAGTTATAATTACAGAAGCTTGGTGTATTAAATACTTTACTATTTGCCTATATTCTTGCTTAACTATAACTAAGAATAATTATTAATAAAAAAAATTAACAAGAGCATTAGAAGCACTTTATATTAATACATTCCACCCAAAGGCAAATGATCAAAAATAAAAATATATCTTTGTATCAAGATATTTAATTACTTACTTAATAAATTGAATATTTTATCTAACTTTAAGTTTAAATCTGTACTGAAAAGATGTTTGTAAAAGAACATTTTACTATTTGGATGAATTTTTTTAGACAGAGACTGGAATTACACTCCATAGAATGCAAAAAAATGACTATTATGTGGATATAAATATTTAGTATTTTATACAGGTAACACATTACGTATCATAAGAGACGGTTTGTGTATCCAAAATACCGCGACCGCAACAAAAACTAATCTACTTTCAATTTCAGCAACTAAATAGGTGTTGCAAGCCAGGATCCTTTGTTCCTTCGAGTTGGCGTTCGTTGAGACTATACATACGATATATTAAAGGAGCGACAACATCACAGGAATGCAGCGTCGGCCTGATGCAGTCTCAAGGGTCAGGGGGGACACTAGTGTGCCCCAGGCTGTCTGACTGCCAAGACTGAGCACGTATGTATGTGTGTCATCTAAAGCAATGGGTCATTTCCATGTTATTCTTTCTGCTTTGTAAACTCCGACTATCACGACTGTTACAGAAAGATGTCGAAATTTCGTTAAGAAAATAAAGAACAAGTTCATTACTAGAAAGGTTATTTTAAGAAAGTATGTGCATATACAGTAGCAGCAAAAATATAAGAATATACCTACTATTTCTTAAACAACTTTCCTCTTATGATAAAATTGGTCAATAGTTAATATTTTTACACTAATTTATTTACATTTATTATATACAGGATGCTCTTGAAAGAAACAGACAACGTATGGTAAATGGAAAGATGCAATTACATAGAATATAAATCCAAAATATTGTGAGATAATTACGACGCGAACCCCAAAATTAAAAATCCCCTGAAAATGAAATAATGTAACGCCTATGAACGAGAATGTCTAAAACACCTCGATGGAATTTACAGGCAAACATAACGCTGAAATGTGTATGTTTATAAAATCTCTAAAGAATAACATTGTTTAGACGTCTAAACCTCGAAAGTGGAGTAGCTTTGTTTAGTTAGAGTTCAAAACCTCAATACCGTTATGTACGAATATCAGCTGTAAACTCTTACTTTGTGTTTAATGGTTGTCACTGGAACCGATTTGTAAATAGATGAAACAGGTGGATAGCTCAGATGAAATGTTCGAAGTGTCCGCCTACAGCGTGGAGACACACGTGAATAATTATCAAAAACCCGATGAAAAGGTACCTTATGTTTAATACTCTGTACATTTCCTGAAAGGTTTTTCTTTGTTACGAAAATTAAAAAAACAGAAAATATTAATATAGATTCATAATGTACAAAAAAAGCTATAGAATTTACACGCTGCATGTTTATATTTATAAAAAGTCTTGAAGATAACATTGTTTAGACTGTTTTGTATACAAAGAGTTCAAGAAAAATCAGCTGATTAAAATTTAAAGCGATATCGATGTAATGATATATTATACTGTATTTCTAATTATTAGTTTACACACTGTATATTATATTATATTATATTATTTTTGTGTAGTTCTCATACATATCTTTAACTTCTTTCTCTCGGTATCTTGACCTTGTTACCTCCCGAAGTTATTGTAAACATTCTTGTTTAGTCTACAAATTCCATCTAATCGATCTGAAGGGTCTAACATAGAAAGGCTACGATTGCTGATATTCATATTCGAAGTCTTATACAGTACGCAATACAACAATTAATAGTAGTAGTAATAATAAGAGTAATAATAGTAGTTACTATGGTCTATTTTTAAACTAAGAGGAGCGTTTTAAATTAATCGCGCCAAAATTACTATGCGTGATTGGTTGCTTCAGAGGTAGGATTACGTTATGCAAAAATTGCGTGTTGACCTATCGATGTCAAACGCTTGTCAAATTTCGTTTTCTGTTGTGTTCCCGTTGTTCTATTCAGTTGTATTGTTGTATTAACGTAAATAAATCCGTTCTTTTTTGAATTTGCGAAACCTTTAAGATACCCTTCTGTAGTTATCGATAATTATTCAATATTCATATAAATATGGATACTGTTGCAACAAGTTCAGCATCATTTTCACCTCCGAAAAAACGCAAACGTTTAGATATAGGGCATTTATCTGTTGCTGAAAAGCAATGTGTTTTAAATATGTATAAACAGATGCGAACTGATGAACCGAATCTTAAAAAAACTGTTATTGTTTCTAAAATTAGTAACACCGTGGGTAAGTTTTCATGGATTGAATAATGTAACCAATTTGATAATTTTCTGCTTTTAGGCGTTGCACAATCGACAGTATATCGCACCATAAAAGAGTATAATGAGACTGGTACAGTTACTGCATCTAAATACTATGGAGGACGACCTGGTAATGTTGCTGCATACGATGAAGTAGTTAAACAGTCTGTGCGGCAAATAGTGCATGCTTTCTTTTATAAAAACGAATTACCTACGTTGGACAAAATTTTGGTACCAGCTGAACTTCTGAATTTAATCAAAATAAATAAAGAACAATATAATTTGTATGTGATTGATGAAATGGCAAAACGTAATAATAAAGTTCTATTAAGGTTGCCACCGTACCATTGTGAACTCAATCCAATAGAGTTGATATGGGCAAAAATAAAGAATGAAGTAGCATCGAAGAACATCACATTTAAATTGACAGAAGTGAGGGGGCTGTTATTGCAAGCTATCGAAAATGTTCAAAATGTTAATTGGAAAAGTTGTGTTGAGCATATAATTAAGGAAGAAATAAAAATGGCCACACTAGATGGCATCGTAGATGATCTAATCGAACCGTTTTTATTTCTATTGGTGCTGATAGTGACAGTGATACTTTCTCAGACAGTTCAGATTTAGAATAGATTATTTTGTTTAATTTTTGCAAGTAACAAGTAGTTAACGGAGCCTTTGATTTCTTTAAATCCTTTATTTATGTTATTTTTGTGTTTAATGTAAATAATCTTTAATAAATGTTTAATTACGTTGTGACTTTATTGATGTAGAGTTTATATTCAAAATTAAGCGGGAAATAACGCTAAATTAAATGTTGCCTTTGAGCTCAATGAATAAAGAAAAACTAATAAAATACGAAAATTTAAAAAAACATTCAGAATGTCATTGATTTGGTAACTTTTACAGTGTAAATGTGGCTTTTCCATTTACTCCTCTTAGTTTAAAAATAGACCATAGTTATAATTATGTTTTGTGAATCGTTTAATAAAATAAACTATTATGGTAAAAGAAAATGTGTTATTAATTCCGAACTAGTTCATTACATCGACAATAACAAAGCTTTGTTTTTTGTTACTATCCGTCACCTTTAAGATATCGTCTCCGATAGTATTTATGATATATTCGCACAGTGGCGTGACAAACATTTTTTAAATAACTGTCATTCTTTTCTCAATTAGAGGGAATTTTGAGAAAATATTTAAGATTCTGAATTCCATATAATTACTTCTTTCCATTTTTCATATGTTGTTTTTATTTCAAGGACACCTGGTATAATAATATTTGCACAATTTTTTTTTTACAAATTTAGGTAAAAGCGCGCTATGTTTTGGTACGATGATCGATATTCCGAAAGATTTTGAATGCGTTAGTTCCAAAAACTAGTTGGCAAAAACTAAATTAAAAAAATTAAATATTACAAAGAAGTAATTTATGTCACACTTGTCAGATTACTGACAGGTAGTTAAAATTAATTATGTTAGGTCGTTATTAGTAAACAACAATAGGTGTATTTGAGGGCTCCATTCTTGCACCTACTTTATTTTTCTTATTTATCAATAGCCTTCCTAGAGCGTTAAAGATGTTGATCATACAATTTTATATGCAAATGATACTAGTATAACACTAAATTCAAATTATACTTTTCAGTTAGCTCTGAAAGCAAAGAATATTTTTCTGATATTAGCGATTGGATGACCGTGAATCGACTTGTAATTAGCCTTAATAAAAAAAAATTATATTCTACTAAAATAAAGATGAATTAATTTATTATGCCATTTTCAATAATAGTTTTTATACATTAATAAGAATTCTACCAAAATTTTAAGCATCAGAATTCACGAAAATATTCATCTTTAAGTTGGCTTTACACGGTTAAATAAATTCATGAATTTTGAAATGTAGACATAATATTAAGAAGACTAAAATATTTTTTACCCGTTCCTTGGGAAGTACTATCGTAAGCAGGACAATTGAAATCGCCCAGTATTAAAACTTGTTTACCGAGTAATTCAAACGGTTAATGGTTTTTACCTACTGATACCAAACGATTTTTTTACATTCCCGAAGGTCAAGAATGAAGTGCATTCTCGACGATTTCAGTGGCCGGCAGAAGCAGTAGATGCCTTTAAAATGGCAGTTTTGACTGTCCCAACTGAAGACTGGAATAACTGCTTTAACTATTGGCAGAAGTGTATGAATTTTCGTGGAAAATTTTTGAAAAGCAAAGGAATACTTTGAGTTGATCCACTGTTTGTTTTGTGGCTATAAGATATATGAAAAGACATCCTTCGTATTATATCACGAATAAACGCGTAATCTGAAGTTGTTACCTGTTTTGCTTCCCCAGCATTTAGATTCGGCGTTTCCTATTTTGGTAAATTGATCAACTGGAACTGGATTTCAAATTATTGAATCTCTGAATTTAAACATCGTATTATTTACTAAATCTAGATTCCATCTCAGAATAAGCAACGCCTTGTATTAATATAACAAAATGTAATATAATTTACAGTTAAAATCATAGAACTGCAAAAGCTAATACTTCTTAATACTTAATACTTAAAGCTGACAATAATCTGAATGTTGTATATTCTTCTCTTATTTTCATAAATGTTAATTTATTACGTTCAGTGTAGCACAAAGTAAACAATATTAATAATAAATACGCGTTGTACTATCTGTAAACATACATCTATTAAGAACATCAATAAAGTAAGCGTATGATAAATTTGTTACACAACTAAGTTAAATCGTTAAATTATATCCGTAATAATTTACATTTGTATTTCTAACAAAGGCAGAAGTAATAAGGATACATTCCAGCGTGGACATCAATTGAAAGTTCCTAGCCTACGCTCAACTACACCGACTGGAATAGAAGACAGAAAAGAAAGGAAAATGAATGAATCTTCAAAACTGATGAACATGATTTTATGCCGGTCATGAATACGTAACACGTTTTTTTCCTGCGCTCATCCTTCTCTCATCGATCCATTTTAGCTTGGAAGAGCTGTTTCTAACACTATTTAATCCATATACAGTAACATGCAAAATAATGTGACATATTTAATTATGTTTATGGTACAAACTTCCTGTACTCACATTCACATGTTTTACATCATGCTTTACGATTTTAAGGTATTTACTGAGCTTAACTCTTAAATTATTATTATTAGCCAATTTGTAATCAATACGAAAATGTTCATTGGATCGTTTAAGAAAATTATTAATTAATAACATAGAAAGACTTTAAATTGAGAAATTTCACATTAACTCTAAGATACATAAACTTGGAGTAATATTCGATTGCTTCTGGTATGGTAAACAGGTATTCATTCAACTGTTTCCCAGGTCAAATAATTTTTTTTTAATTAAAAAATAATTGTTTATTATTGCTACCCTACATTGTTACACTCCATATATGCCAAGTATGTTTTTAATTTTATTCTTAAATTATATTTTTCGCAATTAATTCTAATTAATTAATTATCGAATAAATTCTTTTAGCCATTTTTGTGTGTATTTCGTATTTGCAATGGTAAAACCTTTTTTTGTATCACTGTGGTTAACACGATCCTTCCGAGAAATTATCTATCGAACGGTAAATCCAGGCATTTTTCTCCAATGTTCTTTTCGAATTTCGACTATATACAAGTGTCCCGTATTGTTATGTTCAAATTCTAGGAATGTAAAGTAGACTTCACTTCAAGTAACAAAAACGCAAAACTTGTATTTCCATTTTCATTTGTTTCAAAGTTACAGATCTATGAATGTGATTGTCAGATCATGGAAAAAAATGTAATTCTAAAGTCAATACAAACTGATTTTATTTAATAAAAGTTATACGATTCAATAACAGGCCTGTGGTTGTTAACGTCGCATAATAAAATGTTATCCCAAAATAAATAAACACGTGTCGTATTGCATACAGTAATTTCTTGGAGACCTACAATAAAGAGTCCAGGAAATTGATTTATGATAAAGAAGGTTCTTACATATTTCGTAAATGCTGAACCATGAATTATCATACAATAAACAAATGTTCAGATGACTGTTAACGTTGCATTTTTTAATAAAGGATTACATTACGTTTCAATTCATATAACAGCTTATTAGTGAGTGGACACGTTTTCTTTATTCAAAATGCCTTGCCGATTTTCTTCTCAAGAGTATGCGGACATGCATTTTGTGTATGGCTACTGTAACGGCAGTGCACCTCAAGTACACAGACAATTTCGGGAATGCGGACTGCGTGATTATCTTTTCGACCGAGGAGTAAATTTGTCAGCAGACTTAGAGGAAGAAGCAGTAGCTATTGTTAAAAGGGACTTAACGCTGAGTGTACGTCGAATCGCTAGACAACTAGGAGTGCGACGAACGACAGTTTGGCGGATTTTAAAACGTAAGGGCTTATATCCATATCACTATCGCAGGGAACACGATTTGCTTGAGGCAGACCACTATGCTCGTCTAGTTTGTTCTACCTCGATATTAAGACAGTCACGGCTTCATTTTAATTTCTGCAGAACAGTCCTCTGGACAGATGAATCTACGTTCACGAGAAGTGGTGTTACAAATCTCAGAAACCTGCCCAGGTGGTCATCAGAAAATTCCAAAGCTATACGCCCATCTAAATTTCAACATGAATTTCCTATTAACGTTTGGGCGGTCCTAATCGATGACTTGTTAATTGGTCCTGTCGTTGTTCCTGGGAGGTTAAATGCGGACAATTACCTTCAATTTCTTATTGACGAACTGCCAGGTCTTTTAGAGGATGTCCCACTGAATGTTCTACGAGACAGTGGTTTCACATAGATGGGGCTAAAATGCGTCGTCATTTAGAATCTGTTCATGGCGAGTTTAAATAAGAAATGTTAAATTCTTCATTCGGAAGCGTGGCGAACTTTTAAAATTAAAAACGGTTATGGTTCAAACCACAAAAACGGTGAATGAAAAAGCAAGTGAGGCTTCTTACTTAGTCAGCTATCTGATAGCTCAACGCGCTGAAGCATACTCAATTGCGGAAAATCTTATTAAACCTTCATGTATGGAGATGGTAAAATGTGTGTTAGGTGAAAAATCTGCAAAAGAAATGGCTAAGATTCCACTTTCGATTGACACGGTAGCTCAGCACATTAGAGATTTAGCAGCCAATATAAAGAATGAACTTACTTTTCGTCTCAAAACATGCAAATTTTCATTACAAATGGATGACTCAACCGATGTATCTGGACTCGCAATATTAATTGTAATCGTTAGATATCAGCACGAAAACGCATTATTGAAGATCTTCTTTTATGGAAATCTCTACCAACACGTACTACTGGAGTCGAAATATTTGGTCTTCTAAATTCTTTTCTTGAAGAGAATAAAATACCATGGGACAACTGTATTAATATCTGTACCGATGGAGCAAAGGCCATGAGTGGCATAATTAATGGGGCTGTACAGCTTATTAAAAATATGTATAGCTAAAAACTGTTCTAGTAGCCACTGCATGATCCATAAGCAGGCACTTGCTGCTAAAAAATTATCCCCCAGTTATAAGAATGCTCTTGATGAGGTCATCAAAATCATTAACTTCATAAAATCTCGACTGCTAAATAATCGTTTATTCATACTCTGTGAGGAGATTGGAAGTGTACATACATCTCTTCTTTTACATACTGAAGTCAGATGGTTATCTCGAGGAAAGATACTAACCCGTTTTCTTGAGTTAAGGGACGAGGTGTGTGCTTTTTTTTAGAACACAATTTTGAATTTAAAGGTCGATTATTTGATAGAAATTGGTTACTTAAAATTGCCTATTTAAGCGACATTTTTACAAAGATATATGAACTTAATTTAACCCTCCAGGGCAAACAAGTAAATGAATTTATTGCCCACGAAAAAATTCTTCCTTTCAAGAAAAAAATACAATTTTGGACAATTTGTATGCGCTCCAACGAGTTTGGTTGTTTCCCAACAATAAAAGGCTTTTTAGAAGAAGAAGGGGTTGAAATGGCAGAGGCATTTATTGAAGAAATTATTCAACATCTGAAAGGATTGAGTGAAGCTTTTAATAAGTATTTTCCAAATGAACAGCAGATTAAATATCAAAATGAATTGTGGATTAAAAACCCATTTATTTTCAATGCACGACCTTCGACCATGTCAACGGAAGAATACGAAACTTTTATTGAAATGACATCTGATTCATCATTGCAAAATAAATTTAAATTAATGCCATTAACGGAATTCTGGTGCAGTATAAAAGATGAATATCCTCAATTGTCGCAAAAGGCCGTGTTGGTGCTTTTACCATTTGTAACCACATATATGTGCGAAATGGGGTTCTCAGCTTATATGTCGACAAAAACTAAATACCGGAACAGACTTGATGCCGAACCTGACATAAGAATTCAACTTTCATCAATTAAACCTAATATATAAGTATACATATTTGTGATAATAAAAAGCAATATCACTCATCCCATTAAAATTAAAATTTAAAAGTCCTGTAAATGTAAATTTAAATTGTTTTAAGAACTTTTGTGTTAATTTTTGAATTACTTTTTGAAGAAAATAAATATTTTTTGAAATAATTGTCATTTTTGTTGCATATAATCCATTTACAGAATGTTACATTAAAAGCATACTATTGAAACAAACCAGGGGTTCCACAATAAAAGTGACTACTAAAAAGGGTTCCACTTATCAAAAAGATTAAGAAACGCTGTTCTAACACATTTAATAACTTCTGCCCTATTCTTCGGTAAGGGCGGTAGAGATTTTCTTCTGTTATTATATAAATTGTTGCGGATGCAATAAATGTCTTGAACGGTGATTGTACTGAAATGACCAGTATTTTCTTTTAGAGCTGAATGTATTATTTTTGAAGGCTTCTCACAAATGTCATCGGTTGCTTTACGTTTTGCTATCTGTCTGTTTAGTTTCTTCAGATTCTTTTCTGTTTCATTGCGCACAATTAAATTTTCTGCACCACAGTATAAACTTTTGCCTTACAAGAGCAATTCGAGCATTGCCAACATATTTCACCAATTTTTAAGGATTTGTGTTTGTCAAATTTTACAGAGTTTACAATTAGCACTTGATTTCCACGTTCACACGTTCGAACTGACGAAGCTTTCCATGCTTTCTCACAAATAAAAAGCACTTCTTAGCCAGGAATGTTATTTCAGACTGACAAATTATAAGTATATAGTATATATAGTAAATTTGGGTAAGATTTAACCCTATATTGCATTTTGTGCCCATTCGGGAACACCATGAATTAAACATTCTAAAAACTTTATTTTCAAAGAAATAACATCGGTATGCACATTGGTCCCACTAGGGAACACTATCCTTTAAATTGGGCTACTCTGCTACAGATGGCAGCACAGTACTACGACCAAAATTATTCAAACAGATGATCATGTCAAGCAGATTTGAGGTTACCTCTTGTCAACTTTGGTTGGTGATGTTAGTTTTGTTATAAAGTCTGCTTCCGAGTTCAAAAAAATTCTGTAAGGTGCGCTACAGTATAGTAAAGGAATGTATTATTTGATTTTTGTTATATCATATATACTTACCTGTAAACATTGACACAGGTATTTGTGCCTTTTTGGGAACACTGTGCATAAAGTGCACAAAATATAAAATGGATGAAAAGTGGGAACCCATCAGTTCGAGATCTTTTTATGGAAAGACAAATGATTCTTACCAGCTTAGAGATATTCCTAGTGATAGTGAAGATTCTGTTCTAGCAGATGATGTTGAAGAAATTCAAGAACATCGGAATGTGATTGAAAATGAGGCTAATAATCAAGAAAATTTTGACGAATTCGATTCTGAAGACGAACAACCATTGAGTACCTTAGCAAATATCCAATTTTCTTCTAAATCTAAAAGTCAGAAATTAGTGTGGAAGGAGGAAGAGACTTTCACAGAAAACGACATTGTACGGTTTTGCGGTAACACTGATATACCAGACGAAATTTTAGAGCTTCTCACTCCTTACGCCGTTTTCAAACTATTCTTCACTGATGAATTTCTGAAGATGATAGTAGACATGTCAATGCTTTATTCTGTTGAAACTAATCCAAATCGCCCTTTCGTCACTACAACGGACGAAATACTGAAATTTATTGGCATTTTACTGTGGATGTCAATAATAAAATTGCCCAGTACAAGACAGTACTGGGGTGCAGACACGCGAGTACCCCAAGTTGCTGATGTTATGCCGGTCAACCGTTTCCAAGAAATAAGAAGATACTTATATTTCAACGACAATCAGCAAATGCAAAATAAAACTGAAAAAATTCAACCTGTTATTGATCATATTCAGTCCGTGTGCAGTAAAATACAAATGGAGGAAATCTTGTCTTGTGATGAACAAATAGTACCCTTCAAGGGTAGAATTTCATTCAAAACACACAATCCAAAGAAACCGCATAAGTGGGGTTATAAGTTGTGGGTTCTTTCTAGGGTCAGTGGTTTTTCATATGACTTCCAAATGTACACTGGACAAACAGAAGTAGCAGAAGGGGAACAAGATTCTGGTTCCTCAAGTAATGTTGTTGCTCGAATGAGTCGCCACATACCCAAGAATCTGCATAACAAATTGTACTGTGACAATTATTTTACGAGCGTTCCTTTGTTCTCCCATTTGTCACAAAATGGAATTGATTGTGTAGGAACTGTGAGAACAAACAGGTTAATGGGGTGTAGCTTTCCCACGGAAAAGACTTGGAAACAAAAAGGTAGAGGTTCTTTTGTAGAAAAAGTAACCAAATACAGAAACCAGCAAGTGAAGGCTGTACAGTGGTACGACAACAAGGTGGTCACGCTGCTATCCACTTTTGCTGGCAGTCAGCCATCACACAAGGTTCAAAGATTCTTCAAATCTGATAAGGCTAGGAAGGATATTACCTGCCCAGACGTTGTAAAGGTGTACAACAAACACATGGGAGGGGTGGATCTTCTGGACTCCCTACTTGGTCTGTATAGAAATCGAACCTGATCCAAAAAGTGGTATCACAGATTATTTTTCCACCTGATAGATGTCGTTGTATGTAATTCATGGCTGTTGTACAGAAGAATAGCACAACGTCACAGTCGGGATCAGCCTCAGAGATATGGAGAAATGCCTCTCCTACAATTCAAGATCGAATTAGCAAAAGTGCTGACCACGATAGGGGCAAGTAATGCATCAACTAAGAAACGAGGGAGGCCAAGCAATGCTTCATTTGAGCCACAGCAGACAAAAAAGAAGTGTAAAGGAGTTAACCTCCTTTTGAAACCAGAACTGATGGTATTGGTCACTGGCCCCTACATTCCGAAAAACGCAATCGTTGCCGTCTGGAAGGTTGCAATGAAAAAGTCGAATATATCGTGTCAAATGTAAAGTATATTTATGTTTATATGAAAAAAAGAATTGTTTCTTTGATTACCATAATGTAGGATGCAATAAATGAATACACATAATTTTCGTACAATATTAGTGACTGTGACATGTTGGCACAATGTTCCCAAATGGGCTAAAAAAAAAAACAGTGGAAAATTTTTGAAAAATCAATTTAATATTTTTTTTTGTTATTTTTTACGTGTAAAGGACGTTGAAAAACATTGTATAAAAAAATTATTTTGCAAAATTAAATTTCGTGCAATATAGGGTTAAATTTAGATAAATTTGAATTTAATTTGTATTTAATAGGCAGGATAACTTTGTATTTATATTTGAAAGAAAGTATAAATTTCTTAATCTCTTGTCCGGGGACAAATAAAGGTAAGGGATTAAAACACCGTAATTAGCATGGGGGTAAATTAATGTAGCAGACATTAGATAGTACCTGCTCGGGGACGAGCTTAGGGCCGCCCAACAAATTTTGTTTAAATATCTTTGCCATTTTTTTTCTCGCTTATGACAGGGAATTTTGGGAAGATATTGTCGATTTATATTCTATATAATTACATCTTTCCATTTTTAATACGTTATTCCTTTATTTTAAGGACATGTTGTATATCGTATAACCTCTTTGTTTATTCGTTTAGCCTAAATTTATTACATGTTTCGTTTTCTCATAGTAGTTGGCTGATATACAAGTTTGTAACATAACAATAAAAGTTTGCTTAGGGTCTTTAATTTGTGAAGAGTCCCACAATCTTTCATATGCATTTTCAAATCAATATGTAATAAATTCATATTTTCGTCAATATGCTTGGAAATTTAATATACTGGCAATCCTGTATAGGTGATTAAGCTATAATATACTGACATCGTAGTTTTTAGTTTTAAAGTATTTATATAATTGTCGTTTTCTTTTGTATAGTGCTGTATACATAAAGATATAAATTCTTATACTTTGTATCGACTTATATACAAGTATTTTACTTAAACTTTTGTTACCATCGATAACAATCTGACATTAATGTATTTTTTGCGTTAACTCTGTCGGTAGATTTATATCTTTTTCATTAATTTACAGGTAATAATCACTATAAAAATAAATGAATATTATAAATACTTAACGCCCAAGCGTGTGGCTTGTTCGCATCCAATAGCAACAATCAAACACCCTTCATTATATATTGGACTCTTAAACTCACATGGTAATTTCTATACACATAATTTTTTATCGAGCTTTAACCGAGATATCTGATAATTTTTTTGTATGTCTCACGAGCATTGTTTAATGACATGTTCGTTCGAAGGCTGTTGGCTCCGTCGAAAACTGGGTGGCTGCATTTATCCTTCTCAGATTTAAACTTGAAGCATATAAAATATTGATAACGTCCAAGTTAGTTGATCTATTGACAGTCCTGACACATATATTAGTTCGTTTCAGAAGTAATTGCTTTTAAAAATAGAAGAAATATTTATTTCGAAATGTAATATTTTGTTACGGATATTAAGTAACTTCATATGCATATCAAAACTTTACCTAAGCAAATTATGTAACGGGGAGCTAATTGCTAGCGAATTACGTGGATTCGTTGACAAAAATTTGTTTCACACGAAATTACCGCAGGCTTAAATAATGTAATCAAATATCCACGAATATCAATTAATGATTACGATTAGTTTGTGGACATTTTATATGTATTTAAGCGTTTACAGTTTTTAGTTCACAGCCCATTGCTTAGTCAAGTTGTACCATTTCTTTATGTTCATTGCCACCACTTTCCAATTCCTGATTTCTTTCCCCTCCACGTCCTTCATAACAGCATATATCCATTTTCTCCTTGATTTACTCTTCCTTCTCTTTCCATCTAGCTTTTTACAGCCTACATTCTTAATCAGTCTGATGTCTTCTGATCTCTCAAGATGAACGAGTTACTGGAATCGGCGCATTTTTAATATCCTCTTTAGAATCTTTCTCTCCAAGATCTTCGATTTTTCTTATATTTTCTTATTTATTATTCATAATTTGCAGCCATATGTCAAAGTTGGTCTCAGTAGCGATTTATAAAGAGTGTTTCAAATTGAGCGCCTTTTTCTAAAATAAATAAATTTGCATAATTTGCATTTATTTTCAAAAACTTTTATTGGTAATTGTAGTATCAGTTGTGGCATTTATACAAACGAAATATAATATTTGACAAGTGACCATCTCTTGCTGCTTCACAGCAGTTCACTCTTTTGTTAAAATTTTCTATTACATTTCGACATAATTGAGGCTTTATTTCACCAATGACACGAATAATTTCATCGTTTAGTTCAGGAATCGATTGTCGTTTGTTCTTATAGATCTTGCTTCTTACGCAACCCCAAAGAAAATAGTCCAACGGTGTTAGATCACATGATCTTGGTGACGAATTAATATCAGAATTTCTTGAAATAATTATTTCATTTTTAAAAAGCAAAATCGACGCGTTTCAGGATTTTTTCATAAGATCACTTGTTTCAGTCCCATTCACCATATCCCATACTTTCCGGATACGGTGTATAGATCGTCTCTATGTAGGTATATGAACATTATAGCGTTGATAATGATATTTATGATATATTACTTACGTAAAAAATATATTCAAGACACGTGAGTAAGAAAGTGTAAAATATAACAATTACGAGATCAACAAACTCGTATAAAATATCGGTAATGAATTAACACAGCACCAACCACAATTAAATCAAAAATAAACCCGAAGTTACTTTTAAAAAGATAAAGATTTATCTTTTTATAAACACGTCTTTCTTAACTCAGAGTACACTTGTGTCTGTATAAAGGTCAAATCAAGCGCGCAGGCTTAGAATATAAAACCAGTTTTTTTCACAAAAATAATAAATTTCAAAAATATACACTTGCGTTCAAAATAACTGTTCAAAGATAAATACATAAATTTTAATATTTTTTATGGGGAAAAGTCCACAGCACTATGTATATTGCAAAATTTTACCGATTCAAAAAGGGCACTAGTATATATAGAAAAGAAAATTGAGCCCAAGGTAGAGCCTTGAGGCACACCAGATGCCAGACTAACACGTTCAAACATCCGACCATCAACCCGAACCGATTGCGATCTGTCCCGCAAGAAACCACTTAATAATTCGATTGCATCATCGGGGAGACCCACATAATGGAACACAGCAGACAACAGATCATGATTCACGATATCAAATGGTTTACTAAAATCTAATAGTATTAGAACGGAAGCGTAACCTCTATCACGTGCAGTTAATATGTCATCCGTAATCTTCAATAAAGCCGACTCACAACTGTGACCAGCCCTAAAACCCTACTGGTAAGATGGTAGAATGTTATGGGTGTTTATATCTTGTAGTAACTGTGCATTAAGCAGTTTCTCGAATATTTTAGACAACACGGAGAGCAAACTTATAGGCCTCAAATCAGCCATAGATTGCGGGTCAGACTTCTTTGGCACCGGTATCACAATTGCTTGCTTCCATGCTAAGGGAAAAATACTTTGAAGAATACACGAGTTGATTATATGAACAATGTACTTCACGATGAAAGGAGAAGACATTTTTAACATATCAATACTCAAGATATCAAACCCGCAAGATGAGGATGAGATACTAGGAATAATTCTAGACACTTGCACTTGGTCAGTTAACTGAAAATGAAAGCCATTCCCAATATTATTTTTTGTATGTGTAGCATAGTATTCAAATAGATTGCTATCATCATGTGAATTCTCAGGAGTTGAAGTAATGAAATAACGATTAATTCTATTCGGATCTTGTAACTGCAATGAGAGATCCGCATGTCTGTTACTGCGGATGTTAAGCATCCGCAGTCCATTCCATTTTTTTTTAGTGTCTTTAGTTCTACTAAGAATACTGTAATATGCTTTCTTTTCGCGAATTATTGCCTGTTTAGTGTAATTTCTAAGTTGTTTATAATACTCCCAAGCGCGGAGAGTCTTGTTCTTCAAATACTTTGCTCTAGCCCTATCTCTCAGAGAAATCATAAGTTTTATTGTTTCAGTAATCCAAGGACTTTTTTGTTTAGAAATCAAAACTGTCTTAACTGGACAGAGGAAATTAAAAAGTTCAGTCAACCTAGAGGTAAAAATCTGAACCTTAATGTTAATCTCCGCAACATAAAGGATGTCGTCCAAATGTAGATTATGTAGATGTTGCTCAAGTACATTGCTGTCGAAATTATTAAAATCGCGATAAGTGACTGACTTAGGTTCCCAAATCTTACGAGTGGCGCTTATGTCGCAATACGTCAATTCATGGTCAGAGAAGCACACCCCCCGAACACCCGAGCCAAGGACGAATGATGTGTCAGAAACAATTACCAAATCAATAAGTGATTCAGTCGTATTTGTAATACGGGTAAGTTCTGTAATAATCTGATGAAAACCCATCGTATCCAAAGTGTCCGACAAGGCAGTAGACAGTATGTTTTCCGACTGGAATAAATTTATATTAAAGTCACCCAGGCAAAGCAATCGATCACACCGAGGCCATATATTGGAAAACGTAGCCTCTAGGTCATCCAAGAAAAAACGATAAGGCGTATCTTGTGGCCGATACACCTACAGCAAACGCCCCAGCACCCCTATCCACACACAACCATAACTGTTCAATGGAGACTGATGACTGCAAAATAGAGTAACGAAGCTCCTTACTAATGTAAAAACCAACGCCACCGCCACGACCACTACGATCCTTACGCACGAAAGTATAACCCGGTATGTCAATCAAAGAGGAGCCAATATCCGACGTTAACCATGTTTCACTTAGTTCCAAAATATCACATTTGAATGTTGTCAAATGTTCTACTATATATAATGTATCGAATCCACGGTTGGCTCTTGGTGAAACATACTGAATAATTTACTAAAGAAAACACTCGGTATATTTGTTTCACATAATATATTTATTAGATCTCTAACATATGTTTCGACTTTTCAGTCATTATCAAAGAGTTTTTAAACTAAAGTAAAAAGTACACTTCTACCACTATTTATGAGTTTTTACAAGATTTTATGACGGCATCAATGGTAGGGGAGTTGAAAAAATCCAGTTGTGTATTTGTGACATGTCTATTAAGATTTATGGCTTTTTTAATTTCTAATATTTCGAGGAAGTCGAGCCTTTTTCCTTTATTACAAGTATGTAAAAGTTTAAAATTACTGGTATTGAACAAATGTGTATTTACAATGCAATGTTCGGCGAATCCTGTATTCATATTACCATAAAGAATAGAACTTCTATGCTCTTTTATCCGTTCTTTTATTGAGCGTCCTGATTGGCCGATGTATATCGCATCACAATCACTGCAACTTAATTCGTACACACCTGACTTATCACACAATTCTGTTTTTTCTTTATTATTTACTAAAATATTTCCTAGATTGACTTTATTCACCTGGATGACATTTAACCCTAATTTATTCAGTTTATTAGAAACTTTATTGCTAACCCCAGGTATATAGTTGAGTGTGTGAAATGTTTTATTCGTTTTTGTATATGTGTGCCAGTAGTAAATGTTCTTTGTAAGGATAGTACGTTGTTTTTTGATAATCATTTTATCTATAAATTCTGTTTTATATACGTTGTTTCTAGCTATTGTTTTTGTGGTGGTAAATAATGAGAATTACGAAAAAGAAGTAACCACCACAAAAACAATAGCTAGAAACAACGGATACAAAATAGAATTTATAGATAAAATGATTATCAAAAAACAACGTACTATCCTTACGAAGAATTTTTACTACGGGCACACATATACAAAAACTAATAAAACATTTCACACACTCAACTATATACCTGGGGTTAGCAATAAAGTTTCTATTAAACTGAATAAATTAGGGTTAAATGTCATCCAAGTGAATAAAGTCAATCTAGGAAATATTTTAGTAAATAATAAAGAAAAAACAGAATTGTGTGATAAGTCAGGTGTGTACGAATTAAGTTGCAGTGATTGTGATGCGATATACATCGGCCAATCAGGACGCTCAATAAAAGAACGAATAAGAGGATAGAAGTTCTATTTTTTATGGTAATATGAATACGGGATTCGCCGAACATTGCATTGTAAATACACATTTGTTCAATACCAGTAATTTTAAACTTTTACATACTTGTAATAAAGGAAAAAGGCTCGACTTCCTCGAAATATTAGAAATTAAAAAAGCCATAAATCCTAATAGACATGTCACAAATACACAACTGAATTTTTTCAACACCCCTACCATTGATGCCGTCATAAAATCTTGTAAAAACTCATAAATAGTGGTAGAAGTGTACTTTTTACTTTAGTTTAAAAACTCTTTGATAATGACTGAAAAGTCGAAACATATGTTAGAGATCTAATAAATATATTTTGTGAAACAAATATACCGAATGTTTTCTTTAGAAAATTGTTCTACTATATCATTAAAGTGAGCTGTCAATCAACGTGCGTTAACATGTGCCAATCTAATCATGCTATTATGCAACTACCATATACATCATTTAAAACATAAACAGAATGCAAATAAACAAAAAAGTAGCACTATTTTAGCGCATAAATTAGCGTCGTAAAATGTAGAAAGCAATATTTACAACCTAATAGTTACATTGAGTAGTTCATTCAGGCGAAAATTTATAACGCATCGGTAACCTTTAATAAATTTTACCTTAAAAAACGTTAAATTTTAATAAAGGGAAAATTGAAAAACGCAGGTACCATTTAAACTTCTAGATTCCTGAAGTTTTGCCTGCAACCCTAATTCATCTATACCATCTGTGTGCTTTTTACATGTATATTAAACAATGTATCAGACATTTTTTAACAAGAATCAAGAAATTAAATTAGCAGAAGGAAAAAATTCAATTTTAGTAGGAATATTTTTCTATTTAGTACGAGATTTTTTGTGTATCTGTTATACAAGTACACGAGTAAAATATTCTTTTTTTAATTTTGATATATTGTAATTATTTATATCTTCCTTTTTGTATATGTGTTTATTTTATTCAAATGTTATCTGTTATTTTTACACTTATTACGATAATTTTTTATAAATATTAATTCTTTTTCTTTTGTACGATGTCATAATGTCATATTGTGATGATGTATAATTTTAGATTAATTATTTCAGTTCCTAACATTGACAGAACAAAGAAAATTATGAAATACCCGCAATACCCGTTTTAACAACTTTTAGGGCGAATTAAACCGAGAAGAATGTCTCGGCGAGCTTAAGATCGCCATTGTAACAATGTAATTTGTTGCAGACATATAAATTTGAAAAAAGGTTGGATAAAGTCACCAAAATTTCTATTAACAAAAATACTGTTATTATAAAAGAGCTATAAATATTTAAGTTGAACACGGAAATTTGTGTGAAAAGCGAAATGTAGAATCTATACAAGCTGTCCCGTATCGCTATGTTCAAATTTTAGGAGTGTAAAGTAGATTTCATTTCAAGTAACAAAAACGCAAAACTTGTATATCCATTTTCATTTGTTTCAAAGTTATAGATCTATGAATGTGATTGTCAGATCATGAAAAAAAATGTAATCCTAAAGTCAATAAAGATTGATTTGATTTAAAAAAGTTCAATTAATAATATTTTCGAAATGTCCACCTCCTTGTTGAATGTAGGCTTGTGCCTGTAAACCAACAGAAGAAGTACTTATCCGAATTTCATACTTGCTTTGTCGGATTTGCTCGGCAGCCAGGTGAATACGATCCAATAACTCTTCTCTTGTGTTCGAAACTTGCGCGTAGACTAAATTTTTCATGTACCTCTATAAATAAAAGTCAAGGGGATTAAGATCGGGTGATCTGGGTGACCATGCAACAGGACCACATCGGCAATTCCGAAATGTGGTGGTGCCCCATCCATGTGAAACCACATGTCTCGTCGAACGTTCAGTGGGACATCCTCTAAAAGACCTGGCAGTTCGTCAATGAGAAATGGAAGGTAATTGTCCGCATTTAACCTCCCAGGAAGAACGACAGGACCAATCAACAAGTCATCGAATAAGGCCGTCCAAACGTTAATAGAAAATTCATTTTGAAATTTAGATGGGCGTCTATCTTTGGGATTTTCTGATGACCACCTGTGTAGGTTTGTCAGATTTGTAACACCACTTCTCGTGAACGTAGATTCATCTGTCCAGAGGACTGTTCTGCAGAAATTAAAATGAAGCCGTGACTGTCTTAATATCCAGGTAAAATAAACTAGACGAGCATAGTGGTCTGCCTCAAGCAAACTGTGTCCCCTGCGATAGTGATATGGATATAAGCCCTCACGTTTTAAAATTTGCCAAACTGTCGTTCGTGGCACTCATAGTTGTCTAGGGATTCGACGTACACTGAGAGTTGGATCCCTTGCAACAATAGCTACTGCTTCTTCCTCTAAGTCTGCTGGCAAATTTATTCCTCGGTCGAAAAGATAATCACGCAGTCCGCATTCCCGAAATTGTGTGTGTACTTCCAGAAACGTTCTGTAATGAGGAATGCGCCTTTCGGGAATCCGATGTCGGTATTCAATAACTGCTTGCCGTGCACTGCCTTTACAATAGCCATACACAAAATGCATGTCCGCATACTATTGAGAAGAAAATCGGTAAAGCATTTTGAAAAAGGTGTCCACTCACTAAGAAGCTGTTGTATGAACTGAAACGTAGTTATTATTTATTAACATTAGCGTCAACTTCCCTTCACACTTTATTTAGGCTTGCGACTGGCAGCATAAACTGCCGGCGTGTTTAGAAGTTTTTTTTTGTTTTTTAATTCTATTTTAAGTTTATTCTAAATCATACAATACTTAACAGACATATCCTACGATCCTACTGAGAAGGCGCCTTATTCTGTCAGCATAATCCCGGTACCTTTTCTGGCTTCTGGGGGGTTCTTCGCCACTTACATATTGCTCTATTTTGAGTTCGTTCATACTCTGCACTCTGCAGTGCTTCAATAAATTTCCAAATATTTGGATGGTTTGAAGAAACTTGCTGGTCAAAGCCTCGATGCCATCCTTCCACGGAATTGTTGGTTTTAAGTAAATCTTCAATCACACCATCAAAACAATTCCACATAACATGAGGCAAACGCGGCGGGCGCCGGTGACGTCGCAATTATCTGGGATCACAAAGTTTTCTTCGACTACCATGTATAGCCGGAGCAGCACCATGCTTAGTTCGAATGTTTCGTATAGTTCTTTTCATGTTATCCACTTTTGGGAGTTTTGCTAACGCTGCCTGTGATAATAGTAAAGATGCTTGCGATATTATGAAGTGTGGAGCGTCCTGGATACGTCTTGTATATTCTCTAACATTTTCCATTACTTGAGCTGCCTCTATTTCTGCAGCATCAGCTGAATGGTTATGTTGGCCACTTTCTTGTGTAATATCGTCCACTGATATAACACGAACACTACACTTGAATTTTTTATGACGTTCACACCTCCAGTATATCTTCGTATCAATTTGTTTGTCTTTGATGTACAAATGACCATTTAATAACAATTTACGATGACCCTTTACACTCTCTATGTACTACAACACCATTTTCAATATTAACTTTCTACAACACTCCTTAACAACCTGTAGACTTGGAATAAATCGAAAAATAAGAAAAATTGTATTTATACCATGGAAAATCATTACCGCAAGAATTAAATTAAGTAAGGTATGTACCTTACAAAGCTATTAGTGCGCTTTTAATATTCTTATCCATCTTTGTGACGATTTTTTGACAATAGGATTTAACCAACTTTAACATTCCTATCTATCGTTAACGATAATTACTCCAAGTATTTACGCACAAACTGGAGAAAGTTGCTAATGGGTTAATCCTGCTAATGACGTATTTATCTTCGTTTCCAGAAATCGATCGTGAAACTTTGCCAACAGTTTAATGACAAATGACGCTTACTAAATGCCACCCTCGTATTCTGATCAGTAAGAACAGTTCTTGGGCGTCCTTCACGAAATTCGCATTAACCCTGGAACGCTACACTTATTTTCAGGACTTAATCTGTTACAGTGGGGTCCAGGTGTACCCCAAATAAAAGTTAGCTAGTTTTTGTCAATAAATGTGTTTATTTAAATATAACGCAAAAACAAGTTAAAATAACTTTCTACATTTGGGTTTATTCAGCAAAATAGTATTTTATTATCACTCCGCACAAGTTGGACAAATTTTCTTTTGATGTTGTAAACAAATAAATTTTCTGCATATATCGCAGTTGACCCTCGATTTTCGGTCTTGGTTTCTGTGGCAAAATGAACATCTACCGGTGGTAGCAGGTGGCCTTGTTAGTACTTCTACTGGAGGGGTTATTTTTAGTACATTGCATATAGTTTGACGGAGTTCACGCCTTATAGTTGAAGTTTGCAAGCGACTTTGCATATGAGGTTTCACTAAATCAAGTGCAAGTTTTTTCAGGTAATCTCTTCTGTTTTTGACAATTTCTTTATTTGGTGCATTCGAACCTCTTAAAAGTACCAACGAGTTATATCCCACAATATTTAGCAAATTATAAAACAGGCATAATGGCCAACGGCGTGTTTTTCTACTAGTAGAATAAGTGTGGCACAGTTGGTCCAAAGTGTCCACTCCTCCCTTGGTGGAATTATAAAATTCTATAATTTCTGGTAATTTGGTAGTATTTGACTCATCACCTTGTTCATGCATTGTTGAAAGAATGATAACAGTTTTTTTCTTAGTTTTTGGTGGACAATATGATAATAATGTAAGTTGGTCACTATAGCAAAACATGGCGGAGTTTATCTGCCTCTCCTTGAGGTCCAAGAATGATGTAGGAATTTCTGTTTTATTTTTCTTCAGTGTACCTACAACTGTAATTTTTTTTTCTAAAAGGTTTTTTGCCGTCGGCACAGATGTGAACCAGTTGTCCATTGTCAGATTTCTATTGGTTCCTTGAAAAGAAGTGGTAAGTTTATCGCAATAATACTGGGCAACAGGAATATTAGATGGTGTGGAGTTTTTGCCTATATAAACTTCAGCGTCGAGTACATAAGCCGTTTTAGCATCACAGCACATCACAATTTTAATCCCATATTTATCGGGTTTTGAAGGAATATACATTTTGAAAGGACATCGGCCACGAAATTCAACCAATTGTTCATCAATTGTGGTGTACTCCGAAGGTACATATAAGTTTTTCATTTTGTTTATAGATCTCTAAAAAACTTCTCGAAATGCTGCAAGGTTGTCGATTTCTCTTCTTTCAGCTCTGGTGTTTTTATCGTCAAACCGGAGGCAGTTTACTAAAAATCTAAAACGTGCTTCGGGCATTGTTGCTCGAAATATGGGTATACCATTGTCTTTATCAAAGAGTTCTTTTGTAAATACTCCATTCATCTTCATTACGCCGGCATAATAGAATAAACCAAAGAGAGCCATCATTTCAACATTATCTATGTCTCTGGTGTAGGAAGGTTTATTAGCTATTGGTGTATCTTCTGTATTACTATTGCCTATTTCTTTGCCATATTTCAATCTTTGAATTTTTATTTCTTTGCTGGTATGTTCTGTTATCGAATCCAGATTTTCTCTGGTAAAACATAATTGCCATGCTTCTATTCCTCATTATATTTGTCTTGATTCATTTTTATTTCCGGGTAAATGCATAACAAGATTTATTTTTGGTGTACGATGAACTGCTCCTTTCACACCTGACCATTTGAATCCATTTTTGCCCCTTAGTTTGGTGGAAACCTTGAAAACTTTAACCTTATCTTGGTCTGCAAGCTGTATCTGTGCCAAGGGTACATCGTCCTCAGAATCATAGACGGGTGGTAAGGGATCCTGAGGTTGGACTGGAATAGAGGAAACTATTGGGTCGTCTTCAGTTTCAGATTCTTTGTCCTCTTCGAGGTCCTCTCTAAAATCTGGTATAATAACATCGTCCTCATCGATCTCGTCCTGAGAACCCTCGGAATCAGAATCATAAAGAATACGGTGTATTTCAGCTAGATCATCAGGATTTGTTAGATCGAAAATCTTATTTCGAGAAGCCATTACTTGCGTGATCTAAAAAACAACAATTAAATTAAAAAATAGCATAAACTAGGCAGTAAAAACATTAATAATCAAATAATTTAATAAAACAAATATATACTTACAAGCGAAAATAAATTTAATACAGTCTTATTCTGCTACACTGGGGTACACATGTACCCCAACTATCAAATATCTCAAAGATGCAAAGGCGCTGTCTTTCACCAATATCGCACATGAACTGTCGCATCATGTGCTGAAACTACTCAAAAGCCCGCGAGCGCAGCTCCATCTATTTTCGATTAGCGGGATTTTTGAAGAAGGCTGGGGTACATGTGTACCCCAAATAGCATTTCAGGGTTAAGAAACAACCCATCTCTTTTGAATTCGATATATATATTGCCCAATGTCGCCCGAATAAGTTCATATGTCTGCTAATCTTCCTCAAGCATTGCTCAAACATCGGTAATATTCTCATCAGTAACAGCAGTTCTTGGGCGTTCTTCACGAAATTCATCACTAAAAAATCTCTTTTGAATTCGTTTTGCCAATTATAATTTATTGCATTAGTTGGGGCTTCTTCGCCAAATGCATGTCTACGCTGATTCTCACATTGTTTAGGCGTTAATGACGATTTGAAATCGCAAAAAAATCATATCCCGGAAGTGTTCTCTTTTCCGGTCAATTGAGGTCGGTCAACTGCCTTTCGGTATAAACGTGGCTACGTTTGAATCCCCACTTTTGAAGTATGGTTTAACAATTTTAACGCGTTTTTCTGTTATTATTTGATGCATTTTCGTATATCACAAACATTCAACTCAAAATTTAACGTTTTTATTGACATAAATACTTGACAACTGCCAAATGACAGCCCTACGGTTTTGAAACCACACATTATGTGTAAAACCTCAGTTAATTTAAAGAAATATTTTCCTAATTTAATACCACTCCTCTGGTTCATCTCAGTAATAGAGTTCGCTTGGAGGATAGAGATTTTTGGCGATTTTGGGAAGCAATACGCCAACTACTATTTGGGAGGGTTAAAGACGTTAGAGTATTGATTCCCAAAGTGGTCCAGTCCACCTGGACCACTTTGGACCACCAGGGGTCCACGGGAGACTCGACGGGGGTCTACGTTGGCGTGACAAAAAAATGGGGGTTCACAATTCGTAAGCGGGGGTCCACGAAAATTTATCTGGTTTCGATAGTGAAGAACTAAAATGTTGGCTTGAGTTCACCTATCAATGTAGGCAGATAATATTTTAAGAAGCTCAGCGACTGTTACTTGTAAAAACTTGCAAATTCCATATTCAGTACAACGTGTCGAGACTTGCAAAGCGCTGCCGTTGCCGCCGTCCGCAATGCTTGTTCAGACGTGCAAAGGGACGAAGTACGACTTGTGGTGTGTGTGCTTGCAATCTTGCATGAACTTGTTTGATTCTTCACCAATATAAATACGAATGCCACGGATAAACGTTACTCATTTGTTTCCCGAATTTTGAAAAGAAAAGTAAAGTAAAGTGAATCGATGTTAGTGTTTGCCACTATCGGAAAAGTAAGTACTTACCTGCCTATTTGTTATACATACTTTAATTTTATTTATTATTTATCTATTTATTTTACAATTTATTGTACACGTAAGTAAACAAAAAATGGACAAATTACAAAAAAATACGTAGGTACAAAAGGTGAGGCTTATTCCTAAAAGAAATCTCTTCCAACCCACCTGCGATAGGAGATATATTTATGTTGTAATAAGTATATTTGTAATGTTTGCGTGTAGTAGGTACGTATTAAAAATTAAATACTGAACAGAGCTATTATTAGATACTTCCATAAAAGAACAGAAAGCCGAGAAAGGTTGAACTTCTTGTCCCTACTTTATTAGTAATTTTTTCACTAATAATTAAATATATTTTCATAAATTGTACATGTCTTTATATACTACATACCCGTAACGTGCATCAAATTAATAAATAAATAATTAAAATCGCGAAGTTTTGATATCAAAATATTATTTAAAAGTTTTTTCTATCGAATTTACAGAAATATATCAAAATATAATTAATGAAAAAATGTTTTACATTACATTAAAATCGGTTCAGCCGTTTTCATAAAACTCAATTATTGATCTTAGCGATTTATTGCTTTTAATAATTAGAATCACTTTGCCGCCGGTACTTTGTTTATTTCATTGCAATAATCAATTAATCCTGTTAAAATAGCCATATCCTGTTAAGTAAGACCGCCTTAAGATTACTACAACAAAGTTTTTTTTTATTTACAGGTAGGTAACTGATACGAAACATGGCTGAATCTAAGAAGAAATGTCGACAGTACTGTGTTGATTATTTAAAATTTGGTTTTCTTCCATCAAAGGCAGACAAGCGATTGCCCATATGCCTTTTATGCAACACAGTTTTGAGCAATGACTCTATGAAACCATCGAAGCTCGAAGATCATCTGAGAAGGTGTCGTCGTGATAAAATAGGTAAAGATTTGAAATATTTTCAAACATTGAAGGAAAAATATGAAAAGAGACCCACCGTGCACAGTATGCTCGCTTCAACGTCGGAAAGTAATGATGATGGCTTGCGGGCATCTTACAATATCTCATTACTTTTAGCGAAATCTGGAAAATCGCACACCATTGGAGAACAGTTAATTTTACCCGCTGTTGAAGAGGTTTTAAAAACTGTTCTGCACAAATCTCCATTTGACATACTCAAAAGAATTCCTTTGAGTAACAACACTGTACAAGGACCTATTGACGAAATGAGCTCTGATATCGAAAGTTTCTTGTGTAATTATCTGCAAACAACTCATTTTTCTATTCAACTGGACGAGTCAACTTTACCTGGTAATGAAGCAATATTATTGGCATATGTTCGATTTGTTATGGATGAAGAAATTCATGAAGAGCTACTATTCGCGAAAACTTTGGAGACGGACACTAAAGGTGAATCAATATTTAATGTCCTGAGTAATCGATTCCGTTCACAAACGTTATTCCGGTGGCAACAGATGGAGCTCTTGCCATGGCCGGGCGATGTCGTGGGTTTATAAGTCATCTTAAAAGAATTATACCAGAGGTAACTGCAATTCACTGTGTCATCCACCGACAACACCTAGTAGCGAAAAATTTGAGTGCTAAATTGCACCAATCGCTTCAATTTGTGATTAATGCAGTTAACAAAATAAGAAGCAATGCATTGAATACGCGTTTATTTGCACAATTGTGCGATGAAAATGATGAAGACTTCCAACGATTGCTCTTACATACTGAAGTACGCTGGTTGTCGAAAGGTGCATGTTTAACAAGATTTCTCTCACTTTTTGAATCAGTTTTATAGTTTCTGGAAAGTGAAGATCCAGATTTAAAAGAAAACCTGATCAATTTGAAAGCAGACATCGCGTATTTGACAGATTTGTTCAAAAAATTTAATGACATTAACTTACAATTACAAGGGGACAGCCTCAATTTAATAAAAACAAAGGGTGTAATTTCAGCTTTTCTTGGAAATTTGAAATTTATGAAGCAAAATATTAGTCGGCGCGAATTTTCCCAGTTTTCAAACTTGTCACAGGTAGAATGCCTTGATGAGGATATTCACTCATACGTTCAACATTTAATTGCCCTGCATGATGACTTTAAAATCAAATTTGAAGATATTCTGACGATGGAAATACCACCATGGATCATAAATCTACTTGATGAAACGGAAGTGGAGAATGTGATATTACAAGAGGAGCTACTCGAGCTTAGCACTAATGAGGAACTAAAGGTGAAATTTAAAAGAGGGTATCAAACATTTTGGCTGCAGGCAGAAATACCCGAAAAATATCCTGGACTGTGGGGAATTGCGAGAAAGCTTTTGATAGCGTTTCCCTCGTCATATCTTGTCGAGAAAAGTTTTAGTGTCGTTACAAATCTTTTAACAAAAAAAAGGAGCAGATTGAATATCACAGAACGGGGAGATTTGCGGTTATTCCTAACAGAACTGAAGCCAAATGTTGATCATTTGCTGTCAATCCATCAAGTACATGCCTCCCACTAAAATTATGACTATTTTGTGATTGTCATTGTAGAAGTTACGTTACGTTATTAATATTTAATATTAATTATATTACGACTGTTATCATATTACAATGTAATATGATAACAATAATAATTAATAGTGTAATAATTACATATTTGAATAAATACAACACAAAGAAATATACTATTTTTCTTTTTATTTTTACCACTCCGAATGTGGAGTTTTCTAAATAAAATATGTGAGAATTGACTGGTTTCTTGTACTGTGAGTAGATGTCAAAGGAGTAAAGTTGGATGGAATCACTTTTTTGATTCGCTAACTTTACTTTTTTGACATCCACTCACAGCACAATCAATTAATTAATTAACCAATAACTCAGCCGCAACGAAAATTTCCATAGTTAGATCTAATCTTCACATTTTTTGTCGAGTTTTGGGAATATGGTAGAAATGTAGCTGCAGGGGGTCCACCGGAACCAGCAAAACTTTCAAAGTGGTCTATGAGAAAAAAAAGTTTGGGAGCCTCTGCGTTACAGCATCGCTGGGCAAGGTGTATGGAGACTGTGTGGAAAAATAAAACTACATTTCACCAGTTCCTATGTTAGGCTCAAACCATTTCGGGCTACCCCCGTACAATATGTGTTAAAGTATATTTAATCTTAAGATTGTGAATATATTTTTGCGGTGTTTAATTTTTTATATATGTTATATAGCGGAAATGGGTGATTAAATCACCATTACTTTTCCTATCCGTATGTGTGCGTGTTCTCACTTTTTCTTGGATGTGTAAAGATATAAATATTTCTGATTCTTTTACCATGTTATTTTGTTTACTATGTTGAGCGTATATTTCAACTACCAAGGTGCCTTCATTAGTTTCTACTAATGGTTTTTTAATTAGATAACGAATAAACCCTTCTTAACACAAATTACACTATATAATCTTGTAATATACATGAAATAAGAATATAATTTGAGGTATAAATGCAGCGACAAACGACTGCTGGACAAGAATTAATTTTATTTTCCACGATCGTAAATCCAAAAACATTCGCTTAAGCTCTCTTTTTTTCTACTATGCTTGTTCTACGGGGAAGATTCGTAAAGTTCCGTTTCCGCCTAGTGAGCAGAGGATTGGAGATATTGCCGTGATCGCAACGCTGTGGTCTAGTCTGGTTCAGTGGTGAGTCTGGCAATGCTAGTGAGAAAATCGTTCGGACATTATTTCGTGCTATTTTGGTCCTTTAAAATGACTGCTGCAATTGACTATGGCGCCGACTATGAATTGCGTGCTGTTATCCGATTTCTGTATGCAAAGAACATGAAGGCTGCTGAAATTCATCGTGAACTTTGTTCTGTTGTTTATAGTCAAAATATCATGAGTGACAGTATGGTTAGAAGATTGTGCCGTATCTTTAGAGAAGGACGAACGGATGGTCTTTGATGAAGAACGGACTGGAGGACTAACTGTTGTGATGAACGAATTTGTGGGTAATGTCGAAGAAAAAATCCGTGAATATCGGCGATTCGCAATCACAGAACTGAGTGCCTTTTACCCTCAAATTTCACGTGCAGTTTTTTACGAGGTAACATATTGAACATTTAGATTACCACAAATTTTGTTCACGATGGGTCTTCTTACCGAAATTTTGGCACCGATCTTTTCACCCAAACTTTTCTGACACATTACGATCTTGAAGGTGAAGATTTCCTCAGGCATATCGTAACAGGTGATGAAACTTGAGTCGCCTATATCAACGTTGAGACGAAAAGACAGTTAATGCAGTCACTTTAACTCGCCTACGACGAAACCTTTAAAGTGCCGTTAAACTTTTTCTGCCAGAGAAATCATGGTCACTGTATTTTGGGACAAGAAAGGTATCTTTCTTGAAGACTTTATGGAACGTGGGACTATAATAAACACTGAAGGATAATGCTACAGCATGGCTTAATTCACAGACAGCAGGGATCTACGATGATGGCATTAAAAAGCTGATTGGGACAAGAAAGGTATCTTTCTTGAAGACTTTATGGAACGAGGGACTATAATAAACACTGAAGGACAATGCTACAGCATGGCTTAATTCATAGACAGCAGGGATCTATGATGAAGGCATTAAAAAGCTGATTCATCGCTATGACAAATACTTTGTTTCTAATTTTATAGATTATGTTGTTCTTAGATATTCCTATGAGATGATTATTTATTGTGATATCTTCTTCATGATTTATTGCATTTGGCTGATTTATATATATATATATTGTTATGGTTCAACCAGCACACTTATTCCAGATCTATAAAAGGAAATGCAGATTATTACATATCATAAACACATGTATAAATATCGAATTAGTGGACGTAATTTGTGAAATTAGTTTCGAGATGTGTATAAATTAATACGACGATTACTTTAAAATTGATATTTAACTTATTTTGATTTTTAAACTTACTTTTTATATTTATATTTTTCCATTTCAAATTCAAATCATACGCGCCATATTACAGGTATTTAATTTACCCACATCAAGATTTATATCGAAGCGAGTTAACCACGCCCACTAATTTAAAATTGTCTCGAACCCCGCGAATGCGATTTTTACGATGCATTTTTGAACTTATCTAACATTGAAAACCACATTATAAACATTTGTAAATTCTTTAATTAATTTTTCTATTATGTTAACATTATAATATTATGAAAGTTCATATTATATTAGATGCAAATAAAGCATAAACTTAGAGGCTTTTACCGACATTTAACACAGGCTTGTGGGAAAAACAAAAGCCGAAAAAAGCGTCTGTTACTAAAATTTCACAACGAATGGCAGCATTTTTGCTATCACAAAAAGTTTAATTAAAATTACTATTTAAAATTCAAGAAAATCCTACGAAAACCATATACATTTAATACCTTGTAATCAGGCCGAACTCTTGATAGAAGAATTGGATCCGCAGCACGTCGAATATAATAAATATTGAACGAAGCATCTTTTCGGACTTGGAACTATATCGTACCGAGAACGCCAACATCGAATCGCTTCCGACACGGACTTCCATTGGAGCAGACGAACTCTGATTTATTCCACAATTGCGAGCCCAGAGAATACATCCAAGCCTAGACACAGGAGAAATACCAGGTTCTTTCCAATTATTTCCCATAAAACCTAGAACATCATTTATAGTTAATATTAAATTTATATCACATCACAATATCAACATTGTTTGCATCAGAATATAATATTTGAATTTCAACATTTCTAAACATCTATTTAAATATATATAATTATTCATTCATTCTTAATCTTTTATAAAACTTTTATATGTAACTTACCTGTGTGTGTTTATTTTTAAGTAACTTTTAATATCTATTTGCACTGTTGCATTATACATAACCTTAACTATTGTTATTAAACACATGTGCAAAATTACACAATACCGATTTTTACCGTATAGTCCAGATAATACGAGCATATGTACAGATTTCTTATTCGCACGTAATAATTGTTACAGTTCTCTGTTTTTAATTCTAATAAATTTTATTACTTTGATTTTGATTCGATCTTTTATTTGATTTGTTTGAATGTTGAGTTTGTGTCGAATTAATATACCATTTACATTGCATTTACGGGAGATACAAACGACCGACTTTGAAACCTGAGATAGAAAATAAAGCATAAGTACTCAAGCTCTCCCGAAAGCTAGTGGGGTATTTAACAGATTGCGTTGGATCAACTAAGTACGTTAAAACTTGGCGCCCAATTTTCAAATTCAAATCTTTTAAGTTTTTCTTACATCATTCATTTTTTTTTAGTTTTAACGCTCACTTTATTCGTATATTTATTTATTTTACTTAGTCAGCGATCCTTCGTACTTCTTCATTATATATATATATATATATATATATATATATATATATATAATCATTTTCGCCTTCACAACTTGCTTAATTTCCAAATTGATTCAAACCATGAAAAACAGTTTTCCTTCTCAAGTCATAACCTGTATAGCTTCTATCGAAACTAAATATCGTAATTGCCTTTTATTAATGTTCCTTACATTGTATGTGTTTATTTATTTTATAATTTATGAGTAGGAACTAGGCGATTTGTTACCAGATGCGGACAATAATGTGTTTCACCCTCGATGATTGTAGTTTAACTTGTTGAAAAGCTTTATTTCTGGAAAACGGTTAACAGCCCTCTGTTGTTTCTCCGATAATTAAAGTCTATAAGTTGTGCCACCCCGGTAGCTAACCAAAACGCTTGCGGAATACAAGCTCAAGTACTTCTGAGAATCTTCAAGATTTATGAGCGTGTGTACAATTTGCAACAGACTTAAAGTAGCGATGTAGATACAATGAATTTGTCAAAGTTGTTCCGACAAACAGACTTCCGCTCGTCGTAGGAGAATCATATGTTTATGTTCCGTAATGGCACCATAAGAGGGAATATATACTGTATTTATTCATTGCCTGTCCATTCAAGTCTAGTTGTCAGTGACATCTTGTTTAAAATATGTCAGTTTTCTTATCTTTTAGCAAAGGCTTTCTAGGTAGTATATGTATGTTTGTACTACATTCATATACGTGTAAGTATTTATACGATGGGAAAAATATAAATGTCAACTTTACATCAACCGAACATACATAAATGATTTAATAAAACATCTTAGATTGAGTATGTTCTTTCGAATATTGTATTTGAACAAAAGAAATGTGTTATTTCCTAATCAACGGATGTTGTGGGATTTTGACATTATGATGCTGAGAGCATTGGTTATAATTTACTAAATATAATCCTTTAAAAACACATTTTAAATAACTATTAAATAGAGTTTATTTTTCTTCAAATAATACGAGAGACATTTTTTCAATAAAGTACGTTTTTGAATAAGAAGAAAAATACTGTAAATATCATTAAAATATATTTATTTCCACATTATACATATTTTCGTCTACTTTTTTACATAATTCCCATTTTTATTCAAACATTGGTCATACCGTTAACAAGTTTTTGAATTCCGATGCCAAAAAAATCTGTTACCTGTGAAGTAGCTCAATCTATAACTGCAGATTTCGCTTCTTCATTATCGTCGACCTGTTGATCACCAAGAAACTTCTTTAAATACCGAAATATTAAAGAAGTAATGTTCCAGTTGTTCCCATTCAAAAGACCTGATTAGACCTTGCACTTGTGCAGAAACATGTGGCCTTGAATTGTCATGGAGCAAGATCACACAGGAAGACAGTAGACCACGTCGATTGTTTTGTACGGGAAGCCGGAGTTTTCTCAATATCTCACAATACACATTAGAATCCATCATTGTGCTTCTCAGCACTAAATTCACTATCAAAATCCCTTTACTGTTCCCAAAACACAGTTGCCATAATCTTGTGTGGTGAAAATGTCTGTTTGGCTTTCACTTTGGTTGCGACAACGTCTGCCGCCAGTCCATATATTGCTGCTTGGACTCTGGACTCATGTGAGACATCCAAGTCGCATCTCCTGTAACGATGTGGTCAAAAAATTCAACTCCTTCCTGATAGTATCGAGTCAAAAGCGATAAAGCACAGCCCAATCTTTTAGTTTTGTGATCATCAGAAAGCAGTCTTGGGACACACAGACAACACAATTTTCGATATTTCAGTTTCTCCGAAACAATGCTGTACAAAACCCGTGGAAAATCAATTTATAACTTTCAAATCGTGAATCATTGGTCCTCTCAAATTAGATTGTACACTTCACTAACCAAACCTTCAGAAATCAGAAAAGGTCGGCCAGCGCGTGACTCATCATGTTAACACGTCGCGACCACCAAGGCGATCGCGGCGATATTAAAGAGGGGTCGAGAAATAATTTCAACAATAATGAAAAATCGTTTTATTAGAAAAAAATCAACATTTTACTTACAATAAGTACACATCTAAAGAAAAGAAACTGATGTGACGGTTGCATTTATTTTTCATTTAAAAGATTCTCTCTACGTGGATCTACGTTAGAAACACACCAAAGCAAATTGTTCTTAAATGATTCCTGGATTTAGTTTTTAGCGCAACCATAGACACAATACCCTTTTCAGAGAGATAAGACGTGGCGAAAACGACTAATATTTTCAGTCTAAATTTCCATATTCATTTAGATGAGGAAGCCAAAACGTATTTAGATCTTCAGATGTAAATTGCAGTTGGACCGTTTTGTCGACAGACATTTCGATGAGCAGGTCGTGAATTTCAACTGGCAACTTGGCAGCGGCAACAGCGTTTTCACTAAACGAATTCAGTACCCATCTCTTCGAGAAATCATTTTTATCTTCTGGGAAATACTCCGTCAACTGAGTTTTTAGCTCAGGCTAATGCATCTTCATGTAATCCAAACAAAATTTTTTTTAACATGGTGCGACAAAAGTCTTCCCGCAACGGTGAAATAAGTAGACATAAGCAGCGCAAAAATTTCTTAAATATTTGATTTGATAGTACTTTTTTCTTACAAGTTGACGTTTGCTAATCATATACTCCATTTACGCTAACATATTGTTGTGAAATCTTAATGATAAGAAGGAAAATAACTTTGATTTAATCCATATTATTCCACCGGTAGAAAAATCAGTAAAACAAACACTACAGCTAGAAAATATTTATTTTAGAACCCTTAAGAATATACTTCACATAAAAATAAATAAAAAATTGAAATGTACGCCGAAAAACACTGAGAAACGAACTACTAGGACGAAACACGAAATATTATTTTCGAACACCTGACAAATAATTAACAATTTCAACTAACATGTACTATAAAAACGTTTACCTTACAAAAAACAATTAAAATTAAAATGTTTTTTGCCTAATTTTTTGATGATGTTGTACGAAGAATAACGTATGTAAATGTACGTTACACTTTTTGCAAATGTGAATTGTGTGACTATGGTAAATTCTACACCTTCGTCGAGCTTTATTATCACGAGAAATCATGAGGTGATCTTTATTATCATAACGGACTTCATTTATGTGAACCATTTGTTCATCTATGGATAAGCTAAATGCAAATATTCAAAATTCTAATCTTTTTTTATTTATAACACCGAAAAAGGGTCTAACTTTTGCATATTCATCATTTTTATCCAACAGATTATTGTCAGATCAATGTAAGTTCTGCTTGAAAGATTGAAATTTATTTCGGCTCAATACATTTCTTGATAATATCGATTCCTTTGTCTTCATCAGTAGACTAGTAATGTTGAATATGTGGTAATGAATGATAACCGAAAAACAGAAAAATTCCTATAAAACTTAAATGTTCGTTTTTTGATAATGAAAATTTATGGCGGTTATTGTCTTAGCATATTTTAGCGAAAATTTTTAAATCAAGTCAATCAATTCGTCATCGAAAAACGCGAAAAATATTTCAAGGGGCGATTTTCCTGAAATCTCATTTTATAGTTCCTCGCATGATCGAAACTCTTGGAATATAGGTGTGTGGTGATTATAATGAATTTGACTCTTTTTCCATTTGACTTCAAAAGTTTCTAATGGTCGTTTGCAGACAAAGTGCTGGACTGGTTAAGACACTCTGAATATGAATATTTCGGAACATTCAACTCAAAAGTTCCGACTATATCATGTGTTTCCCGAACTTCTCTAGATTGCTTTCGTCATCCATAGTTTCCATGTCGGTCAGAGAATCCACGTCGGATGGAATATAAACGTCGTCGATATGTAGTGAAAATAAATATTTTGTTATTCACACAATAACTAGGAGTTAAACTAAATAGTTCAATATGTTTTATATGTAAAAAATATCTAAATACTGATTACTCACGGCTTTAATTATTATTCTCCAAGTCCGTCACAATCTCCTCCAGGCCAGTTTCTAATTCATTTTGAATCAAATATCTCGAAAATGCCATGTTTCACTAACTCTAATCAAATGACAACTGCACTGCACAAGAGGCAAATAAACGCTGTATCTGCGAGTTTCATTCTATAACTTGTCAAAATCTGCAGTAATTGGTTTTAGTTCACATACGAGGGTCACCTTTTATATTTTTAGAAAATCTGGGAAGAAAACAAAATTTTTGGGAAGAAACTATTTTATTGTTTTTCAAAATATTCGCCTTTATGGTCTATACACTTTTGCATGCGTACGAACCAGTACTCAAAACATTTTTTCTAGTCTGAAGGTTGTATCTCAGAAACATGGTTTTGAAAAGCTTCGAATGCTTCTTGAGGTGTTGAAAATCGCTGTCTACGCATTTTTTGTTTCACAGTTTGGAAAAAAAGGAAATCGTTCGGCGACAAGTCAGGTGAATATGGACGTTTTCAACGTCTTTCTGCTTCAAATAGTTAATATTTTTTTACAAATAAATGTTCATGTAAAATCGAATGAATTGCAGTTTGCGATATGCCAAGAGATGCCTCTACCTCACTGTAAGTCACACGTCGAATGTGTTCTATCATTTTCCGCACAGCATCGATGTTTTTTGAAATCACGACAGTTTTTGGTCGACCTTTACGTGATTCATCACTAGAGCTGAGGATGTTTGCGGTATAACCATGGTTATATCATGTAACCATAGTAATTTACTATGGTTACATGATATAACCATGGTTATACCGCAAACATCCTCAGCTCTATTCATCACTCACTGCGGCACGACCATGACGAAATTCTACAAACCAATTATAAACTGTCTTCTCTGATGGTGCTTCATTACCAAAAGTTGACCGAAGCGATATAAATTCTTGTGGAGTTAGGCCTTTTTTATAATTATAAAAAATCATCCAACGGAAAACTTCACGAGTAATCTCCATTATTTTACAAACACACTGTCACTGTCAACAAACTACTGACTCAATTTCTAAGCTATCGCGAATTTTTCATTGACAAATGTCAATCTTTAAGAATATAGTGATTACATCTGTCAAAAGCACCATCTAGTTGTCGATTATAAAAGTATAGAAGGTGTCCCTTCTATAAAGCCAGTAAATATTTATGTAAAAAAAGAGATAACACAAATGCGTTTATTCTAAAATGTAAAGTGCATATTATGGACACAAAACAAGTGATACTATAGTTTAAAAATAAAATAAATTATTGTTTCAGAATAATTGAAACATACATGAGTAGGTAAACCCCACCAGTTTTGTATAATACAAAGGTATTTTTAATAATATAAAATATTATTAAAAATCTGGTGGTTGGTTCGTATTGGTTACGTGGACAGGGCGAGGTACTTCGGCTGTCTGACAATAGGTAGCGCTGAATTTACTTCTACGCTGGGTCTGGATAATTTCTGTGATATGGCGATGTGGTTCTTTTTTGTGAATGTGCCTGAAGATATCCTTTCTCCAGCAGGGGCGTACCGATGAGCCTGTAGAAAAGCGAAATACGTATCTACGTCTCTGGGGAGGGATATGTTAGGATACGTTCACAAAAAATATTAATAGTGAACCTGAATTTGTGTTCTTCACACCAGATTTTTAATAATATTTTATTATTAAAAATACCTTTGTATTAAATTACTGTTTCGTTTTCGCTAAAACTTATGACATAAAATTACACGGTGTGTATTGAATTTTGAGTCGTCACAGGGATTTTTGATTGGAAATGAAAATTAACAGTTTGGGATATATTGAGTTTTCTAATACTAATAATAATCACACCTGTAAACGGACATTAGAAATCTTAACAGAATTTAACCACAAAAAAAAGTTGGCGCACCACTGGGATAAAATGGGTTAATATTGAATGACTTGTCTTACATGAAAACTTAAAATAATGCGTATAGGTTAGATGTAAATGTCAAGAAAAAAATATGACAAACAAATGTTAAATTTTAAAGGCGAAAATATGAATGATATTGAAATTTGAAAAACAATTAAACAAGTAACTGGGTTTTGGATAGAAAAAAAAGGGGAAATTATTATTGGTTTTATAGGGATGCCTTGTCCACGTTCTTGACACGTAATCACACAACGTCAAAGGAGATAAAATTGCACTGATTAAAACCTTTAGACGAAAATGAACGTGTTAGAGTCAAAACCTCTCGAAGGCGAGTAGAAGAATCGGCAGATCAACGGGAAGAAGGACTTGAACTTTTACAAGTTGAATTGAGAGGAAGAAGAGCAGCACAATCGTCTTAACAACGTCAAGAACAATTAGATGAACAGCGAAGATGTATGCAGTTGCAATATTTTAATGATCGAGCTTCATATCACTGAACTGCTTTTTCATACGAACAGGATATTCAATACAATACCTCATATGTAATTTCGTTCAAATCGGAAAAATGGACAAAGTACAAAGCACACGATTGATGAACAATCTAATTGAAGCAACAATTCTGATTACTGATACTACTTCCACGAATACCACTCATTCCGACCGACATGTCGTTCGATTTCAAACGACAATTTTGAATACGCCTTACTTTCGCTTTGGCTATCAATAAAGCGCAAGGGCAATCTTTGCAAGTGCGCGGTTTAAATTTAGAAAACGATTGCTTCTCTCACGGGCAATTATACGTCGCATGTTCCAGAGTTGGTAAACCGTCTGATCTTAATGGTTTTGCAGAAGACGGACAAACAAGAAATATAGTAAATCCATTAGCTTTACAATTATTTTTTTTTGAAATATCTTTTTCCTTGCTTTCCCCTTTCATTCCACATAGCCACAGCAACGCAATGCAGGGTATCGAATTGAATGATGTGTTTTCTCATTGAATCTATGTTCATTGCAATAATTTTATTTTACATTCCCATCCATTTCGTATCAGAATGAGACACAGCGAAAAGTCACCGGATTTAGCTAGTTTAGTAATACAAATCATCCTTGTTCGTTATACTAGTCGCATGCACTTACTTTTCACAATAAGTGATATAATTTTCTACTGTTTTACGTTTCAAAATTAGTCCTCCGTTCTAAATTCCCTTTTGTTATCGGTACACTGATAATACGTACATTTTTCAAATACATGAGCTAATAAAGATAAACAAAGGGATATAAACTCTTATTGGTTCACACCTTCGGTCATTTAAAAGGAGCGTGCGAAAAACACTGATTGCAACAACAGTATTATTTATATTTCGATAACAATAGGACCTTATTATGAGGTTGCTTTATCGTTAAAATTCTTTTCTTTCATTCAATGATTTACTTTTTCTGAATTACAAAATGATAGCACGCTGGTAACAAAACACATATACTCATAGTGAAACTACTTTTATGTGCATACATATGTAATTGAGACCTACGCAATATTTGATATTAAAAAATGTGCTTGTTATGTAATACAATTGAGTAGCGCTACCTGTATAATGTGTCAAAAATAAAATATAATAAGGCCAGTTGACAATATATATTGATCATATATTCAGCTTAACTTGTGTATATGACAATAAAAATCGTTTAAAGATCTCAAGAAATACTTTTCCTTCTCTAGATACCTAAATATTTGCTTTAAGAATATTCGTCGCAATGTTTTTCCGTTTTCATATAAAACACAGGGATGTTAATGGACACAGTTCTATTTTAAAATTGTTGTAGAAACATGTTTAAAAGAATGCAGATATTCAAGACAGTGTATTTTGTCATTAGATAATACAGTTACACATCCAAGTGCAGAACAGCTCGAAAGTTGAGACATAAAAGCAATGTGCCTCCTGCAATTTCCTGAAAAATCCTGAAAATTTAAAACAGTGTTCTGCATGTGTTTATCAGCCAGCACTAGCTGTAGGGACGACTTCCCTCGCGACCTACCTGTAGCATGAATCAACTATTGAAACCAGAAAGATGTTTTTCTTGAAAATTCATGCAGGTATAGATCCTTCTTGTTTATAATTTGCCACGCTACCCTAAAATAGGTTCAAATCTTCAATTTTTATCAAGTTTAACCACGATTTAACTTTATCTACGAAAGAAATTTGAGTGCATCGATACGTTAAGTACGTACTACGCATTCGTTATAAATGAAACAGACAGGCATTACACACTTCTATATCTGTACACATGGATATACACCTCATATTTTCCAACGTTTACTTCAGCCAAAGATATGTATTTCTATCTGGATAGACTTCGTCAGTTTGTCCGTCGTATGTCACTAGATTATCTGGTGCCACCGGACAAAATTCGCTATACCTATGAGGCGATCCGTCAAACTTTACTTCAATAGCCAAACTGACGAAGTATATTGAGGCAGAAACACGTGTCTTTGGCCGAAGTAAACGTTCCAAAATACTAGATGTATGTCCAGATACACATGTGTGTAATGCATATCTGTTTCATTTCTTTATTTACGAAGTCCACTTTTCTGTTGACTGTTTGATATATAAAGTAAAACTAAAAGAAAGGATTTTGCTCAAGATACAGTTAATTTACTAGTAAGAGTTTCTGTATTTAGTGCCATCTTGAATCCATGGACAAGCATTAAAACAGTATCTCAATACTTTTTATTTAACATTACATTCTCTAATGTGCGTCTAACGCTTGTTTGTCATGTGTTTCCGTGTAACATCGCTTGACTATAGGATGCTGGCTGATGCGGTATATCAAATGATGATTAACGTAAATAGAGTTTATACGAGGGCTGATCTATTTGCTCTGCCCCTGACTCATTTATAAACCAAAATAATTATTTATCTTCACGTTGCATTGTAACCTGCTATGTATAGTTTAACGCTAGAAGCTTGCAAGTCTGATCCTGTTAGAGGTCGAGAAAGTCACACATCAGTATCAAAATGGATCGTGTTGAGCAACGAGCGGTGATTAAATATTTACGTTTAAAAGAGATGATCCCAACTCAAATACATCAAGACTTGGCGGATACATTAGGGGAATTTGCAGTACCATATGACATAGTTAAAAAAGGTAGTGTCGTGAGTTTAAATGTGGTAGACATTTGTGTACAGACGAACATACAGGTATAGCGCCCACAACCGTCACTACCCAAGAAACTGTTAAAAAAGTCCAAGATCATGTGTTGCAAGATTGACGTGTGACTATTAGACAAATAGTTGAAGATATTGGTCTGTCATACTATGTGGTATATAATATAAATTACAGCCGAATTGAATATGAAAAAATTGTCTGCAAGGTTACATCTTGCCATCACGAATTTTAATTCGTGGTACCCATGCGAACAAGCAAATTCGAAGACATTTGCAGTCGTCTTTTAACGCTATATAGACAAGACAAAGAAAATTTTCTTTCAAGATTAGTGACAATGGATGACTCCTGGATCGATCATTATGATGCACAGACTAAGAGACCAAAATTCAAGATGCAACCTTCAGCAGGGAAGGTCAGGCTATCCGTATTTTGGGAAGCTAAAGGTATAATTTTAGTAGATTTCCAGCGGAAGGCGGCTAATTTAATTCCCAAATTACGTGACTCGATAAAAGAAAAACGCCGGGGGAAGTTGAGCAAAAGTGTTCTTTTGCATCAGGATAACGCACCCAGTTACAGGTCAGGAAGTGCAACAGCTACAATAGTTCAAACACGCTTCGAATTATGATCTTTTCACCGAACAGATAGAGTGATCACGACACAGTGTCACGTCAAATCGGTTTTGAACGAGCGAAGGAAAATTTCCGCTGATTTCATAGGCGATAGATGTCGCTGTACCGGTGTTATTTTTCGACAGTTGAGAAAGCAAATTATTAAAATATTTTTCATAAGCCATAATATAAATTTCTTGCAATTTTAGGTTGTTTTAAGTATTATAAAATGGTGAAATTTCTACAGACTTATTGAACTTATTGAAAATATTGAAGCCACCAAATATTAATAAATTCTTATGCCCAGACGATAAATAAATAGGGTACTAAATACACTGTATGTACAAAAAATGAAAGAGTTTGTCATTTATAGATAAAGAAAATTGAAGCACTCCTCCAAATTCACGTATGAAGATTAAGTAAGTGTTAAATTGTTGAAAATCAAATGCCGAAATATACATAGGTACTTTACTGACATATAAGTACACACTTTTTCCATATGTATCGATATTTAGAAAACATTGATGGTGGCATACAGCTAAGGCAGCAATATTATGAGCAAGCTTTGTTAGCTTTGGATTTATTGAATTTAAAAAGTCGATCTAATAATTTTTTCAGCATTTTCTATAATTACATGAATGGATATTTATTTAACTATACGTTACCCATACACTGTGAAAATAATAGTATATTGTGTAACGAAAGTAACATTTTTTAAACCAGAGAACTGTTTACCAAACGAGGCGTTGGCCAGTTTGGTAATGTTGGCGAGTTTAAAAAATAATTTCGACGAGTTAAATACTATACTTTTTCTACAACCTCGCCTATGGCATTACAGCAAACATATAAAAATTATGTAAACAAATATTTTATTTTCAATTAAAAATTACAAAACTATAGATCATATTTAAATTAGTTATAATTTAAACAGTAATACATAGAATGTGTAGACCATAAGGTCTTCAAATTTTCCCACAATTTTGCAAAATATGCAAGCAGCACAATTACCGAATATGGATTTACGCTATTATCAGTCCTCTATTATAATAATAATATAACTTTATTTAGCAACTGCTATGTACATGCACAATAAATTTTGAAAATATAAACTGTGAAAGTTAGAACAATAACAGAAGACTTAAACTAAAAGTTTTCCCTAACAAATTCAATTACAAGGATCTTAAATCTATTCAAACTACCACTGGATTTCATGTGCGTAGGTAAACTATTAAACAGTTTCAGTCCGTTCACAAACACATTCTTGGTTGTTTGCACCCAATTATAGTTTTCAATATAATAATCGTTGGTATTTCTGGTTCCGTAGTTGTGAATTTGATCGACCGTTGTCAATTTTCCACTTAAGTAAGGAGGCATTATTCCAATTTTAATTTTATAGATAAAAACGATTGTCTTATATACTATGTATTGTTTTACACTTAATAAACTTAAAGTTTCTAGCATTAGATTAATTGGGGTATATCTGTTAGATTTTAATACTATTCCCAAAGCCTTATTCTGTAGTTTTTGGAGTTGCTGCATCTCATTCCCATTTATACTAAATAAAATGGCAGAGCAAAAATCAAAATGTGGTGCTATTAAGGATTTAAATAACAACAGTCGGGCATACAGTGACAAATTATGACTAAATCTATTTAAGAAAAATATCTTCTTGGAAATTTTATTAGATAGGTATTGAACGTGAGTTTTGAAATCTAAATTAGTATTCAATATTACCCCCAAATATTTCATATTCTCAACTCTGTCTATTTTCTTGGAGTCCATACAAATCTACATCATTAAAATTCAATTTAGAAATCTTATATTTAGTACCAATTATCATGAACTTAGTTTTACTGAAATTCAGTGCCATATTATTCTCACATACCCATTTATACAATTTATTTAATTGGACAGTCATGCTATCCACCATCTCCCTAATATCATCACCAACTATATAGATCATGGTGTCATCAGCAAACATACATATTTCGCAATTATCAATCTTTTTGACTATATCATTAATGTACAGAATAAACAATAGTGGACCTAACACTGTTCCCTGGGGCACTCCGTATTTTGTAATAATCTTATTAGACATCTCATTTTTATATTTGACTACTTGATATCTATTACTTAGGTACGATTCAAGCCATCCTAATGCTAATCCAGATATTCCCATTTCATTTAATTTACACAACAACAAGGCTCTGTCAACAGTCTCAAAAGCCCTCTTGAAGTCTAAGAATACAGTCAAAACAAACTTGCCTTTATCAATTACTTTCGTCCACGCATCGCAAACACTCAGCACAACCGTTTCACACGAATGATATTTTCTGAACCCCGACTGATTCGACTCAATTAGAGAATTTTTTTCACAATATTCCATTAATTGGACTTTTACACACGTTTCCAAAACTTTTTCATATGGAGCTACTAAGTTAATAGGTCTAAATTCCTAATTCCTAAATTCAATGAATTTTACATAGACTTCTTCATACCTCTTTCTCAATTTTTCTCGTAATAAGCCCACATAGGTTTTCTCAGCTTGATTTATTATTCTGGTGGTGTATTGAGAATATCTAAATCACTTTCTGAATCAGAAATCATGATAAAGCTACAAACAGCACAAACTGATATAGCAACAGCAGGCAACTAGACGCAGGTGAAATTTAGTAGGTAACTTTCGTTATTAGGGATGAAAGTTAACGTTATAGGATTTTCTCTCACTAGTGACGGAAATTAAATTTTCGCTGCAGTATTCGGTGACGAAAAATATTTTTTTATAAAGGATCGTGGAAAAAATCTTTTATCTAATCTTGTTTATTATTCAAAAGAATCGATGGCACGCTCCGTACTGCCTACAGCAAGACTAATTTTACAATAAAAAATTAAATGCAAATAGTTTCAAAATCACAGTAAAATTCTAAGTAAACAACGTAACTGACAGCTGACCAAGTTAGGTTATGGCGTTAAATCCCTGAAATTTCAATCATTTGTAACTGATTTTTTTTTAATTTTAGCTAGCCAATCAAAGAGCTGGTTTTTTTAATCACGAGCTTATCACGCATTTTTTGCACTTTTTCTGTTGGGCGGATAGAGCTTAGTTGAGTATCCGTCATATTCGCCTGATTTGGCTCCCAGCGATTACCGACTGTTTCCAAAACTTAATGAACACTTACGTGGTGAACGATTTCCGTGAGATAATGATGTGATATGCATGGTAAATTAGTGGTTTGCAAAGGTTGAACAATCTTTTTTTCGAAAAGCATTAGAAATGCTAGAACATCGATAGAAACATTGTGTTAAACTTGATGGAGATTATGTAGAAAAATAAAAATAAGATATTTGCCAATTTTTTATTGCGATTGGGTCAGGGGTGGAGCAAATCGATTCACCGTCGTATAAACCCATTTCTCCAAAATTAATAAATTGTTACTTGTATATAACAAATGTTCATTTGAAAAGTCAATCTAGGTTACTTTGAAATTTTGATAGAATAAGACGCAAATATATTAGTATGTGTTTGTTGTTCCGTAAACGTAAATCTAAATGACATTTCATAATGTCAATCACAAATATCAGTTAGTGCATAAAATAATCGTGCGTCGATTCTGGTTTAAATAAATTGCTTCTCAGTTTTAAAATGGCTTTCACTTTAGAACATAAAATTTTTTTAGTCCAGGCTTATTTTCGAAGTGGTAATAAAATTGATGGTTTATGGGTTTATTCAGTTCAAGATTGCATGGTAGAATTTCAAGTTGAGTTTCCACATTTTGTAATAGATTATATACAATTTAAGAATACTTTGGATAGAACTTTAAAACCTTTTCCTGAAACTGGTAGTCTCTTAAGAAAATCAGGCAGCGAAGCAGTTAAGAAACGTCCACTTCAAGTTGTCAATCGTCTTGAAGAAATAATGGAAAATGAACCACAAACATCTGTTCGACATTTGAGTCAACAAATAAACCTTTCTGTTGGTACAACTCACAAGTTATTAAAAAAAGATATGCAAATTTATCCATACCGTGTCACAGCAGTACAAGAATAAAATTGTTGGAAATTGATTACCCACGTAGACTACAGTTTTGTAATTGGTTTGTAAATATGAACAATAATGGAGAACTTTCGCAAAGAGTCATCTTTACTGATGAAGCATGGTTTTATAAAACAGGATACCTAAATTCACAAAATACAAGAATTTGGAGTAGTGAAAATCCACATGTAATTAATGAAGAATCGCTACATCCAGAGAAAATTGGTGTTTGGGCAGCGATAAGCCAAAGGCGAATCATTGGACCAATATTTTTTCAGGGAACAATAACTGCTCAAAGGTACCGTACGGAAATTTTGCAACCATTTGTCATCTGCATGCATATTTGCTGAATATGCATATTTCCAATAAGACGGAGCACCTTGTCACTGTACTGCAGAATCTTTGGATTATTTAAGAGAATTTTTTTGATGAGCGTATAATTAGTCGAAGTACTGAAATTGCCTGGCCTGCACGTTCATGCGATTTAACACCTTGCGACTTCTTTTTGTAGCCTTATCTAAAAAATAACATATTTCGAACACCTATATTGAATTTGAATGATATGCTACAGAGGATCCAACAAAAATGCATGGAAATTAATAACAATCCAGTAATGTTGCAGAATATCATCAGAAATTTTGAACGGAGTATTTTAAAATGCATTGATCTTGAAGGACAACATTTTCAACATTTGTTATAGTTTTCAATAAATACCTATTATTTGTTATTTATTTGTATGTATGAAACTGTCAAAATATACGACTTCGTAGGTTAAGTAGTAAATTTTAATTTACGACATACTTCAAAATGTTCTCAGTAAATCACATGCTACTAGATTGACTTTTCAAATGAACACTTGTTATTAAAGAGTGTTTGAGCTTTCTTAATAATAAATATGTTAATAAACAAACGTATAAGTCAAAAATAATCTTCTATATAGATATTTACATAACCTCAAACATATATTTTAATTAGGAATCAAACCTACTCAGATTGCAGCGCCATCTGGTGCATTCTTATTTGAAATGATTTATAGTTAGCCTAGGCCATTTTGCTTGAACAAAACAAAATCTTGTTATAATGGTATAAAATAATTACATCTTAAAAGTGTCACTGTAAAATCTTAAGTCAAGAAGTGCAGTAAATGGTGCAGTAAATTTTGAAAGAAAGCAAATGCGAAAATCGATAAGTTGAAGTATCGAGGCATTTCGAGTATGTGGAACTTTTATGTGGAACTATAATTTGTTATAATTTTTATTTTTGTTTTTTAGTTTCTAATAGTTTAAGGTGAATTTGCTATAGTTATTGAATTGTGATTATTATAGTGTTATTGGGGAACAATTGCAAGATTATTTATTTTGTTTATATTTGTCCTGTAATTGGAGTTTAAATCTGTTAGACAATAAATGTTGATATTATGATTATTTTTATTATTATTATTAGTATTATTATTATTATTTTACTAAAATAAGTAAATTCCTCTTGTTCGACGATAAACGGTTCTGCGTTTAAATAAATCTCATACTAAACATTGCCGACTGATGTATATTAACACATCATTATTTATAGTAACCAAATAATATGTGTACATATACATGGAGGCTATATCTGTTCAATAGTTAACTATATATCTTGAACAATTTTTACTCATTGTGTGTGCTATCAAACAACATATACACTTGTACATATATCATGCATCAATCATGGTACATTCCAAACCAGGATTTATAATCTTTTGCGCCCGCGTTATTTATGAATATTATTGTTGATTTAAATTCATTCGCCACAGCTATATACATAGGTTGGGCCCCGTTTGTGGGCCAACAGTGCCGACGCTTATTAAAAGTTAATTTAAATACACGTCTTCTCGAGGGCGACCGACGGTACACACGGTAATTCAATCGACGGGAAAAAAGGCAGAAACAAAATTTCAAAGAGAAAGAGATCAGAGGAGCACGGTACTTTGGTCCCTATCGTGGTGAGATCTCAACCTGTAGAAAATAAATACGAGCTCGAGACAAAGACCGCGCCTCGGCTCTGCGCGTCCACACACAGAGAACTAAGAACAATACGTGGAACCTATAGGTAGGTTCCATCTCTTTTGCAGTGCATCAGATATGTTCTGGTCTTGGTGGCGGCTGCGGTTCTATCGCGTTTTTGCTCCTTTTGCTGTTTGGTGAATTTTATGAGGTAACTCGAGAATTCGGTCCAGTATCCTACTACAATCGGTCCCGACGACCCAAAATAAACCGTAGTTCATGCGGGTAATCATGTCAATGTGTGGGAGGGCGCCTTGAATTGACGTGAGAACTAAAAACTGCGAAATATTCCGCATACACACACTATGTGTATATAAGCATATATACATACATACACGCATTATTCATGCTACTACTTCCACAATACTACTGCATCATGTACCCTTTCCGTCGTTGTAAGTAGATCACGTGACGTATTCGTACCATTCATGCGGGAATGTTTGTTCAGTTTAATGTGAACGATGAAAGCCAGCTTCTTCAAATTAGGTCTGCCTTTCTATACCATTTATTATTTGCTAATATGCAGTTACGACTTACGTATTGAATATTTATATAAATTTCAATATAATAACAAGTTTCTCTTTTATTTAATAAATCATCTTTGAGGAGAAATACTATGGACACACGTTAAGGCAGGGATGCACAGACTTATAGGGAACAGGGGCCACTCGGGAAAATTATAAGCCAAGGACGGGCCACTACAAAGAATACTTATTAACACAAATATTTTTATTTTTAAATAGTATGAATTACTGCAAATGATAAAAATAAAAGAAAGGACGAAACATGAGAGTATAACTGCGAAATCAATTGATCTTTTCCTTGGAGTCGCGTATTTAAGATATTCAAGTGATTTGTGATGTCTACAAGAAACGCTAAGTCACACAGCCAATCAGTTTGTCGAGTTCGGAGACGTCCTTTTTCTTTTCCGCCAGAAATATTTTGATTTCTTCAATCAAGTTAAGAAACCGTTCTAGTGACAACCCACGACTTAGCCACCTTACTTCAGTGTAAAACAGGAGATCACCATATTCGCCGAGAAATTGTGTTAATTGTCAGTGATTGAGACCTGGTGATTTTATAAAGTTTACAGTAGGTACTACAACTTTCATCACATTTTCAAATCCCAATAATTTTGAACAGAGGGCCTCTTGATGTATAATGTAATGAAACTGCATTAATTCTTTGGTATCTACGTTTTTAGTTTGTAAATACTCTTTTAACATAGTTATTATCCCAGATTTACTTCCAACCATTGAAGGTGCTCCGTCAGTCCTAATTCCAGATAATTTCGTTAAATCCAAATCCATTATAGAACATTTTTCCTGAAGAGCTTTGAGCATGTCACTCCCCTGGGTTTGACTTCTCAGAGAACTCATACCACTCAGTTCTGCACTCACTTCAAAATTTTGCGTTACTCCTCGTAAAAATATTTTTAGCAATGGAACTTATATCTGTAGATTCGTCGAGTGCTAGAAAAATACTCAAAACTTTTCGATTTCGTAGCTAATTGCTCTTCTATATTAGCTGCTAATGTGGGAAGTCTTCTTTGAACAATCATCCGATTTAGTTGAGTTTTCTCAAACCTCTTTGCATCTTTCGGACACTTTTTTTTTGCGGCGATATCTAAACACTTCTTAACAAACTCACCATCTTTAAAAGGCCGACAAGTTTTCGCTATTATTCGAGATATTTCAAAGCTAGCTTCAGTAGCTGTTTCAGCATCTTGAATTGGTTTTGTAAACATAGCTTGCTGGCCTATTAGTTCCCTTTGTAAAGTGGACATTTTTTGCGTTCGATTTTCGTCGGTTAATTTGGTAAAAGTATGATGTTGGGTTTCATAATGCCTTTCCTTATTATATTCCTTCGGAATAGAAACACTTCTCTTGCATATTAAACAGACACTTCTGTTATGCGATGAAATAAAAAAGTATTTCTCGGTACAAATATCTTGAAACTGTCGATTTGCATCTTCAACCTTACGATTACGTTTTTTACTGGGGCCTGGTTTATCCATATCAAAATTGATATTATATTGTTACGTAGGTAGATGCCAAGTTCGAACGACGAAATATTTATTCTTCATAGATTACAATTCAAACAATATAACGTTCGTTTGTCCGTAGTTAAAACTTAACTGCCCCGATACCAGGCGATGCGTTGTATTTATACGAGTTACCTAACATCGAGAACCTACCACATTGTTCGGGGATAATACCGACGTGTTTCGCGAATCTTCGAGTAATCTAGTTGGTTCGACAGATTTCTAGTCTCGTAACAATAAGCTTGGAACGACGAGGAGCATACCTGTCCTACGTAGTAAACCTGAACAAGAAAGTGGTAGGTACTTAAAGATACATATCTTACTAACAATTACAAAAGTTAGAATAAAATAAAAAGGTAAGAAATAGTGATTTGAATGGATTTTTACCTACTTTTGCAGTTTTTCGAACAATTTTTAAAATTCGTTGGCGGGCCGCATAAATATCGACAGTGGCCCGCATGCGACCCGCTGGCAGCGGTATGTGCATCGCTACGTTAAGGAAACCTTGAACTAAATGAAACTAACGAAAACCAAAAAACGAAATAAGAACTGAAATTTGGTTATTTATTCACGTAAGATACGATTAAAAATAAATATGTACAAATACGAGTACAACCTTCTGTACTTCTGCAAGAAACAATAATTATATGTTACCTGAGAAAATGAAACAAACCACCCAGTAAAAACATATTACAGGGTTAGGCACATGTATGGATCCATTCGAATATCTTTTATACGGTTACTTAGATTTAAAAAAAAAATTCCACATTTAAGTTAATGTAAATAGGGAATTCGAAGAGCATACAGTGAAGGCTCGCAAATTCAAATGCCGTATAATCCGGATGGCCTTGTAATCCGCACAAAATCAAAATAAGCAGATTTAATATTAGGTGTCTTGTAATCGGAACCGACCATTGACCTTCTAATCCGGACATTGTTTTGCGTGTTATTGAATTACACGGGCATTCCCGGTAGGTAAGTGTTGAATAAAAAGTAATGCCTTATTCATGACACCAAAAAGGGCGCATAAAACTTTAACTCTCTCCGAGAAAAAGGACATATTGCAAAAGCTGAATAGTGCTATAAGTGGAAAAGCACTCGCTGAGACATACGGTGTTGGTGCATCCACAATTTCTGATGTGGAAAAGAATAAGGAGAAAATAATGGAGTTAGTGTTTTGCTTTGTTTTTAACAGAATATTCAGGGTGATGGGTTTTTCCAGTGGCGGCTCGGGGTGGTTCACATAGGGAGTGCATAATTTCAAAATTAAAAAGTGTAATACAAAACCGCTTACCCAATCCTTATAAATTTCACCGACGTACTGTTCCAGACAGGTACTGTTCATTGTAGAGTTTGTTTTGAGGGAATAGTAAATATTACAATACACAGTTTAATTACATCTGACGATAAACGAAGTCCATTTTACGTGTCTTTGACTTGCGGAACAGTTCTATCACTTTTTCATTAAAGTTTGGGAAATCATTTATACATTCTTTTTCACAAGATAACATAGTAAGGGCATTTAATCTCTCTTCTTTTATTGTATTTCTCAGGAAAGTTTTTATTCTCTTCAACCGTGAAAACTGGCGTTCTGCTTAGGACGTTGTCATTGGGATTGTAATGACAATTTTTAAAAGCGTAACAACTTCATTAAAGGTGTCGCTTAATCCATCCAGCAGAAGACCTAGCAGACCTACAGCACCGACTTCTATATTTTGCCTAAATTCTTCTCTAGAATATAGAACGCTTAATTCAGTTCGTAGTCTGCTTTTATTGAGGCATGGATAAAATTTTACTGCTTCTTTAAGGCAATCTTCCTGAAATTTTTTTTTAAGAGAGGAGAACTGTTTAAAAGAAATTAAGTTTGCTAAACTTAAACAATATGTCCACATGTGGCATAATTTTATGAAAGAAAGTTAATCAATATATAAAATTTTCCTCCTCTAAAATTCGCAAATTGGCCCTAGCTTGATGAATGGTAGTTTGTAAACTAGCTTCTCCCTCGATTTGTTCTAGAGCTTCAATTATTTCTTCTCGGTGCTCATATATTGTATTCACTGTCCTAGAATTGAAGTTCCATCTTATTTTTGAAGAACGAGGTAAGCTTTTTCTCTGAAGAAATTCTTCCAATCTTGCAGCTCGTTGTGATGAAGTGGGGAAAAATGTACATAATCCCGTCAGATTGGCGAAAAAATTCTGCAATTACTACTGCTCGATGTAGCATGTGACATAATTAGATTTGTCTGATGTGCATAACAATGTACAAAATTAGCCCTTGGATACTGGTCTTGGACATGTCTTTTCACGCCGTTAATAACCACTCCTGACTGCTGCCCCATCATAGCTCTGTGCAATCAGTTTTTCTGGGTCATCAACAAGCAAACTAATTTCGTTAAGGATGGAGGCAGATAAAGAATTAGCTTCATGTCGACTAGGCAGAAGAAATTTCCAAAATCTTTCGACCGGTCTCGCGTTCACAATATATCTTAAAACAACCACCAACTGAAACTGATTGGACATATCTGTGGTTTCATCAGCTATCACACTGCTGCCCCATCATAGCTCTGTGCAATCAGTTTTTCTGGGTCATCAACAAGCAAACTAATTTCATTAAGGATGAAGGCAGATAAAGAATTAGCATCATGTCCACTAGGCAGAAGAAATTTCCAAAATCTTTCGACCGGTCTCGCGTTCACAATATATCTTAAAACAACCACCAACTGAAACTGATTGGACACATCTGTGGTTTCATCAGCTATCACAGATATCAAGTCGGTTGCTTTAATTTCACTGGCAACTTGTTCATGATACACGTTCAACATTGCATCAAGCAGCTCATTCTGTATCGTTTTTGATAATCCCTTAAAAACCGGTGCTGCTTCGATGTGATCTCTGAGCGATTTAGCCAATTCTGCAGTAAAATTTATCAATTACCGAAAAATGCCCTTGTTATTCGACGTTTGCTGTTCATCATGACCCCGAAGTGCCAGTTCAAACGCGCCACAAAATCTAATGCAATTTATTATTAAATTTAACACATGCCTATTTTTTGTTACCTTTTCATTGTGTTGTTGAATTGCTTTTCTATATGATGAATCTAAAACATTCTGAATGTTATTTTTTCCTAACATTCTTAGACTAAATATATTTTTCAAATGCCCTTCGGAATTTTCATGTTTAATAATTTTAGCACTAAGATGAATTAAGGCTCTTATTCCGTTCTTTGACCAAGACGGTACACCACCAAACAAAAGACACGGAAAACAAAACAAAGTATTTTTAATTTCACACACACAAATCTAGTCATTTTTCTGATAAATATTCATTTTGAATTTTCTTATAACGTCTTTACCTTTAACAGATTGTTTATTTTCTAAACATAATTGAGGCATCGGCCGTTTAAGATTTTTTACTGCGATTTTTTCATTATACGTTAACGCGAAAACGCGTTGTTTTCTAAAAAAAGACAAGGAATTATTGTAACAACGCCCGAGAGCAGTCTGGTTCAGTTGCTCCAACGCTATGTATTATACGACATTGAAGTACGGCAAAATACAGTTCTCCATCAATGTAATGCTAATGCCTTAACAGAGCAAGAGTTGAGCTTTGTTCAGTATATCTGTGACGACGATTGGTGTATGTACGTTGGTAGCGTGCCACGTTCCTCGTCAATAACTATGAAAGTATGAATACATAATAAATAATTACTTTCACAGTTAGTCGCCGCTTGGTTTGTTTTGTTTCATAATTCCAGGGGTGCAATTGCTCACTTGCTCTCATTAAAGAGCCGCCACTGGGTTCTTCTATTTACAGTTATATTTCTGAATGTATATCAATTCCAACGAGAATGAAAAATCTGCGAAAGCCAGAATATCCAGAAATGGAGAGTGAACTGTACAAATGGTTTCAGCTTCAGCGCGAAAGACACGCCACTATCACAACCAATATTTTAAGAGAAAGAGCCCTTAAAATTTACCTGAAATATTACAATGGTAATTTCGTTGCAAGCACAGGGTGGGTAAGAAGGTTTATAAAAAGACGTGGAATTCGTTGTTTGAAAGTGGTTGGAGAGAATCTGTCCAGTGATTCATCTGCCGTGCATTTTCCAAGAATTCGCTAGAAAAATTAACGAGATAGATATCCTACCAAGACAAATATTCAATGCAGATGAATCTGCATTATTCTGGAAACTTCTATCTGATCGAACATTGGTGTATGCCAAAGAAGTAACTGCCCTATCGTAAAAAACTTCGAAAGAGAGAGTAACATTTCTTGCATGTACAAATGGCGATGTCAAAGTCAAAATGATGGTCATTGGAAAAGTAAGAAATCCAAGAGCTTTTAAGAAATGTCCTAAACTTTCAGTAGAATATGCTTTAACAAAAAACGCCTGGATGACTTCTTCCCTATTCGTTAAATGGTTTCACGGATCTTTCGTTGTACAAGTAAGACAGTTTCAAGTGGAGAATAAGCTCAATGGAAAAGCTATACTGTTAGTCGACAATGCTCCAAGCCACGCATTGGCGACACAACTAACCAACGATGATGGACAAATCATAACCATGTTCATGTCACCGAACTATACCCCTCTTATACAACCCATGGACCAAAACGCCATAAGTTTGACCAAATGCATTATCGAAAAAGCCTTTTGGTCCAGGTTTCATCTTCGGAAAAGAAGGACATTTCAAGGTCTCTTTAAATGATAAATTTGAAAGATGCCGTGTTTTTGCTAGCTTGTGTTTGGGATAAATTGTCAGGTGACGCAATAAGGAAGTGTTAGAGAAAAATCTTTATGACTTCCAACAAGAATTATATACCGAAATTGGAAATATGTTACAGCAAATCAGCAGTGACAATAAACAACCTAACACCATTGAAATTTATGAATGGATCGATGGCGATGAAACACATTTGCAATTGGATAGTAACGATATACAAAGGGCGAATGCTACGGTAGCGTGCAATGGAAGTGAAGCATGGAAGTATTCGTCAGAAGAAAATATCAGATATTTTATAATAAATTTTTACTTTGAGTGCAATTTTTTGATACTTTATTTATAGAACCTGTATTAGAGGCTTTAGTGGTGTTTAGTATTTATGGAAACAGAATCTAATAAAAAAATATTTGCTTATTTTTCCTTCTATTTAATGATTTCAATAAAGCTCCAGTAATTTGGATGTTTCACTAATCCGGATCAAACCAACTTTAATTGATCAAGATATGCGAGCCTTCACTGTATTTATTTTCAAATCAGACTTCTGGTTTAGATAGAAATGATGTTCGCTTTTTTATTTTAAACCCTGTATTTTTTAACGAATTTCAATAAAGTTCTGCTCTGGGAGTTTAGCAATAATTTAGCATTTTCCTCTTATTGGAGTTTGTCAACACACAGTATCCTGGAGACAAACATGTTTGTGAAGATAATTTAACTATTTTATCTCAACATGAAGACTTCTTAAATAGAATTGTATCTGGGGACTTTGATACACTACTGGCTCCCTCCCACGAAACAAGAGTCCATGCAATGGGTTCATATGGGTTCTTCACCGCCCAAGAAGGCAAAAACGTATTTTTTTCGGGAAAAAATTGTGGCCATAGTTTTGTGGGACGCTGAGGGGATTCCTTTAAATGAGTTCATCCCAAAAGAGACTGTAACAACGGGAAACGTCTATAAAGACACAATTTAGAACTTGAACAAGGCTATAGGCGAAAAAAGGCCCACAATTTTGCTCAGAAAAATCTGTTTCTGCACGACAACTGCAGGATGCATAAGCCACGAATTGTTCAAGCAATAATCAATGAAAGCGGGTTTTAGGAATTATAGGTGTTTGGACGTATGCGGCTAGGTTTAACACTTCTGCGTAATCACGGGACGAAAATCCATAATAACTATTTTTTGTTGAATCGTCGTTGATTCAACTTGTGAATAGAAGGTCTTCTCTTGCTCAGTGGTTCCCAGAATAAAAAACAGTTGTTGAAGGCACAACACGCTTTAATTATTAAATACAGAAAATGAATGTTACATAAGCCGCAGCAAAATATATTATTACAAAAACTTGGTTACATTTCTAATTTTGGTAACGTTTGAACCTGCTTGGAATGGCACGTGTGATGCCGTTGATGGATCTTAGAAAACTCCAAGGCTGCACCCTATTTCTTACGATTGGTCGAAACAGGATAGATACATGGTTTTACCTAAACTCGACCTTAGATAAATCGTGTCTACGAAATACTATTGTTTAATACAAGAGAGCTTTGAAAATGTAACCGTGATGAAAATTTGTAAAGGGTCCATCTGGTATAATAGGAAACTGCGTGTTTATCACAATAGGCAGTAAGCTTTTGATTTAAATATTATAAGGCTTAACTGATGTGCCTAAATATTTGGTGACCACAGCGGTTATACGAGGGAAAGTCATTTAATAAGTCACAAACTGTTGTAGGAAAGCTGAAAATAGGAGTGAGTTGTTTCCCTATTTGTCAAAAGGTGTCATCACAATCCAGCTTTATAATTCTTAAGTGACGGTTGGTGTGCGCGAACACAGGCAGTGTTAAAATTGCGACCGTGCTCGAAGATTGTACTGTGGAAGAGCAACCTGCTATTGTGCGTTTTTTCTAGGCAAAAGGACTTTCTGCAAAAATATTCATAAGGAAATGTCTCCTGTTTACGGTGAAAAGTGTTTGTCGCGTAAAGCCGTATATAACTGGGTCGAGAAATTCTCTCAAGGACGCTCAAAAGTTGTTGACAAAGTGGCCGCCTCGTTCAGATTTCGACAGATGGAACACTTCGACGGGTGGAAGAGATGATTCGAACTGACAGGCGGGTAACAATAGACAGTATAGCAACTGCTCATGGTTTAGCCTACGAACTGATGCACGATCGCTTGAATTTCCGAAAAGTTTGCGCACTGTGGGTACCTAGACAACTGACCGAGGAACACAGAAGAATTCGAATGGGCTTGTCCTTGCAACACCTCTCTCGATACACAGTGGAAAGGGAGAACATGCTTAATAGGATTGTTACTGGTGATGAGTCATGGGTGCACCACTACCAACCCGAAACAAAGCGTGCTTCAATGCAATGGAAACATCCTTCTTCGCCGTCAACAAAGAAATTTAAGGTTGTGCCCTCAGCTGGTAAGGTTATGCTTACCGTGTTCTGGGATTCTCAGGGAGTGCTCCTAGCCCATTTCCAGAACAAAAAAGAGAACGTGACTGCTGAATTATACTGTAGAGTTTTGTTGTTGCTTCGGGATGCAATTCGACGAAAACGTCCAGGCCTATTGACGAGAGGAATATTGCTGCATCACGATAATGCCAGGGCCCATTCGGCCCACTTGACCCAGGCGAGAATTGCGCAATTAGGGTGGGAACTTCTTGAACATCCGGCTTACAGTCCCGACCTGGCCCCAAGCGACTATCATCTGTTCGGTCCACTCAGAAAGCATCTTGGCGGCAAACATTTCGAGGGTGACAACAATGTTCAACAAGAGGTACGCACATGGTTCAGACGCCAGTCCAAACACTTTTATGCAGCAGGCATTGGGGCATTGATAAAGCGATGGGATAAGTGTATTAATGTAGATGGAGACTTTGTTGAAAAATAAAGCTTGTTTTTGGCTAACTATTTCTCTAATTATTTTTATAATACCTTTTTGTGACCTAATTACTGACTTTCCCTCGTACCTTAAGTAGAAACAATACAAAATAGAAAAAGTTCTGAATAAATAATCATAAACTAGATGATAAATTAGTATTTCAAAATACATTTTCTAAGAAGGGTGAAGTAAGTAAAAGTACGTTATAAAATTGTGTTTTAACACTGCCATAAACATTAATAACGGAGAATGCCTGGTCCCTCTGAATGAAGTGAATAAATTTCAAACTATAAAGAAATCTTTCTTAAATAGAATTCAATTAATCAATCGAAAAAACTTGTCCAGGTTTCTGGACAATAGGATCCATCCTATAATCCTGATCTCGCTCACTGTGACTATTATCTTTTTCCAAAACCCAAAAATACTTGATAGAGCGTCGATTTTTATCGAATGACGACGTGGAAATCGTTGTGGGGTCGTATTTTGCGGAAGTGCCAAAATAATTTTTTTTCGAAGGCATAGTGTTATTAAAGGAACGTGCACATGTTGCAACACTATTTCAACATTATTTGGTTGATTGGATATGTTCCCGAAGAAATTTTATTTTAAATTTTAATAGTAGTGTTTCTTATCAAAGTTTCGTTATTTTAGCTTGGCAATGTAACTGAAGAAATGTCAATTATGTTTCATAAGATAAAAGGTGACTGAAAAGAGGTAGATTCAGACCAATTCATCAGACGTATACGAGGGACAAGCTGAAATTATTAAGAATAAAAATCACGGTTAATATTTTCTAGGATTTTATTTTAAATATGCTCAAAGTATTCCCTTCAGCAATGATACAGTTGACCATTCTTTCTTTCCACTGTTTAAAAGCTGCCAACCAATCTTGTCTCGGAATGCCTTCAAAATAAGCGTGAACTGCGGTATAAATCTCTTCTTCAGACGAAAACCTTCTACCCCGCAAATTGCGTTTAAGCCCCAAAAAATAGCCAAAAGTCACACATTGCTAAATCAGGTGAGTACGGCAGATGTTCTATTGCTTTTATATTTTTTACAGCCAATTAAAAATGCCGTATGGGACGATGCATTATTATGGTGGAGCATAATTCCCTTGTCTGGAACTCTACTGAACACTTCAGGCAAACATTTTTCAGTGTACCATTTAGCTGTAATTGCCTTTTGTCCATCTAGCTTAATTGCATTTACTAAGCCCGTACTTCTGAAGAATACCGCATATATAACCTTTTTCAACTCGCTGCTTCTTAGTCATTGTAGGAGTTTACTTATCTTTGTGAATCCATACATGGCTCTCTTGGCGGGAAGGAAGGTGGAAAAAAAGGAATATAAGTTTCATCATTATTTAAGAAATTTAAAGTTTCATGGCATATTCTTACACGCTCTGCTTTTTGATGAAAGAAAGTTGATAGGGAACAATGACTTACCACTTTGTTTAAATGCAGGTTAAGAATTATAAATGCCATTTATAATTCTTTGATAAAGGTAATATATTTACCGAAACATGTAAGAGATTATTTTAAATATATACATATTAAAGTAAAACAGATCTTTAATCGCCGAATATCTAAATCAACTATAATATAGAAAGGTCAAGCAATAATTATCTTTATATATATATATATATATATATATATATATATACATACGAATTTTGCAATAAATCACTTTTTGAAATAGTAACCAAGCTTATTAGATTCGTTTCACAAATTCACCCTATTAGCCTCAAAAGAGACCTCCCGCCAATTTCTAGAAATCTTACAAAAACCTTAAGACACCCTTAGTATTATTATGAGCTTCCTCATTGTCCCTGTAAAGAACACAGATAACACAACAATAGCTAGTTTATGAAATTTGACATTTATTTACAAGTGAATAGGACGTAAAAAATCTCTTTAACGACATAAAAATGCTTATACTTTTATACAAATCATAAATAATCTATAATTTCTATAAAGTAAATATTCTATTAAATATTTTTGAAAATTGCGAATGGATCCAGATGTTTGTATGCATTAATAAAATAATTAATTCTTTCTGAATTTATAATTTATTTGTGACGCAATTCAGTTGATGAACTGGTAGTTAGAATTGATTTTAGCGCAATGTGGATGTGGGATTTATTATTTAATTTTAGACTGCTAGGATTGTCATTAAATGAGGCGCAATTATAAAACTAATCCGGGGGCTCTTAAATTCTAAACTAAAATCCTTACAGTTCTAATTAGCAATATGAGTCAGAATATGGGCCAAAATGTTCTAAACACAAAAATCCCTTAGGTTGAATTGAGTTAGAGTTGATCAGAAAGAAATTAAATGATTTCTAGGATGCAGAAAACATGAAAATTCCTTTCTTGGAGGAGGCTATTAAATAAAAACAAATAATAATACAACCTTAAGATCATTCAGAAAGTTTCTGGTGATTTTGGTCGTGATGTGCAATTTAAAAACAGTATTTTTACTAAAAATGTTATAATATGTTATTTGCTCCTTTTTTCTTTGTCTGCACTTGTCTGCAATAAGTATATTCGTTAGTTTTGTGGAATTAATGGGTTTTGAAGCTTGTATTTTTTAAACTTATTGCTATTAAATACAAGGGTACATCAAATTTAAACGCAACTGATTTTATTTACAATTTTATTTATATCTCCCGCCCTGGCAACACATTTTTCCCAGGGGATTGGGAGTTTTTTAATTCCTTCGTCGTAGAAAGTTATTGCTTGCGCACGTAGCCATTGGAGCACACACTCCTCTACTGCTTGGGTATTGTTGAAATGCCGATCTCTAATGTTTTTTTCAAGGGTTCAAAGAGATGAAAATATCAAGGTGACAAGTCTGGACTGTAGCGAGGATGCTCTAATACTTGCGAGCCCAAGTCGTCTAATTTTCGCCTTGTGACGTTTGCTGAATGAGGCCTGGCATTGTCATGAAGAAGAATTTCTTTTGACAGATTTTATCTTCCTTTTTGTCGCAAGGACAGTTTTGCGGCATCCAGAAGCTCGTAATAATATTTCGCATTAATTGTTCGTCAATTATGGAGAAAATCCACGTAAACAGCGCCAAGCCGGTCGAAAACAACAGTTGCCAAAACTTTTCCAGCCGACAACCTAGTTTTCGCTTTCACCGGAGCTCTTTCACAGTTCTTTCTCCACTCCGTACTCGCCTGCTTTGTCTCGGGAATGTAATGATACACCCAAGTTTTGTCGCACGTTACTATTCAATTCAAAAACGCCTCGCCCTCTTGCTAGAATCGATTCAACAGACGCTGACACACCTCCAGCCGATGCAGTTTCTGTTCATCCGACAGCAGCCGTGGAACCCACCTTGTAGACACCTTGTGGAGTCCCAAGTCCAGTGTCATCATATACTGAGTACTCCCGTAATTAATGCTAAGTTCCTTGGCAATATTCCAGAGCGTTATGCGCATGACGTCCTCCATAAGTTGTCGAACCGCCTCGAAATTGGCTTCAGACGCGCTTGTCCTTGGGCGGTGATTGTAGCTCTGGTTCTCAACGTTTTCACGGGTTCGTGACAAGGTGTTGTTGCCGAGCTGTGCTTGCAATCTCAGCAAAATTTTCGTTGGATTCACACCCTCCTTGGCCAAGAACTTGATAATTATCCGTTGCTCCACAGAAACATGCACTTGTTGCTCACTCGTACTTTCTTTCTACAGTACTAAGATGGTCTGAGAGAATTCGAGTCGTTACTATCCACTCCCTAACCTCTCACCGTAACTGAAAATCAACCCATCCTAGGTCAGCGGCCTATGTGAGAATTAAAAAAGAAAATCAGTCCTGTTTAAATTTGATGTTTTTATGAAATATATGAAATTTAAAGTAACTAAATGCAAGTAAATATTACTTTCTACATTTTACGACGCTAAGTATTCGAATTTTTTAATTGAAAAAACGTCCACGTCCATGGTTTGCCGGACCATTGCTTTGCCACTTGAACTACTAAGGACTGTGATTCCGAAAACATCGGGAAGCCCTAAGTTACATTAAGGAACAGATGTAATATTTTGCTTGTAGTCAGCACTTGTAGTAATGCGAATGTAAAAATTGCTTTTCTACATTTTACGATTCTAATTGTTCGAATTTTTCGCGTTCGGTTTAAGGGCGAATTATTTTAATTAAAAAATTCGAATAATTAGCGACGTAAAATGTAGAAACAAAATATTTACATTCACATTACTTCGTGAAAATGCAATTGATTTGTAACTAAATGCAAGTTGGCACGTAAAATGCATTCAACAGTTGTCTCGATTAGTAATAATAATATCAGTAAGTCGTTTAATATGATTATCAAATATTTCCTTTTACATTTACCACTTCCGAGTTTCGATCATTATCAGGGTGCGAGAGTAACTTTATTGGATTTCCTTCGACGCATTAAAAATGCAGTTAATAACCTTTTTTTCATGTCAATGTGTTTTTTTCTTCTGAAAATCATTATGTTTATTTCTTCCAATTACATACCAATACATACTTTTATATTTTGCATTAAAGATTTGTTTATTTAAATATTGCGTCAGATAATTTACAATGCCACTGAAACATTTATTGTATGCATAATAAAATATGTAATGCATCAATCTTATATTTTTATATCTTATATCTTATATTTCGCCAATAGGCGAATGCAGACCCTGGAATCCTAGCAATTTTGAAGCTGTGTTATGATAGTCCTTTCTGTAATGCACATTTATATAGTCTGTCCATATTTCTAACGACTTGACTTTTTAAATACTACTCAATTTTCGCAAAAGAAATGTTTACCTACCATTATAATCCCTTTCGAGCACTGGATGTTAACAGGGACGTATTCACAGAAATTATTATACTAAAAGTGTATTATAAGATATATGATTAATGTTAGATTTATAATATTATATATATCTATACAAGTGTCCCGTATCGTTATGTTCAAATTTTAGGAGTGTAAAGTAGACTTCATTTCAAGTAACAAAAACGCAAAACTTGTATATTCATTTTTATTTGTTTCAAAGTTACAGATCTATGAATGTGATTGTCAAATCATGAAAAAAAATGTAACTGATTTTATTTAAAAAAAGTTATACGATTCAATAACAGGCCTGTGATTGTTAACGTCGCATAATAAAATGTTATCCTAAAATAAATAAACACGTGTCGTAGTGCATACAGTAATTTCTTGGAGATCTACAAAAAAGAGTACTGGAAATTGATTTATGATAAAAAAGGTTCTTACTTATTTCGTAAGTGCTGAACCATGAATATCATTCAATAAACAAATGTTCAGATGACTGTTGACGTTGCATTTTTTTAATAAAGGATTACATTACGTTTCAGTTCATACAACAGCTTCTTAGTGAGTGGACACGTTTTCTTTATTCAAAATGCCTTACCGAATTTGTTCTCAAGAGTATGCGGACATGCATTTTGTTTATGGCTACTGTAAAGGCAGTCTACGTCAAGCAGTTATTGAATACCGACATCGGTTTCCCGATAGGCGCATTCCTCATTACAGAAGTACACAGACAATTTCGGGAATGCTGACTGCGTGATTATCTTTTTGAACGAGGAATAAATTTGCCAGCAGACTTAGAGTAAGAAGCTGTAGCTGTTGTTGCAAGGGATTCTACTCTCAGTGTACGTCTAATCGCTAGACAACTAGGAGTGCCAGGAATGACAGATTGGCGAATTTGAAAACGAGAGGGCTTATATCCATATCACTATCGCAGGGGACACGGTTTGCTTGAGGCAGACCACTATGCTCGTCTAGTTTATTCTACCTGGATATTAAGAAAGTCACGGCTTCATTTTAATTTCTGCAGAACAGTCCTCTGGACAGATGACTCTACGTTCACGTGAAGTGGTGTTACAAATCTGAGAAACCTGCACAGGTGGTCATCAGAAAATCCCAAAGCTATACGCCAATCTAAATTTAAACATGAATTTTCTATTAACGTTTGGGCGGCCCTGATCGATGACTTGTTGATTGGTTCTGTCGTTCTTCCTGGAAGGTTAAATGGGGAAAATTACCTCCAATTTCTTATTGACGAACTGCCAGGTCTTTTAGAGGATGTCCCACCGAATGTTCGACGAGGCATGTGGTTTCACATGGATAGGGCACCACCACAATTAGGAATTGCTGTCCGAAATTGGGTTAACGTCAATTATCCAAGATGGATTGGTCGAGGTGGTCCTGTTGCATGGCCACCCAGATCACCCGATCTTAATCGCTTTGACTTCTATTTATGGGGATACATGAAAAATTTAGTCTACGCGCAAATTTCGAACACAGGAGAAGAGTTGTTGGATCGTATTCACCTGGCTGCCGAGCAAATCCGACAAAACAAGTACGAAATTCGGATAAGTACTTCTTCTATTGGCTTACGGGCACAAGCCTGCAATCAACAAGGAGGTGGACATTTCGAAAATATTATTAATTGAACTTTTTTAAATAAAGTCTGTTTTATTGTTTTTTCATGATCTGACAATCACATTTATAGATCTGTAACTTTGAAACAAATAAAAATGGATATACAAGTTTTGCGTTTTTGTTACTTGAAATGAAGACTACTTTACACTCCTAAAATTTGAACATAACGATACGGGACACTTCTATACAGTGGACCTCCACTACTCGCAGTTACGTTCCACGAAGATACCGTGAAATTCGCGAATATCGGGGTACACAAGTAATAGGTATAATGAATAAATTTAGGGTGGGTCAAACTTTATGAAACGTTTTTTCTTCATAGAGCGTACAGCAAAAAATAATCTATAGATAATTCTTACTAAAATTGTTGCAGAGACTGTAGCCCTAAGTCGGATGTGGAGCCCACGAAATTTTCAAAATATATATTTACCTAAATAAATCTGTATTACTTTTAATAAAATCGTCATAAAATCCTATAGAATTATAGTAAATTGCTAAGTATAGACTTGTTGGAAAGGCACTTCTTCCACCTTTTAGAATCACTATTAATATCTATGTTGTTTTTTTTAAATTTCAGCCGTACCAGTTTGGAACTGGGCGTTCCTCGAAGCACAGTATGGCATATTTTGCAAAAGAAGTTTCATCCGTATAAGTTACAATTGTTACACCACTTGTCAGAAGACGATCCTGATCGCCGTATGGAAATATACTATTGGTTTTCTGACAAAGTTGGAGGAAGACCCACAGTTTTTGTCTACAGCTATGTTTTCGGACTAAGCTAATTGTTATGTAAATGGAGAGATCATCCGACATAACCTGCTTTATTGGTCTGACAGTAACCCTCACTGGTACATCGGCAGTAAGAAACAAGGAGCTGATGACATCATACCGGATCATAGGCCCTTTTTTCTTTAACGGCACAGTTCTGTGTGAAAATTACTTGACAATACTCGGAGATGAACTGCTTATTGATTTGGATTTCCAGGGTTTGGGAAAGCCAGAATGGTTCATGCAGGACGGTGCACCCCCACACTATGGTACACAAGTTCGTGATTCACTAGATGAAAATTTCTCTCAGTGGATTGGTTGTAGAGGTCGAGTGGAGTGGGCCCGACGATCTCCGGACTTAAACCCGATGAATAGTCCTGTGTGAGGTTATGTAACATCCAAAGTGTACACAGTCAAGATTAGAGACAAAGACCATTTGAGAGAGCTCATCTCAACTGTGTGTCAAACAATTACGCCTGAATTATTGGCAAGCATTCTCCGGAACACCGGAGATTGTTTTAAATTATGTTTTGACTTACATGGAAACCATATTGAACAAATTTTGTGAAATATATTGTAAATAAATGTGTTATTAACTTGTATTGTACTTATATTACTTATAATCCTCATGGTGCGGGACTTTTTGGACACGTTGTAGATATCGATCAATTTATCTGCTACATGTGGAGTAAGAGTTTTATGCGATAACATTTTGCTTTCAAGTTCAGCACGATCACTCAAGAAAAAATAATATTTTAAATGATCTATTTTAACTAGTCGGCAAATTAGCAATTGATGATCCAAAAACAATAAAATCCTGACTTGGCACCCAATGATTTCTTTTTGTTCTATATGAAGACGTGATCAACGATTTTCAATACTAGAGGAACTGGTTGATGCATTCAAAATCCGTATTTTGGGGATACCTCAATCGAAATTGAAAAAGTGTTGTGAAAATTGGTTCAAACATATGAAAAAGTGCATCCGATCATCACCGAGAATATCTTGAAAAACAACAAAATATTTTCAATTAGAAATATTTTTGCAAAAACAAATTGCATATCGATGCGACAATTCACATCAAGCTTTAATACAAAATAATACAAATCTGTATAAACACAAATTTGTATCTGTATACACATGGACACAGCACGTATTTACCAGCGTTTGCTTCAACCACCAGACGCATGCGCTTCTGTCTAACGACTTTATCAATGACGGATTTACGAAGACAAACGACTGTAGTACACTTCGCGGTCATGTAGCAAATTTTGGCCTATCAGATGACACCAGATAACCTCATGACATCTGACGGACAAAACCGACCACGCCGGTGCAAAGTGTTTCTTCTCGAATAGCTACGCTATTACAGGAAAAGAAAAAATTCGCATATTACTGTGAGTCCATTAACTCGTCGCCAAGTGGTGTAATATAGCAAAAACTAATTGCATATCGATGCGACAATTCACATCAAGCTTTGATACAAAATAATACAAATCTGTATAAAAACAAATTTGTATCTGTATATACATGGACACACAGCACGTATTTACCAGCGTTTGCTTCAACCACCAGACGCATGCGCTTCTGTCTAACGACTTTATCAATGACGGATTTACGAAGACAAACGACTGTAGTACACTTCGCGGTCATGTAGCAAATTTTGGCCTATCAGATGACACCAGATAACCTCATGACATCTGACGGAGTTAATGGACTCACATTAATATGCGTATTTTTTCTTTTCCTGTAATAGCTTAGCTATTCGAGAAGAAACACTTTGCACCGGCGTGGTCGGTTTTGTCGGTCAGATGTCATGAGGTTATCTGGTGTCATCTGATAGGCCAAAATTTGCTACATGACCGCGAAGTGTACTACAGTCGTTTGTCTTCGTAAATCCGTCATTGATAAAGTCGTTAGACAGAAACGCATGCGTCTGGTGGTTGAAGCAAACGCTGGTAAATACGTGCTGTGTGTCCATGTATATACAGATACAAATTTGTTTTTATACAGATTTGTATTATTTTGTAGAAATATTTTTGCTTGTTTTTCGGATTTATAAACACCAACCCTCGTATGACAAACTGAATATTAAATCTGAGACTATGGATACCCACAAATTAATGATGAAATTCATATGTTTCTATATGCGTGCGGGGCAAATATGTGGCGCCCTAAATGTAGTAGTTTTTACCAAGGCATACGGTTTTTGTTTATATTTATGTACATATGTATATAGTATCTATATATGTATATATCTATGTAATATATATATATATATATATATATATATATATATATATATGTACGTATAACTATGTATGTTATGAATGTGTTCATTCGAAAGTTAGGTAAGTTTTTTTTTGGTCCGTAGAAATGGACCCTCATTCATTTTTATTGTCCGTGATAAGAATGCACTGTTATGTAAATATTTTCCGAACTCAGTCAAAAGTTTATGCCGAAAATGGTTCTGTTTGGCTCCTTTCTGTTTACATAACAGATATTTTCTACGAAGCGGGTAATTTCTTACTGAGAGTCTTTATCAATGAAATTAGTAGACGTTTGTTGCAGACGACAGTGAGTTAGAATTTCGGAAGTGTTTTTTTTTCAAACACGACAACGTATGTATGTATGGTATATGTATATACGTATATGAGTATACATATATATGTATGTATGTATTTGTAACACGTTTAAGGTTTAATGAACTTCACAATGTGCGTACATGATCTTGTATTGGTTTACGTTTCATTGTTTTCTAGGTATGTATTAGAAGGACTGCGCATTTATACAGACCACCAATCTTTGGATTACAAAATCGTATAGTTTATGGAAATACATGGGTTTCATATTACTTTTCTTGCTATAGTTGATGATGTTTTCGTAACTGCGTTGGTTTTTCAAAGCCGCATTAATTTCCTTCTAGTTTAATTAGGTTAAGTCTTTCTTTGGAGACTTTGGTTAAGTAAAAACTTAAAAAAAGGTATATAACCCCATACCACAATTATTAATCGTATCCTAATAGGTATTTCGACAACTAAGTTGTCATCATCAGTAGGTAAAACCACTAATCAAGGTGTAGCACATGGGGCACAGTAAGGCTAGCACAACTTCTCACGCAACAACTTTACACAGCGTCCACGTATACACTGTCTTAAACATCGACATCAAGGATCGACAAAAAATTACCTCTCTTAAGGAAACGGCACTCACATGTGTTTATACTCTATTTGAAACGTCTACGACATTTTTACTTTTCTAAGAATGAAAAGAGACAGGTGTAGGGGATCGGTCCTTTATCTCCGTTCATAGAATTCTGTTTGTTTTTAGCGATATGAATACTTTCATATGCGTCAAGATCGCTGGGTTATTAATGGCCTTGACAAGTTTTAACCCTTTAATGGACATATTGTGTAGTGTATTTAAAGCATGGTTGGCAACGTTAGATTTATCCGGTCTATTGTATTTAATATGTGAAATGTGTTCTTTAAACCGGGTTATTATTGGTCGTTTTGTTTGGCCTATATATTTCAAATTACAATCTTCGTATATACCTGATTTCGAATTAAAATTAACTTTATCTTTAGTATTCCCTAGGAGACTTTTGATCAAAAGTCAAAAGAACTTTGCTTCACACTAAAATCAAATCGTTCGCTAAATAGTGTCACATACTTCCTTCGCAATAACAGCTCTGCTATCTCCAGCTGTCGTTTATTGTCTTTTTCTTGCAAGTTCTTCATTATTGTGTTCTTGATTGCCATTGTCAGTGGAATTTCTTAAATTTCTAATGTGAATAATTTGCTATTGGAATTGTTCAATTGCCTTTTGCAGTTGAGCACTGTCAATCCCGCGCATTTGAGTCTGATTAAATAATATTTCAACAAGTGGCATGATGAACTGAAACATTTTCAACCAGTAGAAAAATTCCGGGCAATTCAAATGTTTCAATAAATCACTTGCTTCACTAATAGTAACTGAATGGATCCCATATTCGTCAATAATTTTGTCTAAACATTCCTTGAAATAATCCTGATGTTCAAATAATGTGGTCACAGTTTGACTTTTAAAATTCAGCGTGTAGAAGCAACGCGTGGTAATCTACATTTGACTATTTCATCAAGAATTACTTCATTTTGGCGATCGAGAAAAAACCTTAAGAATGACTGCAAATTTGCAAAGAAAATTTTTACATTTTTATTGCACTGGTGCCGCTTGTTCAATAATTAAATTAGAGTGATGCGCATAACAGTGAATATAATGTGCATGTGGAAATGTTCTTTTGATAATAGCTTGGACACCATTTGTCTTACCACTCATCACGGAGGCCCCATCGTAACTTTGAGTGATTAGTTTGTTATCAGACCCAGAAGGAGTATTTAAAATAGTTTGCAATTCATTCACCAATGTTTTTGCTAATACATCAGCATTATGTCCACCCGGCTTAAAAAAAGACCAAAGGCGTTCAAAAATTTGTCCATTAAACACATATCGAATAATAACAACCATTTGCTGATTATTAGAGGTGTCTGTAGTTTCATGGGCCTCCAAAGCAATGAAATTTGCAGATTTAATTTCTTTTACTATTTCCTGCTTGTAAATTTGGCACATTGGATCTAGCAATTCGTTCTGAATAGTTTTTGAGGCGCTTTTAAACACTCGTGAACCTTTCATATGTATTGTAAGCACAGCGTCTAATTCAGCTGCAGATTTTTCGAAGTCAATGTCTCATCGTGGCCTCGTAACGCCAATTCAAAACCTCCGCAAAATTTTATACAGATAATTAACCGGCGCAAGATATGACGATTTTTTTTCCACATCTTCGTTGTACTTAATTTTATGTCGCAAATAAGCACTGTCTAACTGGTCAAGTATGTCCACTTTGCCGAGAACACTAAAATCTACGCATGCATTCATGTGAGAAACATAATTTTCATGTTTCTTTGCCCTTTCTGGAATATGCTTTAAAACATTCAACCCTTGTTTATTCCACTCAATACCCTTTTTCTTAAAAATTAAGCAGATAAAACAAAATAGTTTATTTGTTAGTGAACATCCGCAAATCCACTCATATTATTCATATATTTATATATATATATATATATTTATTGAATACTCTATTGTAGTAAGTTCGAGTTTTACTTGTTGAAGTGTAGTTTATTTGAAGTTCAGGGATAGGCCTTCCTTTCTTCTTAATTAAAAGATTTTTAAAAGATTTTGCACACTATTAACATCCATCATTAATAATAAACACGTGCAGTATGCGACGAAGACAATGCAATCACAATAAACGCAAGACTTTAAGTGGGGTCGAGCGAGTTTGTACTCTTAAAACGACGTATGAACGCATATGACGAAGATAAGCGGAACCGGCCGATCCATATTCGAAATAGGTACATCTTTAAATCGTGCCCCGGAACATAGTTTTGAGCGCTTATGCGCTAGTGTCTGTGGTGCGGAAGGAAACTTTGATACAATCGTTATAAAAATACTTAAAAATAATAAAATACAATAATGCACTGAATTACATGCGAATGTCTTTCTGTGTTTATCTTGGTGGTTGTGTGGGCATGCGCCTTTGTGCCCTTTAGTACCAGCCGCCACTGGTAACTAAGTGTACAGTTAAATTTGTATTACAAGATTTGCTAATTAACGAATTCCTGTCCTTACATATCTGTAGATAAGTAATAAAAATAGCTTATGAATGATCTATTTATTATAAGAATAACCATTCAAGTTTTGAATGATTGTTGTTTTGAAATCACAGTTTGTCTTTGAACTGTGAATGTAAAATCACTGTTAAAATCATATCTACTTGTACTCTATTGTAAATGGGTCTGCGCACGATTTACAGGCGTGGACAGCTCGTGATTACTTTATGGGTTGAGTGAACATAGTATAACGATTAGTTACTAGCATAGTATTAGTATTCTGATTATTTTTTACTTTTTCGCACTCGACTGTTTGGGCACCCCTGCTATACTCTGTCAAGTTAAGCACAATAAAGCTCAGAATTAACAGCACTGCCGCTAGAGACAAACTCAAAATGGATCACACCAAAGATATTCCACCAAACGCAGAGCATTACTTTTCTTCCAAAACGATCCTTTATCGTTAGTGGAATAGGCGCTTGCCGACGATTAAGGCATTGTCTGTGGCAGTAGGGGTTCTTAAAAAAATCCATTTTCCGTTGCAAGTAATTATTTGCCTCAGAAACCGATCGTCGCGAGGATATTGGAGCAATTTGGTGCAAATGTCTACCCGCCATTGGCGTTGATCTTCGTCTTCACATCATCAATCATGTGGAATATTGGTAAAACGTTTAATAAGTCTTACCACACCTTTTCAAGTGGCACCGAATGGTTGAATTGGATACTCTCAACTGGGTAGACAATCGACGTGTTGTAATATATGTGTTTTCATTAAGAAGTTGCAAAAGAACATCTTCATTAACTTTTAAAAGATGACCAGAGCTATGTTTCCTTCGGAGAGTAATATCTCCGTTTCTAAATTTTCTAAATTCACGCTGAACTTTTTTTACATTAACAGATCCTTCACCTTCTTGTTCGCAGATACTTCGTGTTAATTGTGCTGCGTTCCTTTCGTTTCGAAACTCATACATTAACAGCTCTATAACTCTTCGTTTTTGATTTTGTATTGTAGGATGACCAGAAAATACATATTAACAGCTTCGTAGTATATTGTTTAGAATAGCTACGTTTACAATCTACAAAATAAAAACCAGATGTCCATGCTTCGCAGGCAAAGTTACTGAATAAAAAAAAATATTTTTTAATACATATACTACTTTCAGCTAATATATATGCAATATTGTGCATGTCCCTTCAAGGGTTATCGTACATTTATTTTAATGAAATTAAACTGCTGAATCAGCAAAACTCGTTAATTTTGTTTTTATTTTTTCCTATTTACTGTTAAATATAAAATTGACGCACGAAACGAGAATTCAAAAGCACATTCACTTCCCATCTATAAACGCACGTCCGTAACGATCATAAATCGCTACACTAATGTCTCTCTTTCTGTTAGGGTTAGACGTTATGCTGCGTTAATTACGGTGCAGTGAATAGGGTTTAAATTATACTTAAAAGTGAATGGTATATTTCCAGATGAACTGTACATACTCAGCTATTTGTATTTTACTCGAAGCGTGCTTATTTTTAACTGTGTTATTTGCATATTTACTTATTTGTGCAAATAAAAATGAAGAGAAGCAAAAATAGAAATTCAAAGTATTGTTACTTTAAATTTGGAATGTTCTTGGTTAAAAAAGTTAGTAATAAAATTTCAAGTATTTGTTTTGATTTGTTTTGCAATTTGCAATATTTATTGTACATAAATGTTTAGCAATTAATAAATATATTTATTACTATATTATTACATCTATTACTATAATCTTTACTAGCGTTAATAGTTATTATCATACTTTCACAGTGTTATTTCTTGAACGCCTTTCTCATCTTTCCCTATTCGTAAGTCAACTAAAAGATAAACAAATATTTATAGCCACATAAAATTAATTATAGGTTCTAAGGGCACGTACGTCGGTCAAACCAGACAAATATTGGAATAAGAGAGTATATTCATTATTTGAATACAATGTTAATAAAGATTTATTACATTATTACTGATGTTACTCCATTAAAATATTGTAATTGGTTAAGGCACATATTTAGTTTTGATAATACTGAGAAAAATATATATGCTCTTTATTTAAAGTTATTCTTTTAGTAGATATATACACGTACTTTTATGTACACATATAAAATGGTAATCGGCTAAAATACGAGGGTCAGTCAAATTTAAACCGGACTTTGTTTTTAATAACGCTGGCCAACACGATTTTTGATGAATTCTAAATTAGACTTGTTTTTTACTAATACGGATGTGCTGAATCCAAAAAATTACATTGGTTTTTGCGTATCACGTCAAAATTAAACTGTATACTGTACTGTGCTCTTTGAAGAATCACTAATGCGACTAAGTAGTTAATATGGATAATAATAATATTCTTTATTGTCCAACAGAAATATTCAAATTACAGGACAAAACATAACCTAAGTAAATACATACAGTGTACCACAAAATAGTTATATGTATAAGGCACTGTTAAAAAATAATAGTAAATAATAAAAATAAAAAAATACAATTGAAGTGCAAAACAAATACCAAATGACAATTCGTAGACACATATAAAGTAGTCAAAATTATCTCAAATCACCGTTGTGTACCATATGCAGCAAAGGTGCTACTGAGCAAGACATTGGATTTGGCGATGGGAAAGGTGAAAGTGTCCAACGATCTAGTTAAATGTCCCAGAACCTAAAAATTCAATTGTGACAGAAGAGACGGACAATAAATCCTTCCATTTAGTAAATTAAGGAGAAATCTGGCACTAAGATGTTCTCGTCCATCACTCAGGGAATTCAAAGAATGGCGTTCCAGGAGAGACGTATATTCAGTGCCTCTTTCCGGAAACAAACAGTCACACTTGAAAGACATATACTTCAAAAATAGTCTTTGAGCACACTCCACAGCCAGACGCAAATGTAGGTAATGAGGATATCATATACGAGAGCCGTATTCCAATCTACTTCTTACATAGGTGTAATACAGAGATTTTAATGTTAAAGGATTACGAAACTGCCTACAAGATCTTATAATGAATCCCAAAAATTTAATAGCTGAGGTACACATATCGTGAATATGATTATCGAATCGTAATGCAGAATCAAATAACACACCTAGATCCCTAAACCTCATCGATTCTCGGAATGGGAATATGGTCGAGAGCATACGGGAACAAAACTGGGCTCGCCACACGGACAAATGAGACAATAGCACATTTGTCGGTATTCAAAGCTCCTCGATTATGACTACACCACTGATTAACCAAATGGAGATTACGTAACAGTTCCCCACACTCGCTTAACGACAAGGGGCCGTAGATCCTTGGAGAACGCCTGACGATGGAGTATACTGCCTGGAATGAAAACCATTGTAGTAGACGTAACTAGATCTGTTACACAAATATGAAGATATTAGTTAAGGTAGACCATACGAGAAACCAGAAGCATCTAACTTGGTTAACAGTAAGGAATGGCTAACAGAATCAAATGCTTTGGCAAAGTCTGTATAGATGACATCCACCTGCACCTGAGCATCTAAAGCTTCACTAATGTATAGGGTTATTTCAGCCAAATTCGTAATAGCGGATCTACCTGCAATGAAGCCGTGTTGTTGTACAGCCAACGGCGATTTACACTTGAAGATAGTTTGTTGATACAACAAACTTTCAAAAATCGTCGCAAAATTGCTAATAATGTTACCAGGCCTAGTTATTTACATAAGACGTTTGTAGCACTTTCTGCTGTGTATTTTGGTTTGGCAGTCCCATTGAACACTCCAACAGTAGTCGGCCATCATATAAGGATCCCAAGAAGAAGAAGATATTGCCGGAGAAGATTATGTCAGCACTCTCAGACGAAAACTAGATAATATCAATGATCAAGTAAGACATAATATCCAAGATGCTTGTGACAGAATGAAGGAGAGCTACGACATCAATGCCGAGAAGGGTGGTTACCATGAAGAGTTTGGTTATATAATCCACAACGCCGACGGAGCCAATCTCCAAAACTTCAAAAGAATTGGGAGGGACCATACAAGGTGTTGAAACGGATTAACGATGTAATACACCGCATAAGGCGAACACCTCATACTAAGCCAAGAGTCGTACATTTTAATCGATTAGCCCTATACTCTGGAGACAATAATGACGAAGCCGCTGTCTTGCGCCGATTGGATAGCCAATACCAGGAACTAACCTTCGAAGACTTTATGGAAGAGTATTCTTGTTCGAGAAAAGCTCGATTTGTGGTGACCATCGAGAAACAGCAAGATTTGTTTACGGTGCCGCCAGACTACCCGCTACTACAAATGAAGAACAGCCCATATTTTATTTGGTCACGAAAGAACTGTCAAGCCTGAAGCCAACCTATCGTGCCTTATGGGAGGCCCTGGTCCACTTACGTGAACAAATATTACAACAAGACATTTTGAAATTAGCAGTTCCAAAATTGGGTTGTCGATTGGACCGCCTGGACTGGAGAATTGTAAGGAGCATGTTAGAAGTAATATTTCAATACTGGTATGGAAATTCTGAGATGCAGTTACCGGTTTGAATATTTCTTTACACCCAGACAAGATAAGATACCTGTCGATTTTGCCATCGTTTGAGGGATCAAAGTATGACATGTTTCAGGAAGAAACTTAATTTTTAAAGAGGGGGCAATGTGATGAGTCACCGAAATCTCATACATCGAGAACCGTCCAGAAAATGTAAATGCATAACATATGAAAAGTCTAGGCGATTATCGAATATACCAGAAGTTTTCACCGTTAATATAAATAGCAGTCGGAAAGAATTTATGCCATTCCATACCAAATCATCGCCGAGTGAACTTATATAAATATAAATACATAAATGTGCTTATTGTTAGTAATTAGTTTTAAATTGTTATTCGTTTTTATTATTAACATAGTGTGTGTCTAAGTTACCGTTAGTTTTATTAAGAACCCGCAGTCACAGCGTGAGCGAAACATGTCGTATCTTTATTAATACAATTTTTATAAGTTTTAACAAGTGTTTTATTAGAAGTTTGATTAGTGTTTTTAATTATAGATCTTTATCAAGTAAAAGCCGAATCAATCCAATTAGATTAAGAAGAGACAGAAATATAATTCCTTAACCGCAGTTTGTATAATATATCCTTGTTTAATTGCATAGAACATTTTTTGAAAGTTCAAATATATATATGATTTTCCAGTTTAAGATAAAGAAATTCATATAATTATATTTTTTTAGTAATTTCCTACCTAAAGACATTTTTTAATTTTACAGAATAATTTAAAAAACGAAGCATGTATTTCTTTGTTATTGGTTATCTCACAGACTCTCGGGAATTCTGTCAGCGGAAGACTTTTTTCCTCTTCAAGAAATGTAACTTTTTTTGTTATTATTGTTGTAAATGGACGCAATGGAGCGATAAGCGCCTGGGATATTAGAGTCGGTCATTTAGTGACGTGATGAAATTTCAAACTTTTTGTCGGTATCTGATCCACGGAGGCCTATTCTAATTTTTATACATTTAAAATAGGAATTTCTAGATCCAACATGAGCTTTCCGATTCACATTATTTCAATGAGATTTGTTTCTTCGAAAGGGATTTTTAAAACATCTCGTTTAAGGTTTACAGTATGTTGTTAACAATGTTTATGTTACACGAATTGTCGCTAACACAAGCATAAACAACATACAAACATTATTGAATATAAAATAGTTGTTTTTAATATCACACTCATGTCATGAGCTATGGGAAATTATGTTAAGCATGCGAAAACTCGTATACAGACTGTCCCGTAAAAGACGCCAACAATCATAATTCCGTTATTTATTGTCCGATTTGATTGAAACAAAAAAAATTTAATAGCATAACAAATACTACAAAATAGCAGTGTTTTATTTGTTTTCAGTTGTTTTCATTATCGTCAAACGATAGTCGACTTTTTTATTTTAAATGGCAATATACAAAGTGTCCCGTATCATTATGTCAAATTTTACGAGTGTAAAGTAGACTTCATTTCAACTCACAAAAACGCAAAACTCGTATATCCATTTTTATTTGTTTCAAAGTTACAGGTCTATGAATGTGATTGTCAGACCATGAAAGAAAATGTTATCCTAAAGTCAATACAAACCGATTTTATTTAAAAAAAGTTATACGATTCGATAACAGGCCATAATAAAATGTTATACTAAAATAAATAAACACGTGTCGTAGTGCATACAGTAATTTCTTGGAGATCTACAAAAAAGAGTACTGGAAATTGATTTATGATAAGGAAGGTGTAAATATGCTTTCTACACTTTACGACGCTATTTTATTCGAATTTTTCATAGAAAAAAATTTGCAATAAGTTTGATAAAGAAGCATCTTACTTATTTCGTAAGTGCTGAATCATGAATATCATACAATAAACAAATGTTCAAATGACTGTTAACGTTGCATTTTTTAATAAAGAATTACATTACATTTCAGTTCATACAACAGCTTATTAGTGAGTGGACACGTTTTCTTTATTGAAAATGCCTTACCGATATTCTTCTCAAGAGTATGCGGACATGCATTTTGTGTATGGCTATTGTAACGGCAGTGCACGTCAAGCAGTTATTGAATACCGACATCGGTTTCCCGATAGGCGCATTCCTTATTACAGAACGTTTCTGGAAGTACACAGACAATTTCGGGAATGCGGACTGCGTGATTATCTTTTCGACAGAGGAGTAAATTTGCCAGCAGACTTAAAGGAAGAAGCAGTAGCTATTCTTACAACGGATCCAACTCTCAGTGTACGTCGAATCGCTGGACAACTAGGAGTGCCACGAACGACAGTTTGGCGAATTTTAAAACGTGAGGGCCTATGTCCATATCACTATCGCAGGGGACACGGTTTGCTTGAGGCAGACCACTATGCTCGTCTAGTTTATTCTACTTGGATATTAAGACAGTCACGGCTTCATTTTAATTTCTGCAGAACAGTCTTCTGGACCGATGAATCTACGTTCACGAGAAGTGGTGTTACAAATCTGAGAAACCTGCACAGGGGGTCATTAGAAAATCCCAAAGCTATATGCCCATCTAAATTTTAACATTAATTTCCTATTAACGTTTGGGCGGCCCTAAACGATGACTTGTTGATTGGTCTTGTCGTTCTTCCTGGGAGGTTAAATGTGGACAATGACCTTCAATTTTTAATTGACGAACTGCCAGGTCTTTTAGAGAATTCACCTGGCTGCCGAGCAAATCCGACAAAACAAGTATGAAATTCGGATAAGTACTTCTTCTGTTGGCTTACGGGCACAAGCCTGCATTCAACAAGGAGGTGGACATTTCGAACATATTATTAATTGAACTTTTTTAAATAAAATCAGTTTTTATTGACTTTGGGATTACATTTTTCTTATGATCTGACAATCACATTCATAGATCTGTAACTTTGAAACAAATAAAAATGGATATACAAGTTTTACGTTTTTGTTACTTGAAATGAAGTCTACTTTACACTCCTAAAATTTGAACATAATATAATAATAATAATAATAATTATACAGGACACTTGTATATTTTTGGCTATATTCGGATTGGATTTTTTTTCAGAATTCAACGATGTATAACATGTCTATTTTTGGTAAACGTTTATTGAAAAAAAAATAATAAAACACAATAAGTTCCATCTTTGTGTTCCATTATTTATAATTTTTCGAGTGTGCTATGAAATAACAAAAATGCGATAAACGTTAATAAGTGTCAGTGTGAGTTTATTAAATCTTCTTTATTGTATTGTCCGAACACTAAGTCGTATATGCAAAATATAAAAGACAACCCTCGTATATTGGCCGCTTATATTAGAAACATAACGAAAATAATATTTTCTTAGAAGACTTTTATTTTTATTATATTTAAATAAGTAAGTTTTCTCAATTTTAAATGCGCGAAATATATTCACATAGCTTCATGTGTGTATATAATTTTGTGAATGTATATTTTCTTATTCAAACTACACCGTGTATTATGTCTGGCAATCCGTTAACGTTATTTAATATTTTGTTTATTCAGTGTTTCGGAGAATTTGATTTTAAAGTTGACCGTTGCAGTCCGCCATTTATTTCCTGGCAAAATGTGCATAGTTTTCATTCCTCAGTTAATCTGATTCGTAGGGTCAAAACAACGAGCTGGCGCCTTCTTTGAGAGAACACCGAAGCAGCAAAGCAATGGACCATGCACATCCCATAACGTATTCAAGTTTAGTTTCTCTCGGGAGATTGTATCTCTTTTTCTAAAATGAAGGATTTAAATATGTTCCTCGAGAAACAATACCTTTGTTATCCATTAAATATAACCGCTATTTCTTTGTTGTTGTGTCTGCTACATTACACTAAAGAAATATTCGCTTTAGAAGTCGCTGATAAGCATGTTTGTGTATATATTTAATTTAACAATACAAGATAAAGATGAAATTTTTCACACCAGCGTTTTAAAGACACAGCTTCGAATTAGTTTCTGACCTAGGAATTATGCCAGGAATTTTGTAAATTCTTTCTAAATGAAAAATAAGATTTGCTAAATTATCTCAATATGAATTCCTAATTATAATTAGGAATATATATATATATATATATATATATATATATATATATATATATATATATATATATATATAAATGCGTATTGGGTAGCTGAAAACCCACAAGTGATTAAAGATAAATGTTTAATGCGGCTTGTGGTCTCGCGGCATTATTGAAACATATTTTTTTCAAAATGAGGAAGGAAATGCTGTCACAGTGAATGGAGTTGTGGTTCCAACAGAATGGTGCCACATCCTACATTGCATATGAAACAATCGCCTTATTGGTAGAAAAGTTCGGTGGTTCAATCATCTCACGAATTAGACCTTTCAATTGGCCAGCTCCTTCGTATGATTTAACACCTATGGATTTTTTCCTTGGGGTTATGTAAAATCATTGGTTTACTCCAACACACCTCAAACGATTGACGACTTGAAAACAAACATCGAACGGGAAATTCGTCAAATTCAACCGGATTTACTGGGAAAAGTAATTGAAAATTTGACTCAGTTATTGCGTGCCTGCACACGAGGAAGAGGTGGACATTTACAAGATATCCTATTTCAGACGGCGCAAAATAAGTGCAACAATGGGTACTGGAGCAGCTGGAAAATGATGCCGATTTCGGGAAGAAAATCATGTTTAGTGACGAGGCTCATTTTTGGACGAATGAGTTCGTTAATAAGCAAAATATGCGCTATTGGGTAGCTGAAAACCCACAAGTGATTAAAGATAAATGTTTGTTGCGGCTTGTGGTCTCGAGGCATTATTGGAACATATTTTTTTCAAAGTGAGGAAGGAAATGCTGTCACAGTGAATGGAGTTGTTGTTTCAACAGAATGGTGCTACATCCTATATTGCATATGAAACAATCGCCTTATTGGAAGAAAAGTTCGGTGGTTCAATCATCTCACGAAATAGACCTTTCAATTGGCCAGCTCCTTCGTGTGATTTAACTGGATGCTCGATTGATAAAACCTAATGTTTTACTCCTTGAGAGGCATATATGTTGCAGTGAAGATTGATGTTTAAGTAATGAACGAATACTATTCCAAGATCCCTCATAGAAATAACTTGCGAAATGGCAAACTTACCAGTAAATCATTTATAAACAGTATGAATAATAAAGGCCCTAAATTGGATCCTTGGGGAACCCCAGATGTAGATATAAAAGCATGAGATAAGTAATCATTGAAAACGCAATTCATTCTATTGTTTAAATACGCCTCCATAAGCCTGAGAAGACAAGGAGAGAAACCAAAAGAAGAAAGTTTATTTAGAAGTATTACATGATCGGTAGTATCAAATGCACGGGAGTAGTCAAAATAAATGCAGTCAAGCTAACCTCGACAAACAATAATTTCACTATTGTGTGAAGCTTGCAAGATAAGTTACAGTAGATTTTCTAGAGAAGAAGCTTCACAAGAAAGCTAGGTATTAAATCGTCGCCTAATGTATATCTATTCGGGAAGGAGAACATATCTTTCAATTTCAGAATTAGATATTGGTAGTATCAAAAAAGAGGAGAGTTCTTTAATGGAGACGCTAGAGGTATGTATATATAGATTTATAAAAATTGAACAAAGTAATTAACAATATCCTGAGGATTATCAATATCACTTAGTTCATTACATAGGCTTGCCAGATTTCTGAAATTTTCAACCGGGACACTGGAATGACCCTCAGCGTCGCGGATATTCAAGGGTGTACACACCCTTGGCGGGTTTTTAAGAGTATTTTAGAGGGTAGATTCTCAATGCTATGAATAAATGGTTACTGATTAGGAACCTAAAGCAGGGGTAATAATAAATGACATAAGCATATAAATTTAAACATTTTATTTCCTACATGTTAATATTTATAAGTTACTTAAGTAATAAGAAACACTTTTGATGAATGAAGAATAAAAATTTGAACAACATTTACATGTACTTTTCATTTGCTAGGACTTTTTTTAGAAAATATTTTTTGGTTTTAATCTTGTTCTAAAAATCGCCACAAGCTAATCCGATATTAATTTTACATGTCATCAAGCCTTTAATCATAGATTCCTTCATCAAACCCCTACCATCAGTCCATGCATTGTTCATTAAAGAAAATACTCTCTCAACTGGTGCTGATGTCCCAGTTAAGCAGAAGGCATACTCAACAATCTTGATTAGATTGGGGGCTGCTATGTGATTCTCCTTGAAGTGACCAAACAGCCTCAGCCACTTTTCTTCATTTTAAATAATTACATCACTGGGAGTCTCTTCTTGCTTCCACTGTTCCCAATTTGACTGCAAATACTCCTTAGCGAGCACAACTTCGTCAAATAGCTGATCATTGTTTATTTTCATATCGGGTACATCAATAAGACTGCTATTAATAATTTCAGCAGAAGTTTCGGTGTTTTCCCAATGAAAAGCATTTGTTTTGGTCAGATTAACCCATGGAAACTGTTCAGCATTTCCAAAACTATTCTCCCAGAGGTTCAAGTATGCAATGCATCTTTCATAAAAGTCATTAAATTCTTCTTTCACACTGTTACGGACTTGCTCATCTAGATTCCTGTAGATGTTCTTTGTGCCCATAGGGATAAAGTGAAGCCTTTCTTTCTGTCAGGTTTCTTTTGAGAGCTTTATGAGCTTCAGCAACCTCAAAAGCTGTAGTGTTTTTTCATTATCAGGATGGCCTTGTTAAACAGTGCAAGCTGTTCGTGGACAAACCACAAGTAGAGCTCGTCCGTTAAATCAGTAAACAAGTTTTTTATTGTTGATGGGCATATTTCTTAGTCTAAAAAAACACTTTCAAACCTTCAAAAATCTGTAAAATTCTTTCCAGCGCGGGCATCATTGATAGAAACCGGGTGTTCCCGTGTTTAATGAGTTTACGGTACTCTATCTCGACATATTCACAAAATTCCTTTAGTTTAGTGACACGGACTGTGTATATGTGGAAATATTTATAAATCTTCACCAGTAAGGCCTCAATATCGATTGGGAGACTATTTACTGCAGTTTGCACACAGTTGTGCACAATGTGTGCTCCACATCCGATTCCATTAATTTGCCGTCCTAGGCTATTCTTCAATCGATGGAAAACATTGTTTTTCCCTGCTGTTTTCACGCCACCGAAGTTATCTTGCAGTTATCTCCACAAAAGCCAACTACTTTGTTGTTGAAATCGTTTTGCAACAGGACAGAGCATAAGTGATTTGTAAGAATTTCAGATGTTTCACCCAGCACAGATTTGAAATCTAACAGCTTTACTTGCACACCTGAATTAGGATTAAAGTATCCCACAAGAATTGGCACAAGTTTTATATGCTTTTTGTTTGATGCATCCATACTTACAGATACGTAGTTTGACTTGGTCAAGTCTTCTTTAAGCTCTTCTTGAACTAAAGGAGCTATGACATTTAAAACTATTGCCTCATACTTAGTTTTTCCAAGTGAGAATATAGGTTCAAAAAAATTAGAAATTAGTTTTGATGAACAAGAATTCGAATTGAAACTTAGACTATGGTTTGCTGTGTGATAAGCAAAGGTCGCCTCTTTAGCTGCTAAGTCTAAGTTTTTGTCATTAGAACTCTCAGTCTTAAAAAAGCCTGACAGTTTTGATGAGCTAGCAGCACATGCTAAACTCTTTTTGTGTTTACTTGACTGCAAATGATCTTTTATACCGGATCGACCACCGTAACCAACCGAAAACTCAGAAATTACAATGTGAATATTTAACTCTATCGTTTTGATCTTGATTACCAGTACCAGTACATACCTTCTTCAAAAAAGGGAATTCATATTTTCTTCACGTATAAAATTATAGCAGCTAAAATCATCATATTTAAGGAAATTTCTCTACTGATGGTAACCCTGGACCACTACCTCGTATATTGAAACATACTAAGATAATATTGAATTAACTTGAGCAGGTATAAATGTTTTTGTTGCATTCAGCAACTTGCATTCCAACGTATACTACGATATGAAGTGTGTTTAAATTTACATTGAAATTTTTTTTATTTTTTAGTTTTTTCTTTTTCCTAATATGACGGGAATTTTGGAAAAGAACTGCTAATATAACAATGACGTAGTACAAACCAATTTGCAATTTACATAAATAAATGTTTTAAAACGATTAAATTTTCTAATAAATTTTAGATCCGTTCGAATTTTTCTTTAAATTTTCTAGAGTCCCCTTGTACACACATACATATAAAGTCTTTATATTCTCGAAGGAATGCAGAGCAAATCTTCAACATCCCCTGTTGTTAAATACCTGCCATACTCAGGCACCCCATAAATTCAACTGTAGACGCCGCCGTTATGTACTGTCTCTTATTAAAAAAGGAATTTTTATTGTTTTGTAGATAGGACTTATCTGTGATATTCGAGTATTTGGCTTTTGATTTTAGTTTATTACAAAAAGATTGCTTTCAAGTATGCCAGGCACAGTATTACTCTCACTTTTGAAATCACTTTCTGTGTTATACAGTGATGGGCAAATGTGTGACACCACGTAAGTGTCCGTTAAATTAAAAAAAAACTGTAATAAAATTTTAGACATGGAAATTAGGGATGAAGAGCCATCATTTGAAGTATTTTTTTAAATATACGGAGTGTATCGTAAATGTAACGTACTAAAGTTATGCTATTTTAAATTGAACGCCTTGTATTATTTTACATTTTAGGATTCTTCCCGATATATAACTTGACATTTTTTAATATATTTAACTTGAGATTTACATGTAGACGAAAATCAGAATTTTTAGAATATTTATTTCTCCGAATTTTCAAAATCATAAGTATTGCTTGATACTTCGGTATGATCGTTTAAATAAAAACTTTTATAATTCGAAATGTAAGTACCACAATTTCTTTTAATACAAAGGTATTTTTAATAATATAAAATATTATTAAAAATCTGGTGTCAAGAACACAAATACAGGTTCACTATTAATATTTTTGTGAACGTGTCCGAACATATCCCTTCCCAGAGACGTAGATATGTATTTCGCCTTTCTACAGGCTCATCGGTACGCCCCTGCTGGAGAAAGGATATCTTCAGACACATTCACAAAAAAGAACCACATCGCCACATCACAGAAATTATCCAGACCGGGCGTAGAAGAAAATTCAGCGCTGCCTATTGTCAGACAGCCGAAGTACCTCGCCCCGTCCACATAACCAATGTGAAGTAACGACGCCCTTCCAAAGGTGGCACAGCCATCTCTCTAGAAACTACATTTTGTTTGTGTCTTCACTCATACTAGGGACTAACCGCATGTGTAATGTATCAGAATAATTGAAACATACATGAGTAGGTAAACCCCACCAGTTTTGTATAGTACAAAGGTATTTTTAATAATATAAAATATTATTAAAAATCTGGTGTCAAGAACACAAATACAGGTTCACTATTAATATTTTTGTGAACGTGTCCGAACATATCCCTTCCCAGAGACGTAGACGCTGAATTTACTTCTACGCTCGGTCTGGATAATTTCTGTGATATGGCGATGTGGTTCTTTTTTGTGAATGTGTCTGAAGATATCCTTTCTCCAGCAGGGGCGTACCGATGAGCCTGTAGAAAGGCGAAATACGTATCTACGTCTCTGGGGAGGGATATGTTCGGACACGTTCACAAAAATATTAATAGTGAACCTGTATTTGTGTTCTTGACACCAGATTTTTAATAATATTTTATATTATTAAAAATACCTTTGTATTATACAAAACTGGTGGGGTTTACCTACTCATGTATGTTTATTATTCTGATACAATTTCTTTTATTTCTTCTTTTGTCGTGGCGATTAAAAAATGATTTTTTTTTTGTCGAACAAAAAGTTAGGAACATTACAATTTTTAAATTTTATCACAAGGCTTTGTAGTTTGTGGCATTTAAAAGTGTCATTAAATAATTGTTGTTTGTCAATAATGGTTGAATTAAATGAAAGAGAAAGAATACAAATATTAATGATGATCGATTTTCGTGATAGGAAAAGAACTCATCAGGAAGTATGTAACCTTTTGAATATTATAAATCCCAATCGGCAGCCAATTTCGCGTTCTGTTGTTACCAAAACTTTAAGAAGGTACAACATAAATGGCGGTGTTCGCTATTTGAAAGAATTCGTCGTACAAATTCTGCTGCAAATGATGTTAAACGAAAGATATTGCTATACGTCGGCGGCACAAGAAAACCACGTAACTCAAAAAGAAAACGAAAGATGAAATTTTTATACCAACTATTGCCCAGAGACGAAACATTTGCGAAGAAAATTGTTTAAAAGTTTCAGTAAGCAATGCTTCAACATCAGAAATAATTGAAAATAATCTTCAATAACACAGGCCTGCATAAAATTTGTGATGACGTGATTTTTGTTTGTTAAGCTCAGTTTTTATATAGCAATAACTAATTAAAATACAGTTGGTCTCTACCACCCACAGATTTTTTTTTTGCACAAAAGAAAAAGAAAAAAATATAAAAAAAATCTTATAATAGGCGTTTTAATACATTTTAAAATGAGTGTACTACTTCAAATTCTAGGTATTAAACCAAAAATGATTTTCTGTTGTGGTTTTAAAGAAATTTGTTAAATAGGCTCTCATTACCTGATGTAAATCTTTTATTACATGTATTAATTTTGGACAAGATTTTCGGGAATTTTTACCTGCTAAATCCTATTTATTATGCTTTCACTTTATTAGTACTGCGAAGAAGGATTTCAAGTTTATCACTCCAAACAAAATGTATATTTTAATGTCATTTACTTCATTATAACTCTGAGTGTCGATCAGTGAACAAGTAAAATTAATTTGTCTTTAGTGTTTTGCGTGGTATTTGATAAATAAATATTGCTTAAAAATACGTCTAGCCGGTGTTGCAAAAACAAACCAGATGATTTCTGTTATATTTGTGGATATTTCGTCTTGAAAAAGTTTAAGCGACCAATTGGTGAATTCATGAAAAATGCATATTATTTCAAAATCAAATTAGGAGATCAAGATAAAGATTGGGCACCGCACGTTGTTTATAAGGTATGTGAAGAGGGTTTAAGACATTAGACCAAAGGGAATAGAAAAAGCCTTCCTTTTGGAATACCGATGGTTTGGAGAGAACCGCAAAACCATCATGAAGATTGCTACTTTTGTCTTTGTGATATTAAGGGGCATAATAGAAAAACTTTGAAACATATTTTGTACCCAAACAATATTAAACCAGCTATCAGACCAGTTCCTCACAGTGATCATGTACCTATACCTATACCCCCCAAAGTACTACAAGAAGATATTGAAACCTCTTCAACTTCCGGCTCCGTACAGATGGATAGTGATTTTGAACCATCAACCTCAGGTCAAAACCAACCTCAGCTATTTTCACAAGCCGAACTGAATGATTTAGTAAGAGATTTGGGACTTTAAAAAGATCTTTCTGATGTACTGGGATCTAGGTTGAAACAAAAAAATTTGCTTGCCCCAGAAACTACCTTCAGATCTTCCTTTAGCTGAATATGACAGAAAAACAACCAAACGAAGCTTTTCTGAAAAACGAAAACGTTTTTTTAAGAAGCATAAAGAATAAATAACTATTTCTAATAGTTTCTATGTGTATATTTTTGTATTTTTTTTAATATAATATAAAACTAGCTTATAAATGAAATAAATCGTGTTTTTTCTATATTTTTTGATTTTACTGGTTTGAAAAATAACCTTACGTGATACAAAAAAAAAATAAAAGCAGATTTGAAATCAGTGCTACCCAATTACTAGAAAACAGTTAAAATTTTTAAATCAACATTCAAAGAGTTGAAAAATGCAGGCCTGTGTAATCAGATCAACTTCAGCAGTAAATGTTGTAGATGATATCGATATATTTTAACATTTAAGCTCTGAAGATGAATCAGTAGAGAAAATTGATGGCATGAGAAGAAAAGCTGGTAAAAGATAACAAATACATGGACTGATACAGAAGAACGAAGTAAGAGAGAAAAGGGAAGAAAACATACCTTGGGAGAAAGAAAAATACCGAAGGTAATTTGATGTACGACTCAAACACAGTAATTGGATAATGAAAGTAAGATGTAAGGTTGCAAGCTGTCCAGAAATAATAAGAGTCTAATGTGCAGTTCTGTCATTGAGAAACAACGAAAGCAAATATTTACTGACTCTTGGGCATTATCGTTGAAGGAAAAGCGTGTTTATATACAAATGTTATGTGTATACAAGCAAGCACAGAGAGCAAGAGATAGGAAAGACGCTGAAACATCAATGCGTTCGTTGTCAATTTAATATCATTTAAAAGTTATAAGAGACCGCGTAACGCTCTGCAAGACAATGTTTTTGCATTCCTTATGCATGGGTGAGTGGAATGTCAGGAATTGAATAAAGAAGAAAGAAAAGCCGGGAAATTTGGAGTTAATCGCAGACGAATTTTCTGTAGTAATACCATACATAATGCTTGTTGCATAGCGATGAAGACGAGTGTCAGTTTGACAAGCATTTAAATCACGACAGCCCGTAGGGCTGGAGTGGTTTAATTGTCAAATTGACACGAGTCGAAGTCGTTATGCAGGAAGTATGAGTGAAATTATTTTCCAAACTATTCTTAAAGATAAAGAAAGACTCAACGGGTTTCCCATGGCTAATCATTTATCGGCCGATATTTAAACAACATTTTTTTCTATTTGATATAATGAAGTTTCAACATGTATCTTCTACGACAATTATTAAATTGTTTACCATTTAGACCCAGCTGTTACTTGAAGAGAACCAAATTATTTTGTACCGTGATGGATGTAATTACCAGAATAGAAATTCTTCCTTAGCAAACGCCCTGCTCAATTTTTCTGTCGCAAATAATCTGGCGGTTGCTAAAAAATATCTTGAACGCAGCCACATGCAAATGGAAGTAGATTCCATGCACAGCACAATTGAGAGGAAGTTGAAAGGTATAAATGTAGATGTAGCCGCAGATTATGTAAGAATATTTAGATCAGCTTGCCGTCCAAGGCTTTATAAAGTATCATATTTCACTCACGATTTTTTCAAAAAGTTTAGTCATCTAAAGATCTAAACACCAATTCATCTTGGTATAAAAAATTGGAGATCCTACAGTTACGGATATTAAGGTACTGAAGTATAATCTTAATAGAAGTATACAGTACAAACTTCGGTTTGGAGATGAACGGCAAGACCTCCCAATTCAAATCAATAAAATTAGAGCTGTACGTTTCGCAGAACTGCCTGCTTTTTACACAAAAAGGCTGGCCACAACGAAGAAAAATATAATCACTTGCAGATTTTAAAAAAATCCTTAGAAAAAGACTATCAGGCATTTTATGACAATGTCCCGCATTCTTGAAGTACATATATTATTTTTAATTTTTTGATTTTTTATTTAATACAATAGTTTACAGCATGGATGCACAGGCTTATAGGGAGCAGGGGTCACTCGGGAAAATTATAAGCCAAGGATGGGCCACTACAAAGAATACTTATTAACACAAATATTTTTATTTTTAAATAGTATGAATTACTACAAATGATAAAAATAAAAGAACATTCAAAAATGTTTGTTGTAATTCTGAAATCGTAATATAATCTAATCATTACAATGTAATATTTCATGTTTATTATTTTGATGCATGACATTGCATTGACCTAACAATTTTGTTTATGTTTGGCTTCACATTACTTGTCGCCACACGTAAAATTGCTTCCAGATTTTCATCTGCCAGACGGTTTCGATTTTTTGTTTTGTTAAGTTTCATCACTGAAAACGTGTACACGCTCACAAGTAGAGTGGACCAATTCGGAGCGAAAGCAGAGGCGTGACTAAAGAATTGGTTCCCGCATGCGAAACATTATTATTATCTAGAGATATACTATCACGAACGGTGCTGTTATTATGTTAGATACAAAAAAAATGTAATGCGGTTTTTCTAGATTATGAAACGTTCTCGATGATACGTATAAAAAATAAAATCTAAAATGTATGTAATTAGATGATTAAAAAAAAACTTACCGTCTTATGCGTTTTCCGTGACTTGAAAATCTGGAGAAGCGCGATGAAATATTGTTAACATAAGGTGCGTCTCCAAAGTTATTTCTCATCATTGTACACAAATCAAATAAGAACACTTCGTATTTTGTATCGGCACCAGTGTCTCTATCTTTATGTCTTGCGCTATGCACGTGGCGTTGCAAATTTGATTTTGTTAAATGGTTTATATATATATTGCACACTAAACATTTTACATTTACCCCATTGTAAGATAAACTAGGATGGTTCTCAATAAACCTATTGACTAACTTTGATGAAAGCGGTTTTTTTACTATACGCTCGTTCAACATTATTAAATACACAGAATACACTTTCCTGCTGCTATTATACGTGTACACACGATGACCGTGAACAACATACTAAGTAATCGTATGTGCGATGGGGCACGCGGGAACTAATTCGTTAGTCACGCCTCTGCTTTCGCTCCGAATTGGTCCACTCTACTCACAAGTATACGTCGATGCGCATTTCAATGCATTTATTCGCAACTCTTTATAAGCGGTTTTGTCAACGTAACGGTAAAAGTTGAGTAAATTACCTTCATTAAACTTGTTTCGTAAATTATCATCATTTTGCATGTCTATCAATTCCAGAGGTGTATTGATTCCGGTGCATATTCGGGTGAAATATTGAAAGGATTGCTGAAAATGTCTAATAGAGGTTTAACTTTTTTTAAGTCTAGAAAACGATCATGAAAAGCTTGTATTAAAATATAAATTTTTTCAACATAAGCGAAATTGACATCAGTTTTATTGAATTTCTCCATAATTCTTTTGTAGTTCGGGAAATGGCGGCAATTGGCTGAATTGATTTGTGTCCTGAAAAGACTAAATTTGCATTGAAAGAACGAAACATGAGAGTATAACTGCGCAATCAATTGATCTTTGCCTTGGAGTCGCGTATTTAAGACATTCAAGTGATTTGTGATGTCTACAAGAAACGCTAAGTCACACAGTCAATCAGGGTTGTCGAGTTCGGAGACGTCCTTTTTCTTTTCCGCCAGAAATATTTTGATTTCTTCAATCAAGTTAAGAAACCGCTCTAGTGACAACCCACGACTTAGCCACCTTACTTCAGTGTAAAGCAGTAGATTACCATATTCGCTTTCAATATCCTCGAGAAATTGTGTGAATTGTCGGTGATTGAGACCTCGTGATTTTATAAAGTTTACAGTAGGTACTACAACTTTCATCAAATCTTCAAATGCCAATAATTTTGAACAGATTTTGATGTATAATGCAATGAAACTGCATTAATTCCTTGGTATCTATGTTTTTAGTTTGTAAATACTCTTTTAACATAGTTATTATCACAGATTTACTTCCAACCATTGAAGGTGCTCCGTCAGTCGTAATTCCAGATAATTTCGTTAAATCCAAATCCATTATACAACATTTTTCCAGAAGAGCTTTGAGCATGTCACTCCCCTTGGTTTGACTTGTCAAAGAACTCCAATCAGTTCTTCACTCACTTCAAAATTTTGCGTTACACCTCGTAAAAATATTGTTGAGCAGTGGAACTTATATCTGTAGATTCGTCGAGTGCTATAGCAAAATACTCAAAACTTTTCGATTTCGTAGCTAATTTATCTTCTATATTAGCTGCTAATGTGGTAAGTCTTCTTTGAACAGTCATCCGATTTAGTTGAATTTTCTCAAACCTCTCTCAAACATTTTTTTTGCGGCGATATCTAAACACTGGTTAACAAACTCACCATCTTTAAAAGGCCGACAAGTTTTCGCTATTATTCGAGATATTTTAAAGCTAACTTCAGTAGCTGTTTCGGCATCTTGAATTGGTTTTGTAAACATAGCTTGCTGGCCTATTAGTTCCCTTTGTCAAGTGGAAATATTTTGCGTTCGATTTTCGCCGGTTCATTTGGTAAAAGTATGATGCTGGGTTTCATAATGCCTTTTCACATTATATTCATTCGGAATAGAAACACTACTCTGGCATATTAAACAGACACTTTTGTTATGCGATGAAATAAAAAAGTATTTTTCGGTAATATCTTGAAACTGTCGATTTTCATCTTCAACCTTACGACTACGTTTTTTACTGGGGCCTGGTTTATCCATATCAAAATTGATATTATATTATTACGTAGGTAGATGCCAAGTTCGAACGACGAAATATTTATTCTTCACAGATTACAATTCGCTTGTCCGTAGTTAAAACTTAACTGCCCCGATAGCGGGCGATGCGTTGTATTTATACGAGTTACCTAACATCGAGAACTTACCACATTGTTCGGGGATAATAACGACGTGTTTCGCGAATCTTCGAGTAATCTAGTTGGCTCGACAGATTTCTAGTCTCGTAACAATGTGCTTGGAACGACAAGGAGCATACCTGTCCTACGTAGTAAACCTGAACAAGAAAGTAGTAGGTACTTAAAGATACATATCTTACTAACAATTATAAAAGTTAGAATAAATTAAAAAGTTAAGAAATATTGATTTGTATGGATTTTTACCTACTTTTGTAGTTTTTCGAACAATTTTTAAAATTCGTTGGCGGCGGGCCGCATAAATATCGCGGTATGTACATCGTTGGTTTACAGTATAAAGTATAAAACCTTTTCTTTTTACGTTAATAAAATGGAAATTTGTATTTTAATTAACGAAAATTTTTGTATTTGGTTACTTGCATGTATTATAATCGTCCATTAATAAAATTTCGTTTTTAAATTGTTTTTTTTTGTAAATTTTCTGAAAACCTCGTATTTCCACTCATCAAGATCCCTATAAAAGTTCATAAAACTCGTAACTCTTCTAGTAAGCAAAATATGAAAATCTGTGTATTATCAATTTCTTACATCATCCTTTTTAAAATAAACGTGTTTTGTGGTTGTTATTTCCATCCGATTAATAATAATGAACATATGAATGACAAAAAGTTATATACTACTGGAGTTAGGAGATTTGCTTGTGTCGCCGACGCATATCTGTAGAGGAAAATCCCCATTTATCTACAAACGAACTGGCGCAAAGACATGATATTAGTCGTCGTTCAGTAGGTCGAATTCTTAAAAAATAGAAATACCATCCTCATCAAATTCGCTTCGTTCAAGAACTCTCTGATGAAGATTTCGACAGAAGGCAAGAGTTTTGTGAATCGATTAACATTTGCAATCGTGATAATAATTTTATAAATAATATAGTACATATTTTCAAATATGGCAACGTTTTATTTGAACGGAATTGTTCATAGATATAACTGTCGGTACTGGGTACAGAGTAATCTCACTGGATACAAGAAGCGCATACGCAACACCCTAGTAAGCTTAACGTTTGGGCTAGTATTATTAGAAACACAATAATAAGGCCCTTTTTTTATAGAAGAAACTCTAAATGGTTAAAGATATTTAGAACATTTTAAATAACCAGGAATTTATTCATTAATGCCAGTTAATTTATGCATTGGGCAAAAATAGCCAACTTCCACAAAACATCGGGTTTCAGCAGGACTCACCCCCTCACTATTCAATTATCGTTAAAGATCGATGTGATCAAACTTTTGTCAACGGATGGATTACAAGGTAAGGCGAAATTGAATTGGTCCGCACGTCCTTCCGATCTCAATCCACTAGATTATTTCATGTGGGACTCTAAAACAGAAAGTGTATCTTACCTGACCTAGAAATTTGGAAGATTTGGCTGAAAGAATTAATGAAGAGATACGAAGCATTTAACCACATATCATAGCGAGGATTACAAGACAATTTACAGACAGATTAGCTTACTATCAGGAAGTAAGTGGCGTCCATTTTGAAAATCTCTTAAATTAAATTTAACTTTGTTTGTAGGACTGGTTTATTTGCTTTTCCTTACCAATTAATAAATAAAAAATACTTTAGATCACAAGTGTTATACTGTAAAGACAGTCTTTACAGGGTTGCAGTGTATAGTAGTTGTGCGGAAGCGTTTATTTTACTTTACTGTGCCCCATGTGTGACTTTTAATTAGTAGTTTTTACCTACTGATGATGACAACTTAGTTGTCGAAATACGTATTTAGGATACGACTAATAATTGTGGTAAGGGGTTATATACCTTTTTAAACTAATTATTGGATTTACATTATTTTTATGGAGAAGATCTTTTACTAAAATAACCGGTTTTTCTGGTGAGATACTAGGGAATAAATTTTGAACGTCAAAGGAAATGAGTTTTGTGTTAGACGTTAAAGTAAAGTCTTTGATTTTGTTTATTAGTACATATGAGTTTTTTACACTTAATTTAGGTTTAAATCCTGTATATTTAATAATGATATCTATAAGCCTTTTCGAGAGTTTGTAGGACGGAGCTGTCACATATGAAACAACCGGACGAATCGGGTAATTTTCTTTATGTAATTTAATAAGGGAATATAATTTTGGGGGTTGAGGGTTCATAATGATTAAACTATTTTGTTCCTTTTCACTAAAAAGATTGGCAGAATTTCTTGTAACTGTTTTTAGAGTTTGTTGAAATTTTTCTGTAGGATCTCTCTTAATTATCTCAAATTTATTCATAACTAAAAACTCATTCGTTTTATTCAAATAATCTACTCTGTTCATTGCTACAACCGTTTTCCCTTTATCCGCTCGAGTAAAACCTAGCGAATATGAGTAGATTTATTCTTTATAGATTTGACAATCTTAAGTTCTCTATTATAATTTATGTTTTCGGTTTCCCGTTTAAGGATGTTCGATGCAGCAAATTTATTGGACAAATTATTAGGGGTATCTGTTAATGCGATTTCCGTCTCTACAGCTAAATAATCTAACGTATTACATGTTATTTCAGGTCTTACATTATATTTAAAACCTTTTTCTAATAATGATTTTTCTTCTATTGTGAAATTAGTGTCACTTAAATTTTCAAATCTACTATTGAATTTGTGCTCACTGACTTTATTTTTTATAATATTATTACTAGGTTTTTCTAAAATGAGTGAATTTAGTTTTCTTTTTTGTTTCACATACTTATTGTAAATTATTGTATTAATTTGTGTTCTAATTCTTGAATCTAACAAATAAAATTCTATATTTGTAAGTCTATAAGTTAACTCTGCATGTATTACCTTTTGATAAATATTGTAAACATCCCGTTTCGAGTATTTTAGTTTTCTATCCTTTTCCAGCCAGATTTTCATTCCTATTTTGCGTCCTTCTTGAGCTGCAAGACGTCTATTGTTGGTTTTTAGTTGAATATACTTAGGGGATACTTCATTCCTCAAACATGCATTTAGAAACCATATATTCTGTGTCGATATGCTACTCCGTAACATAAGTTTGAAATACCAAAGCGCCAAAAAGCTCGTTTGAATTACGCATCAAAGAGCATTTTTCTTCATTTAGAAATAATAAAAGTGACTCTTCATATGCGTCTAATATTAATTCAACGAACCACAATTTTAACAGAGAATTTAAAATATTACACGTAGAAAATAAGGGCAAAAAACTTAATTTATTAGAGTCACTTGAAATTAATAAATTAAAGAAAACCGACAAGATCTTAAATGATCAATTAGAAACAAATAATTCACCCTTACTGAATTTATTTATTTGATACTCAGACAGTCACATATTGTATTTTTCCATAGAATTTCTTTACCTCCCTGTAATATAATGTAAACCCCTAGTTTTATTACTTAAGAACAGTATTGTATAAACCGAAGTGAAAGTTTTGTGAATAGACATTTTAGTAATAAAAAGTACCCATTCCTTCAAATATTTAAAATAAAACATGTGTTTGTTACCGTATACTTGTGTTAAAAAATTTGTAAATAAGTTAGTTATATGTAGAGCTGAGGATGTTTGCGGTACGGCAGGACCGTATGTAGTGCATCCCCACATTTAACTATTTATCTAAATATTCTCTGAAATGATTTGCCGGATCTCATAAATTAATAGAGTGATATTTTAGTATGCACTGGATATTGTTATTATACAAAATCATAATAGCCATTAGTATTTATGGATCATAAATAATAATACGCATGTATTTGTATTTGGTTGTGAATTCAATTTAAACTTAAAACGAATCGTAATATTTTAACGACAAGCCGTCCTTACAATACATGCATTCGAGACAAAGTGTGCAACTCTACGAATAACTTCCATAATTGATCGAAAATGGACATTTTGGAGCTGAAGTAAAGCCCCTATTCTTAGAAAATTTTATTACTGTCGTTAAGAACTATTATTATAAACAACAAAGGCCTTTTATTAGTGTTGAAGTTTTAGTTTCATTAAATTTCCATGTTGTAAGTAGTCAATTGTAAAGTGTTCATTCACAATATTCTAAAACAAGGTGTAAATTTAACTAAAATCCAGAAAAACACATTCTGATAATATATTACTAGATTAGAAGCTGTGTTTATTACTATTTATTATATTATTTTTATAACCAAATGCAATAAAAGCTACGAAAACAAAAGAAACCTCGATTTATTAAAATCTTGTCACACAGCCTTTCAAAGCCTGGCAGCACATATTTTGCATATATTTTATATATACTACCTACTTGAACTAGGTGAATGAAGTTAGAAGTTATAACTTATAACTTCTAACTTCTAACGGCTTGTCGTTAAAATATTACGATTCGTTTTAAGTTTAAATTGAATTCACAACCAAATACAAATACATGCGTATTATTATTTATGATCCATAAATACAAATGGCTATTATGATTTTGTATAATAACAATATCCAGTGCCTACTAAAATATCACTCTATTAATTTATGAGATCCGGCAAATCATTTCAGAGAATATTTAGATAAATAGTTAAATGTGGGGATGCACTACATACGGTCCTGCCGTACCGCAAACATCCTCAGCTCTAGTTATATGTCTGATGAAGCTCAGGTTGGAGCGAAATGATCGTTGCAGTGACAATTAAAAAGTGAAATTCATTAAAATTTGTTTAATTTTATCCCGATAATAGTTAAAAAGAGTTTAACTTTGGCACGTTACTTCTTTTGAATACTCTGTATATTTGGACAATACTTCAAATGATGGCTCTTCATCCTTAATTTTCGTGTCTAAAATTTTATTACAATATCTTTTTTAATTTAACAGATATTTACATGGTTCCAGACATTTGCCCATCACTGTATGTGACTAAACAATGTAAGAGGATAATTCTTTATAGTTTACATAACCTTATGATTAATAACATAATTAATAATAAGTACATGAAACTTGGTGAATTAAATAATATTATATTATTGAGTAATTTTATGAAATCTATTTTTACTATAATATATTTCGCTTTAAATTGTAATTATTATTATCAGAGTTTGTTTTCTATTGAGTTACGTAAAATGTGTTATAATCGATACTTTTATAAAATATTACACCACATAAGAGAGATTGCTTGTAATGTCAACACTAGCATTTTGCTTTCCGAGTAATGTAAAACCAGAAAAATGCATGCCAGCAGAATTCCAATAAGTCGTAAACATGCATATTAAAAGCCATGACGTTCAATTAACGTGGGCAATTTTATATTGGTAGTAGAAACATTTAAAATTTAAATGGACAAACCAGACGTGACTATTTATATGGTGTTTGTGTTTAAAAGGATTCTGAGTATTTTTTTTTTGTTTTCAATAATTTTCAAAGAAACAAAAAAGGAGAAAAGGTATTTAGAGTTGACATGTTTCGACGAATTCTTAGAAACGTGGTCGTGAATCTGTATCATTGACATTAGTGGTTCTTTATATTTTTAGATGTTTTCTCAATTTGCCACGTATCACAAGGTGATACAAATTTTGCAAATTAACTTAAAAATAATCCCATAACCATATTTGTTACTTTATAATTAGTTTTATTATTGACTTTGAATTAATATATTTACTTAAGATTAGAAGCACAACAGATTATCCTTTGAAAAGTTTACCTAACTGTAATTTACAAAAATGTAAATCCATTTATAAATTCATAAATATTTATTATTTAATTTTATATACAGAGTGTCCAGAAACTCTCCTGACAAACGAAGACCGGAGTTTCCTCAGATAATTTTAAGACAATTAAACCCAAATTCACCTAGTCCGAAAATGCTTCCTAAGGGAGCTAGAGTTCTTTGAAGATGGCGCCTTGTATTTATTTTTTTTTAAATTCCTCCAGAACGCTTCTATTTAGAAAAACAAAAACTGGTATGCTTATTTATCCTCCAGAGATGAATCGATTCCATCAATTGCGAATTTCTAGTACCGGTCATAGGCGTCCGTTTTGGTTAGGTCAACGGTTATTTTAAGGCATAACTTTTTTGTCTTTAACTTTTAAGCATTTGTGACACTAGATTATTAAATTTTCAGGTATTCCAGTACTAAAATGTACTCTTACTTTAAGTCGGTAGGATACACCGTTTTCTAGAAAAATCGATTTGTAAATTTTTCGTTATTTCTTCATTAAAGTTCAATTTTTTATTTTTTGCAATAGTTAGCTCTGAACTGCCAACAGAAGTAAAACCTACGTTTTTCATTGTCAAATTGTTGTCGGTTCGCGAAGTTTATCTTTTCATTTTTTACTTTGTGTTATTCAAATACAACGATTTCAATTTAAAAAAAATGGTTTTTGCTAATGAGGAATACGCCGATATGCATTTAGTTTACGGCGAAATGAGGTGTAACGCTCGAGCGGCCCAACGTAGATACGCTGAAAAATTTCCCAATCGTCAGCATCCAACTCACTCAACATTTACAGCTCTTCATCAACGATTAAGAGAAACAGGTTCAGTGGTCCCAAAAAATAATGAAACAGGGAGACATATTGATGTAACAGCAGAACATGAAGATGTTATTTTAATGGAAGTTGAGGAAAATCCAGAAATTAGCGTTCGAAGACTATCTGCCATGTACCCCACAATTTCAAAATCTTCCGTAGGAAATATCTTACACAAAGAAAATTTATATCCTTTTCATTTTACAAAGGTGCAAGCACTGCTAGAAGGAGATTTTCCTGCTCGCGTAGAATTCGCTAGATGGTTACAAAATCAGAAAAATCAAGATGAAGATTTCTTCAGGAACATTTTGTTTGGTGACGAAGCTACATTCTCAAAAAATGGAATTTTTAATGTACATAATGCACATTATTATTCGTACGTTGGTGACAATCCCCACGTTGTTCAAGAATTTAAGCATCAGCATAGGTTTAGCATAAACGTCTGGATAGGAGTAGTTGACGATTATCTACTTGGACCTGTGGAATTACCTGCTCGTTTAAATGGTGCTGATTACTTACATTTCCTGCAAAATATCTTACCTGATTTGTTAGATGAGGTGCGTTTAAATATTCGGCAAAACTTATGGTTTCTACAGGACGGCTGTCCGGCCCACTTTAGCAGGAATGTACGAGACTTTCTAGATAATAACTACGAAGACCATTGGATTGGAAGAGGCGGTCCAGTTGCTTGGCCAGCAAGGTCGCCGGATTTGAATTCTTGCGATTATTGTGTTTGGGGATACATAAAAGCATTTGTTTATTCCGTTCCGATACAAAATCGCGCACAACTCTGGCTAAGGATACAAGATGCTTGCAACGAATTTAGAAATAACTTTGGAATTTTTGCAAGAATTCGGCGTTCTCTAAGCAAAAGGGTAAACTTATGCATAGAGACTAATGGTCATCACATCGAGCAACTTTTGTAACAATCTACCTTTGATACTTGTTCTTTTTTTGTTAGTTTCATTCCATTGTAATAAATAATTTGTTTTTAATTTATTAAATTAATTTTCATCCATGCCTTGATAGTCCAAGCCAACTTCGTCGCTAAAAATAAGTAGGTACATAATAAATTGAACTTTAATGAAGAAAAAACGAAAAATCTACAAATCGATTTTTCTAGAAAACGGTGTATCCTACCGACTTAAAGTAAGAGTACATTTTAGTACTGGAATACCTGAAAATTTAATAATCTAGTGTCACAAATGCTTAAAAGTTAAAGACAAAAAAGTTATGCCTTAAAATAACCGTTGACCTACCCAAAACGGACGCCTATACCCGGTACTATAAATTCGCAATTGATGGAATCGATTCATCTCTGGAGGATAAATAAGCATACCAGTTTTTGTTTTTCTAAATAGAAGCGTTCTGGAGGAATTAAAAAAAAATAAATACAAGGCGCCATCTTCAAAGAACTCTAGCTCCCTTAGGAAGCATTTTCGGACTAGGTGAATTTGGGTTTAATTGTCTTAAAATTATCTGAGGAAACTCCGGTCTTCGTTTGTAAGGAGAGTTTCTGGACACCCTGTATAAACAAATTTAAGGAAAATAGTGAAAAGTAGTTCATGTAGTACTAGAAATTTTTATGGGTCTTTCATCTAATATCTTAATACATATTAAAAAAAAACTGAAGGTGTTTAAGATCCAAAAAATATTATCAGAGCCTTAAAAGGAATCTCTGGAAAAACAAGCTACAAAAACCTATACAGATACAATAACATACGATAGTGATTAGACGAGAAATTGACTTTCCACATATTATACAACTAGGCACTTGAAAATACTCGATTATACAAGGCTAGAGAATACAATCCCGAACATATTTTTCAATCCCGGGATTACAAGATTTTTGAAGCGTAATCCCTGGATCCCGGGATTAATCCCGAGATTAGACCATGTTGTTTCTAATTGGGCTCAAATGAAAAAAAACTTAGGTAATTTCTTAAAAATGATTTATTAATATTGTTGCACAACACAATACACAATATACTAAAATAAGGAACAAAAAAGTCAACACAAAAAACTATTTAGAATTTTGAAGATACAATCGCAGAAATATCAAAATATCCAATGTCTGACTTCAAAGCCTGCTTCGTAGTTTATAACCAACATAAGCAGCAGCTAAAACGCTCGCTCAGGTTCTACACTGGTTGGAGGAATAGACAATAGATACTTATATGCTAATTCTAAGTGATATCCACGAACTCCTCCCTCTTCGAACAGGCTCATTTCGCGTCTAATACTATTTACCAACCCCGATTCATTTTGTACTTCAGGATCTGAGGATTCCATGCTCTTATTAATTTCCAGCTGTAACTTTTCCTTTAGTGTCAATTGGGGTTGGGAGGTTTGTTGCCTTGGCTCATCATCTGTTTGTGATCCTGACCTTTCTTCCTCTTCCATGTCATCTCGACTATTTAGTCTTTTAACAATACTCTCTATTTGCGCCTTCACTAAACCCTGTGTAGGAACTGGAAATAAGTCAAGCCATTCCAAATCCGATAATACATGATTTTCATCATCTTTTCGTGGATTTCGTAAATAATTCAACACACCAGCTAAATCTTCATTTCGTCGTTTATTTATACGTTCCACTAAGGATGTTTTCATTTTATTGGCGGGTGCTGAGTATTTGCTAGACAATTATTTTATAAGAAATTTCAAAGCGGCATCAGCTGTGCATAAATTAGCATCTCGTCGACAGATTGCTTCTACTCTAAAATTTAATCGGGGTCAGCACATCAAAAATTTTATTTACCAAGTCAAAATCAGCATCTTCTAAACAGATTGCATGATTGAGATCTATAAGAGCTTTTTGAATGCAGGTTTTTGAAAGAGAAAATCATTCCAGCATGGTTAAAAGACTATTCCACCTGGTTTTACAGTCCAAAAGAAGTGACAGCTCTTTTTTATGTTCAATCTTCACATATTTTTGAAGTACTGTTTCATTTTTCAATGGTGATCTTTCGAAATACACTACAACTTTGCGGATTTTCTTTATCAGCTCAATAATGTTTTCATCTTTCGTTAGATCTGGTATGTGTTCTCGCGCAAGTTCATTTTGTGATATTAAGATTAAGCCTGATTCTGCACAGTGTAATTCTTCTAAATTGTCATCAACATCGCTAACGTTCATATAATCCGTAGTCACAGCTGGTTCATTTATAGTATCATCTGAGTCTGAGGTAGGGCTGTCTTGCCTGTCTTGAAAATAATTCTGTATTTTATTAAGCACATCACAGACGGCCAAATTGATACCATGTGCGAGACACAGTTGTTGTTCAGTGCAAACAAGCTGTCCTACCTTTATCATAACGTTCGGTCCATCGGTTAGAATAGCCACGATATCAGTTTCCAGGGAAATATCAAAGTTACTTAGACGCTCTTTGAATGTACGAAAACAATTTTCAGCCGTCATACTTCCATTGGAGCTTAGGACCGAGTCCTAAGCTCCAAATTTTTTATATGAATTAACGTTGACAGCCATGTATCGTTTATTGGACGTTGATGTTCACTCGTCGAAAGATAGACTGAATCTTTCACCTGCACTTTTCAAATGTTTTAATTCTGCAATTACTTGCTTTCTGATTTTTTCACTGTAATTCATAACACGCTTTCGAATTGTGACCGCTGATTTTGGTAAATCCGGGTATTTCGCTAAAAGCAATTTTCTTAAATCGTCTGAAGAATAATCGTCGATGAATACACTGAATGGAAATCCATCTAATGCAATCATTCTTGCCAAAACATCATCCAGACTATCTAACTTTCTAACTTTCGTTTAGTTGGCGACGGTGCTGTGTTCAGATTTTCAGAATTTTGACTTGTTGAAGCTGTTAAACGATTAACGTCAGCTAAAATCTTAATGTTATGTTTTGATGGCAAATGTGTATGTAATCCCTTAGTCGATCCACCCAAAGTCTTGAAAATGGCAGGGCATCGCTTACATTTAGCACTATTCCAGTCTTTCGCAACTAAAAAATAACTCCACGCTGTTTTTTTTATGTTGAACGAAGTCTCCCGCCATTTAAGAAACTTTTTCAGATAATTGACTTTGTTATTTTAGGATAACATTTTATTATGCGACGTTAACAATCACAGGCCTGTTATTGAATCGTATAACTTTTTTAAATAAAATCAGTTTGTATTGACTTTATTTAGCATTACATTTGTTTTCATGATCTGACAATCACATTCGTATATCTGTAACTTTGAAAGAAATAAAAATGGATATACAAGTTTTGCGTTTTTTGTTACTTGAAGTGAAGTCTACTTTACACTCCTAAAATTTGAACATAACGATACGGGACACTTGTATTTGTCAAGTTACAGGATGAACAATTTATTTTAAAAGCTTAAGTTGATTGTGGTGTTTAACTACTTGGTGTGTTAGTCTATTTTATTTTGATTTTTTTTGCTTTAAATTTGGAGCAGACTTCTAAAATTTAAGTTTGAAAAAAAAAATAATTTTTGTCTTTTTAGAGCAAAATTGTTTGCTGCCTTTTTGCTTTCGTACTCATACTTATTTTGGTTAAATTATTAATCACTTGTTGGTTGACTAATAGTTTATATGTACACATAATGTAATAAAATACGTGATTTGTGTATACATATTCATTTTATTAAACAAATAAAATTTTAAATTGAGTCCTCAAATTAATATATTTTCGAAAATTAATACTGGTAGCTGTAACTTTGTGGTAATTCATTTTGAAAATAATAAAATAAAATAAAACAATAACTTTGTTATACCACTTTATTCACATGTAATAGTGACCGCGGTTTCGACATACAATGTCATTATCAAACTGCAAAGTTACAGGCCTACATAGATCTTATAAATGACACAAAAATATATGGGGGTGGTTTATGATGTTATTTAAAATTACTACTATATACTTAACTATTATATACAACATTGGAAAAGAGGTGTATATATAAGACCCAACTGGTTGTTAAGAACAATATCGATTGTGTTGTTGCCGCTTTTAAAAATTTCAAGTGACTCTAAAAGATTTAATTTACGACCTTTCTCGGCCAAATGCAATATTTTATGATGACCAAATGTATGCCTTTCTGTAATAAGATGGTTTGCGAATGTTGAATCTGTATTCTTTAGTTTATATGACCTCATGTGTTTTTTTACCCGTATAATAAAACTTCGACCAGTCTGACCTATATATACACTTTTACAATCATTACAATATAATTTGTACACTCCTGATTTATTATTGATATCTGTTTTAGGTTTTGCGTTAAGAATGAAATTACTTGTTTTTACATATGGTTTGTAAGCTATACTAGCATTACTATTATTTTTTGAAATTATATTTCCAATTTGCTCGCTTATTTTACCGAAGTAAGTTAACGAGACAAATTGTTTCAAATTAGCACTATCTTTAGGATATACTAAACTAAGGGCCACTTGTAACTGTTTTTTCTTTAGTATACTGTCAATTACGCTACTTTTATAACTATTGTTTAGCGCTATTTGTTTTATAGTATTGATTTCACGAATAAAAGATTCATTAGACTAAGGAATATTTAATGCTCTATGTATCATAGAATTTAAAAATGAATGTTTGTGTGTCTTAGGGTGTAATGAATCTTTGGGAATAATGCAATCAGTGAAAGTAGGTTTACGATATACATCAAATTTTAAGCTCTGATCTAATTTGTTTAATTAATAGATCAGAGCATAAAATTTGATATATATCGTAACCCTACTTTCACTGATTGCATTATTCCCAAAGATTCACTAGACCCTAAGACACACAAACATTCATTTTTTAATTCTATGATACATAGAATATACTTTTTGTATATTTACCGCCATCTGGCTGGTTGTTAATGGACTACATCTACATACGTATTAATTTGTATTAATTTGTATACATTGCTTCACTAGCTTAACTGAGGACGCCTAGATGGCAGAAACATATGTATTAAGCAGAAGTAAATGCTGAAAATACGAGGTGTATTGTCCATGTGCATAGTTACAGATATGTAAATTATTTACATGTTTGTTTCATATTGTACAAACGCTTTATACGTGCTTAACGTATTGTCATACTTAAACAAAACCTTTTTGTATAACCATTTTATGCAAAATTTGCAGAGTAATGTGTATAAACTATAAAACAGAATGAATAAATTTTAACAAGAGAATAGAAAAATTCATTACCGGATATAAAAATAAATTTGAAAGTATCTGTAACTACCACTATCTTTTTTCATATTATTTTAACAATTTCTCTCAATAGAATTAACAGTTTCCATCGGCCCTTTAAATTTAGATAAAAGCATAAATTGATCCCCACGGTGTATATACTATGGGATTGGAATGCAACTCCTCGTCTAGCTAATCAGGAATTAGTCTCAACCTCTCTTTCATCTTTATCTCTTTCTTCTTTCAACAAGTAGTTCCTCTCTCGCTCTTCTTCTGGTAATGTCCTCTAATGCACTCGCACAGATGTTAAGCCACTAATAGAGGTGGATACGAAGGAATTCCGGAATATCGACAAAAATTTCTCGTCGTGGATTCGCGACACACAAAAATTAAATGTTCCCCGTGTAAACTTACTGATACTTATTTATTCGGATGTTATGGTTCGATAAAATCGAGTTAAAGTAAGAAAGAATGTGGTCCAGAAGGTTTACATTCACCTGTTTCGATCAACTCAACCTGTCCTTATTCATTTCTGGCGGTTGTCTTTTTCTTCGGCGCAAGGACGGACCTTTAATTAAACGGCCGAGTATTTAACATCACTTTCGTGAAGTGTACAAATCTCCCACCAATAAAAATAAAACATAACCAACGGAAATATTCTCGAATTAATGCTTTCCACCATTAAAACAATTATCCAAAAATGCGGTATTGGGTATACATTGGAAAGTTATTAATTCATTATACGTAATTTACTGTAACCAACCATTTTTATTTTGTGAATACAGTATAGGTAATAAGTCCCACAACTTAATATTTTCTGATAATAAAAATATATGTTGGATATTATTATTTCAATTTCAACCTTGATTATGTAATAATAATAATAATAATAATAATAATAATAATAATAATAATAATAATAATAATAATAATAATAATAAAAATAATTATAATAATAATAATAATAATATGTCGTATTATGAAAATGTCCCATATTATGAATATGAAGCACCTTCAGTTTGCGAGGACGAAAATTCTCGATTATATTGGAATCGCCAAATAATCACGGATAAAACAATTCCCAACAATATTCCAGATATAGTACTGACACTGAAGAAGGACAAGATAACGTACACCATTGACATTGCTGTTCCGTTGGCAAAAAACACTGCAAGGAACTATAGTAAGAAGGTAAATAAATATTTACCTCTCAGCGACGAAATCAAGAGTATGTGGAAGATGGACAAGGTCCTAATAGTCCCAATTTTGATTGGCGCAACGGGAGAATTCCAACATAAATTACACAAGTCCATAAATGTTTTGGATCTATATCAGAAACTTAATTTAAAAATGCAAAAATGTGTCTCGTTAGACACCGCTGCAATAATACGTCGTTTAGTAAACTGATGTTGGAGCGCGCGAACGTGGGCAACGTGGCCGGGAGGCGAAATGAGGGAACGGGTGGTTGCTGATGTGGTCCTCTACTGGGTGGTAGCCTAGCATATGCGCTACCAAACTCTAGGGGGGTCTGCCCGATGGGCGGACAGGTGCCATTCCGCCTTTCCAGCAGGGGAGAGAGGAACAAAGCTACGCGGCGCAAAACACGGCGCCGTGCAATACACACACCACTAGGACCTGTCCTGGGCGGCAACCTGGCTAGGCTGTCGTGAACAGCACACACACGCTCGACGTGTGTGCAGTGCCCCCGCAATGGCGGAAAACGTTAAGATGGCACAAAGTGTGACCGTCGTCGACCAAAGTAGCCGCTAAGAGTGTTCCATTGGTTGGCGATGAGCAACCCCGTGCAGGGTGCGCTTCGCGGGTCTGGGCCTTGCCTCGATGGAGCGGGGGTCGGGCCGTCGAAGTATTGCACGGAAAAGTCAAGAAGTTGCCGGGAAAGGGTTGGCGGCCCTGCGCAACGGCTGGTTCTCCGATCTCTCAAAATTAGCGCGACCGGACACTAAACACATGCACGAGCGCGCTAAAATACAACACCCCTACACTTGCGCGCTCGCACAAACACAAAACCACACACCCAGAGAGAGAAGCAAGCTGCCAGCAGCGGACAACACATAAGTTCACACCCTGAAAGTACTGGTAAGTATCTACTATAATCAATATTCATATAAAAATAAATGAATGATAGATAACTATGCCACCCATTTTGTTCGAATGAACCGATGGGGTAAGATAATGGCAACCAAGAACGAATGGTTCTTGTGAGTGGAAGAGATAATAATAATAATAAATATAATAAATATAATAATATATATTGTTATAATATTCGATAATGAAAGTTGCACCAGGTCCGATGCTAAGATATTATGATATAAGTGTCTCACGGTCCGTTGTTCTATTCACAGAAATTGAATTTCTTAACCTAAGCAATAATAAAATCTAAATTTTATTTAAATATAGTAAATTAATTAAAAATGAATAAATATGAACCACTTGATATTTTTTAATAGACTATACTAAACATAACTTCTTAAAACTAAATAAACGTGTTAATTTCATTAAGTTCCTGTCACCAACTCCTGTCACTTTCCTACTCTATTTTTGTACATCACCTATTGAATAAATCTGTCTTCCTTCACTTTTCGACTTAAACACTTGCGCTTTTCTTCCCAATTAATTCTTTTTCAACTCAAACTAAACTTCTTATACAGCATCTTCCTTAATGATTCATTTTCTTAAACCTGATCCTTGTTTAAAACTTTTCAAATCTTTATTTTTAACTTCTTTCTATGCAGTTTTTCCTTTTGATTCTTAAAAATTTCCTTCAACCATTCAGTTATAGTATTCTTTCACCAAGTTTTTTTATTTCCAATTTATCAATTTTTCCTTGACAATATATTTATTAATATATATGTTTAACATCAATATAAGTATTTTTAATAATGAGATTTTATTTCTATCCTCATTTAATACTTTAAAGGCCGGTATTATCAACGTATTTAAAAAGACATTTATATTAAATGGTAGTTAAAAGTAACGATAGTGTGGTATCAATAGAGACCGGACGCATCAGGCCGAAATTACGATGGACCAAATAAATAGTCTATAACATCACACAGCCAAGCCCTATTCATTCGGTTAACCACACATATGTTTTTTGACGTTGAATTGTGACGCAATTACTTTATTATTACACTTAAATTCCATTCTTCAAGGGCGTAGATAGAAGATAAAATAATTTATAGAAACACATAAATTATTTTATTTATTAGTTAATATTTCGTAAGATAAATAAAGAACGGTGAGTTAGTTTCTTCTTTTCATTGTTTTAACTGTTAATTACCATACTACGTAACTTTGGTAATACATCCTGTTTAATATTGTTTCATCGAATCTACTTCTCCCAATTATTTTGACGTAAGTGGCCGGTGAATTTCGCTAAGTTTCAATAACTTATGCGCACATTTTTAATTTTCATTTATTTAGATCTAGAACATTATTTAAGTTACTTTTTCAAATATATGGAACAATGTAGAGAATGGCATCGTGAAACAATGGCGAGTTGGATTAAGGATCAAACTGATTGTATGGCCATTGGCAGTGACTTCGAAATTTATTGCAAAGCCTGTAAAATATCGTTAAAAAATTCCAAGAAATCGCACGTAGAGCGTCACTTAGCATCGCAAACACATACACAGAAATTAGACCCGCTGGAATCTGACAATTTTAACGAAGAACTCAGTGAAACGTTAATGGCAGCAAATATTTCATTAAATAAACTTAACAAACCCACATTTAAAATATTTTTCTAAGTGCTAAACCAAAGCAGTAGAACGCATTAGAAGCCATCTTTCAACTCAGGGCGATATACTCGTATTAGGACGCTGGGTGGTAAATGTTGTAGCTGGTGTACTACATACAACTATTCCATATAACGCATATGTAATAGCAACAAATGTTATAAATACAGTTGATGCAGAAGCAGTAGCTAAAGTCATTTAGGAGAATTTGCACCAAATGCTTCATTCGGACGACAGGTAGAAAGAAAAAATACTTTTATTTGTCGGTGACAGTGCTGGAAATATGTTAAAAATAGGCAGACTATTGAAGGAAACATATGCTAATATTCTGCGTATTACTTGTGTAGCACATGTCCTCCACAGAATCTGTGAATATATCAGAGAGACCTTTCCGGAAGACTTGTATCCGCTTTTAAAAAAGTTTTCAGAAAAGCGCCATTGTTCTAAAGCTCTTTACAGGGAAAAACTTACATCTTTGTCACTGCCTCCCTTGTCAGTAATAACTAGATGGTGAACATGTTTAGAAGCTACTAGCTTTCATGCAGAGAATTTCGATAGTTTACAAAATTTCGTTACATGTTTAAATGACGATGGTCGAAGTATTTCTGAGTGCACGGAACTAATACAAATTCAAAATTTAAAACATCAGTTGTAGTTTCTTCAGGAATACTTGGAAATTTGCCAAAACTAATCACTTATTTTGAAAATCGAAATCTCAAATTAAATGACGGATTAACCACATTAGATGTGGCTATTCATAATTTGAAAAATATTCCAAGTGACTCCAGATGTGGCCTTCGGCAAAAGTTAAAGGCAGTTTTTAATAGAAATCGAGATTTAATAACATTGTGGCAATTTGTATGGTGCCAATGCCTCAAAATCTAACTGCTAAATACGCTGAAATAGAAGAATATTTCCAGTATACACCTATAACCAGTTTCGATGTAGAAAGGACGTTTTCTATCTACAAGGATGTATTTTATTCAAAGAGATCAAATTTTACAGAAGAGAACCACATTCAATTACAATAATATTTTGAAATCCCTAAAGGATTTGTAAATAAGAAGACTGGCAGAACCCTCACAATTGAATGCGGTAAGTCCATATGATTTTATAGATAAGATAACTTATTTTTTTCGGACATTCCAAATTTTCTTCCTATTATCTAATACATTTGGCTCAGTTTATTACTAAATTGTTTTCTTTTTGTAAATTATGCTTACTTCTTTCATCTTAGTCGAAATTTGTTTTTCTTCACGCATCCATCGTGGCGCTTCAGAGGAAGGGGAGATGCAGTTTTCCTTCCATCTTTTTAACGGTCCCCCAGGATCTCTTTTTCCTGCTGGTCTTTGGTCTCTTGCTATTTTTTTCAGCCTGGTCTCATCTGATTTTTGGACTTCCTTTTACCATGCTCCTTCTTTCTCCTTCATTTGGCGAACCTAACGACATCTCCGATTCCATATTCTTCTCTTATAGCTTCGTTCCTAACTACATATCTCCTTGTCTTTCCCACTATCGTTCTTTAAGTGTTAATTTTGGCTGTTCGCATCAGTTGTTTAATTCTGCTTGTGTCGGAACTGGTTTTAGCTGCAAACCTCATTATTGGTCATATCATAATTTTCTATATTTTTACCTTTTTCTCTATTGTGAGGTATTTATTTTTCCATATGGCATCTCTTAGATATCCAATCTCCTTTACTCAATTGAGTAAAAAGTTGAGAAAGTTGAAAATTTAGAAAGTATTGTTAGTTAATATTAATACTCTTTTACTCAACTTGAACTACAAAATGAACAAATAAAAATGTATTCCGTATTTTGTAGGTCACCACCTGTTTGTTTTCGAATTATATAAATAATTAAAAACTGTTTAAACAAATTTTCAATAGTACGCCCGTGGGTAATGAGTCAACGGCCTCTTGTGCCCGGTTTCTAGTTATAATATTCGATGATTAAAGTTACTCCACGTCTGATGCTAAGATATTATGATATAAATGCCTCCGGATCCTTTGTTCTATTCACAAAAATTGAATTTCTTAACCTATTCAATAAAAAATGTAAATGTATCAGAATAATTGAAACATACATGAGTAGGTAAACCCCACCAGTTTTGTATAATACAAAGGTATTTTTAATAATATAAAATATTATTAAAAATCTGGTGTGAAGAACACAAATACAGGTTCACTATTAATATTTTTTGTGAACGTGTCCGAACATATCTCTCCCCAGAGACGTAGATACGTATTTCGCCTTTCTACAGGCTCATCGGTACGCCCCTGCTAGAGAAAGGATATTCTCAGACACATTCACAAAAAAGAACCACATCACCGAAATTATCCAGACCGGGCGTAGAAGTAAATTCAGCGCTGCCTATTGTCAGACAGCCGAAGTACCTCGCCCCGTCCACATAACCAATGTGAAGTAACGACGCCCTTCCAAAGGTGCCACAGCCAATCTCTCTAGAAACTGCATTTTGTTAGTGTCTTCACTCATACTACGGACTAACCGCATGTGTAATGTATCAGAATAATTGAAACATACATGAGTAGGTAAAGCCCACCAGTTTTGTATAATATAAAGGTATTTTTAATAATATAAAACATTATTAAAAATCTGGTGTGAAGAACACAAATACAGGTTCACTATTAATATTTTTTGTGAACGTGTCCGAACATATCTCTCCCCAGAGACGTAGATACGTATTTCGCCTTTCTACCGGCTCGTCGGTACGCCCCTGCTGGAGAAAGGATATTCTCAGACACATTCACAAAAAAGAACCACATCACCGAAATTATCCAGACCGGGCGTAGAAGTAAATTCAGCGCTGCCTGTTGTCAGACAGCCGAAGTACCTCGCCCCGTCCACATAACCAATGTGAAGTAACGACGCCCTTCCTTTGTGTTCTTCACACCAGATTTTTAATAATATTTTTTATTATTAAAAATACCTTTGTATTAAAAAATGTAAATTTTATTTAAATATATTAAATTTATTAAAAATGAATAAATACGAATGGTCTGATATTTTTTATTAGACTATACTAAATATAACTTCTTAAAACTAAATAAACCTGTTCATTTATTTAAGTTCCTGTCACCAACTCGTCACTTTCCTATACTAGTTTTGTAAGTAAAACAGAATTGAATAATTCTGTCTTCCTTCACTTTTAAACTTAAACATTTGTTCTTTCCTTTCCAATTCTTTTTCCTTAGTTTGACTTCTTATACAATATCTGCCTTAATAATCCATTTTCTTAACCTTGTTTATCGTTTAAAACTTTTGAAGTATTTATTTTTAACTCCTTTCTATGCAATTTTTCTTTTTGATTCTTAAAAATTTCCTCTTATTGTATCCTTTTACCAAGATAATTTACGTTTAGCATGGGAATATCGAAAACTAGTGGAGATAGAGAGACGATTAAATAGGGAAAGAATTGCAGTTTTACGAGCTCAATTTAATGACTTCTTTGTTTTTTGGAAAAAATGCATGGCTAACCAGATATATGGCAAAAATTATTTTTTTGTTATTTTGTCCGTCGCCTATATCTCTGTTATTTTTGACTTTAGCAAAAATGTGTAATTCATATTGATATTTGACGAAACCTCAATTGACAACAATTAGAAACTAAATGTTAATAATTGTCATTGTTTTCATGGCAATTTGAAAATTAAAAGAAAGTAAAGGCCATAATTTGTTTATTTATGAAAATAACTATGTCAAGTGGTACATCATTTAAATCGTCGAAAGAAGGCCTTTTTTTTAAGTTATGGCCGATTTTTTTTTCCTTTTTTCCAAAAAAACATAAGTTTGTGTCATAACTCAAAAATTATAGTCTAAATGAAAAATTCGGTTATACAGCGTTATTAAGCATATAATTGTTTATAACTTTCTCCTTTACATATTTTTTCTAAAGTCAATAACAACAGAGATATAGGCGTCGGACAAAATAATAAGAAAAAAATAATTTTGGCCAGCTATGCATTTTTTCTAAAAAAACCAAAAGCACATTAAATTGATCTCGTAAACTGCAATTCTCTCCCCATTTAATCGTCTCTCTATCTATGCTAGTTTCCGAAATCCCCATGCTAAACATCGGAAGAACTCACTCTGTATATGTTTAACATCAATAAAAGTTGATTAATAATGATATTTTACTTCTATCGTCATTTAATACTTTAAACTATAAAAGTAATAAATTTATAATCCTTTTAACTAAATTTTATCACTTTCAATTTCAAGATTTTTATTTTGCTATCCAAAATCAGTAATTTTTCATCTCTCTTTTTTTATTTTTAAATCCCCAGATACTTGTTTATATATTCTTTTAATATAAATCTCATTAATAATTCTACCTTTTACAATTGACAATCTTATGTCTTATTTCTTACATCTTTCTGACATTTACATCTAACATATACACATTACTTAATTTTACATCAACAACAATTCATTCAAGATTGAATTAAATTTAATGTCCTTTTAAAATTAAGATTTCATAACAATATAATATGAAAAATATGAATATAATAAAAAAATTAATAATGATAATCATCTTGTTCAAATGAATAATATCACAATACATACAGACAAACAAATTTCAGCAATTAGACCAGACATTGTACTTCAAGATAAAGTGGAAAACATCAAATACTTAATAGACATAGCTGTACCAACAGACAATAACATTAACAGCAAACACTCAAACAAAATTGAAAAATACATACCATTGAAGGTGGAACTACAGCGTATCTGGAAACAAAAAAATGTTTATACAATACTCTTCATTATATTAGTTAGTGAAATTGCATCAGTTATATAAAGGTCTCGAATCATTAGAATTACCATTCAAAGTCCACGAATTTTTTTTTAAACCCCTTTATTTAGAAATCTACATAAGAGTACTAATCTATTAGTTTTAGTTTGGTACTATAACAAAGTGACTTGGGTAGGTTATTTCGAATGAAACAATCTACATGCTGCTGAAACTAAATACTGTTTGTCCATTTGGTTGTATATAACTATGGATTTATGATTGTAACACCACTATACAGGCTGAATCATTTTCGGCCCTAACCATGGGGATCTCGCTTATTATTGGAGATAGAGTATAGGTTTAAATTTGGCAAAGTTGTTAAATTTTGTGTTTGTTATAAATCCATAAAGAAAATAGACCTGTGACAAATGACCTTCGTTATTAAAAAAAAAAACGCGAAAACCCCATTTTCTTCTTTTACCTGTAGCACCGACATTTGGCCTTGTAGATAAAAAATAAAAACACATCCTTGTGGCCATTTCTAAACCTCTATCCAGTGGTGTACTCTAAATTTTTATACGACGTTTCGTTTCTTTCTGGCCATCATCAACTATCTAATTTCTTATAGGCGCCATATTGGATTTAGACATCTTCAGAAAGAGTTTTTTTTCTGATATCAACCATGTGCCACATGCTGACTAAAGTTTTTGACATTAGGTTTTATTTGAAAGAATAAATTATAAGATTAAATAAGGTAGCCATGGAATTTCAATCTGTCAAACATTTCATTTATTGTTCATTAATAATACAAAAATGTCATACACTAACAAAGAGAAACGAGATATGATAAGTATTTTTTATTCTTCGAACCGAAATTCAACAGTAGCGAGTACAAGATATCTACAATTATATCCAGAACGACAACAGCCCCATCGTACCATTTTTCTAGATCTCGACAGAAATCTGGTCGAGAATGGATCGTTTACTAAGCCGCGTAATGGTCAAGACAACAGGAATTTAAATGATAATCGACAAGATATTTTACAAATGGTAAATTAAAAGCGTGTTTTCAAATTTCATGTTAATCTTGTATTTTTATAGATAAATAATAATCCATCAATTTCTACACGCGAAGTAGCGTCAGAATTAAATTTATGCCAGTCCAGAGTTTGGAGAACTTTACATAAAAGTAGGTTTAAACCATACAGGATCCATGTTAGTCACTCTTTACTGCCTGGAGATAATTTGAGAAGGCTAGAATATTGTAATTGGTTAATGGGAAGGATAGAAAATTACGAAAATTTTTTAAGCAAAATCATCTGGTCAGAAGAAACAAAATTTACAAATTCTGGAATGTTCAACAGAAATACGGAGCACTATTGGGCAGTACAAAATCCCCGACAAAACAGGGCTAGAAGACCACAACATCGTTTTGGAATAAACGTTTGGATGGGTATTTTGGCAAATCGTCTCTTAGGACCAGTTATGTATGAAGAACATTTAAATGGAGAAAGATATTTAAACATTTTACGTACATACGTATCTGACTATCTTGACGACAATATCCCATTAAATCAATTACAATATTTATGGTGGCAACAAGATGGCACACCAGCACACAATGCAGCTGTTGTTAGAAATTTCTTAAATCAACAGTTGCAAACCGTTGGATTGGAAATAGGGGAGTTGTTGAATGGTCTGCGAGATCACCTGATTTAAGTCCGCTAGATTTTTTTTTATGGGGATATGTTAAAAATAATATTTATAAAGTAGATGCGCCACAAAACATTGAAGAATTACGAGACAGACTTCAGAATGCCTTGGATGCAGTTCCTAGAAGAACTATACAAAGGGCAGCACAAAATGCCAGAAGGCATTGTTTACTTTTCTATGTATTTTTATTAATGTTTTTGTTATCTTGTACTCGCTACTGTTGAATTTCGGTTCGAAGAATAAAAAATACTTATCATATCTCGTTCCTCTTCGTTAGTGTATGACATTTTTGTATTATTAATGAACAATAAATGAAATGTTTGACAGATTGAAATTCCAAAGGCTACCTTATTTAATCTTATAATTTATTCTTTCAAATAAAACCTAATGTCAAAAACTATAGTCAGCATGTGGTACATGGTTGAAATCAGAAAAAAACTCTTTCTGAAGATGTCTAAATCCAATATGGCGCCTATAAGAAATTAGATAGTTGATGATGGCCAGAAAGAAACGAAATGTCGTATAAAAATTTAGAGTACATCACTGGATAGAGGTTTAGAAATGGCCACAAGGATGTGTTTTTATTTTTTCTCTACAAGGCCAAATGTCGGTGCTACAGGTAAAAGAAGAAAATGGGGTTTTCGCGTTTTTTTTTAAATAACGAAGGTCATTTGTCACAGGTCAAAATTTAACAACTTTGCCAAATTAAAACCTATACTCTATCTCCAATAATAAGAGAGATCCCCATGGTGAGGGCCGAAAATGAATCAGCCTGTATAAGTTTAGTCCCTAGATCAGAGGGTGTTATTTTTTCAACCGTCTTATTTTCCCGTTTTGACTAAATAGCCGTTCGGTTAGCACAATTGAGTAATGTGTCACTAGGTCACGATATTTATCACTGTGCTAAGCAATAGCTTCTTGAATGCTAGCAATCAGTAGGTTACGTTCAATGACGTAGTTGGGTACATATCTTAGGGCGTCAAGTATGGCACGTATCATTTTATTTTGGAACCTCTATAGGATCTCGGTGTTAGAATTACTGGCGGTCCCCCAGAGCTGGATACCCAAACTCCATATTGGTTTTATAACGGATTTGTATAGTAACAGCTTACTTTCGAAAGATAGCTGTGATCTGAGACCATTAGCCAATACATTTGATATAATTTACTACCTACTGTTTGTGTTTGTTAAATATATGTCTGCCATGTTTGATAAATATATGTGTCTGCCATGTGAGACGCCTATCGAGATGCATTTCTAGGTATTCTGTGGTATAAGCTTGTGGGAGTTCACAATCGTTGATTCTGACGGGTGAACAGGTGTCGCGTCGCAATGTAAAAGTGACATAGATTTGGATTGGTTGGCCCTCATACGCCATTTCGTGATCTAGTCTTGGATTTTATCTAAATTTTCCTGAAGATTTCTTGAAGCTATAATAGGATCAACATGAGATGCAAGAATTGTGTCGTCAGCATATGTTGCTACGTTTGTCAGCATAGTAGTTGGTATGTCAGCCGTATATAGTAAAAACGAGATTGGGCCTAATACGCTTCCTTGTGGGATACCAGATAAAATAAGACATAGATCGGTGTAGATGTTGTTATGTTTCAGAAGGAAATCTCTTAGTTAGTTAGTTCTCTGGTAGATCTTAGAAGTTGATATTGAGAGCGAGGCAACTATGTTTTCATTTTGTAGAATAGTCCATCATACCACACCTTATCGAAGGCTTGGGACATGTCTATGAAGGCCGCGGAGCAGTATTTTTTTGCTTCACAATCTGTGTTAATTTTCCTTTCCTGTAAGATTTCTAATATTCTTTTAACATAATTTTTTTTAAATATCGTCGAAAATATCGGAGGAAGACTTATTGGCCTGTAAGATCAAGGTGCTTCTGGCTTTTTGTCTGGTTTCAGGATCATGATTATCTGTGCTACCTTTCAGATATTTGGATAGTAGTTTAGTTTAAGAATGGCATTGAAAATAAATGTTAATAGTCTATTACCTGTTCCGGACAATTCTCGGAGAGCTTTGCCAGTGATGAGGTCGAAACCAGGCGATTTGTTAATATCAATTTCTTTTTGTGTGTAAAATTTTAAAGTTATAATTTGTTTGTACCAACAAATTATGAGCCTTTACACACAACAAAAAATAAATCGCAAAAATTTATTGGAAGCTATGTATATTTTGAAATACAAACATACTTAATAATCAACAATAATAATTGTTATTACGGAAAGTTGGCTTGATAATTCAGGTTCGAGCTCCGAATTAGTACCTCCATGATATAATATTGTAAGGTGTGACAGAAAATTTTCTCTTGTGGATCGCTTGTGGTGGTGTGTTTGTTGCTTTGTCAAATGAAATTTCTTATGAAGTCGTTGACAATATTTGCTTTTCCTCTATTGTTCCTTTGGTTGATGTAGTTATTTATAATTGTAAACTCGGGTTAACTGAGTTTTATCTTGTGGCTGTTTATATACCACCGAATATTTCACTCCACGACATCGATCTTTTTTATGAAGCCCTTGAGACCATTTTGATTGATCAGCCTGTTCTCCTACTTGGTGATTTTAACTTGCCGCAATTTATAAATGATCCATTATCCTGTGCTAAATGTTGTGCTTTTAATTGTTTGTGCAGTCCTTTAAAGCTTAAACAATTGAATACTTAACCAATTGCAACAATCGTCTTCTTGACCTTATTACTGCTAATTTTACATCTGAATTAACACCTGAGAATCATCCACTTGTTTTAGTCGATTTGTATCATCCGCTACTATCTATCTCTTTATCTTTTTCTACTTCCTGTAACACATATAACGCATTTCCTTCAAATAATAACTTACGATATAATTTTCGTAGAGCGAATTATTTTCAATTGTATGATGATCTTCTTCATGCGGATTGGTCATTTTTGGAGGGTTTTACTAATGTTGACTATGCACTTAAGAAGTTTTACAATGTTCTATATAACTTATTGGATGAGTCTGTTCCCAAATATTCTGCTAAAGCAAATAAATCGAAATATTCGTTATGGTTCTCAAGTAATATCATCTCTAACTTGAAATTAAAAGAATATTATCGACGCAAATGGAAGTCTTACCGTACCCACTTCTTTTATGACCAATTTCAACGACTTCAGACCATTTGTAGGAGAAATATAGCTACCGTTTATGCCACCTATCTCAGAGAAGTTGAACAATCTCTCCAGGTTGATCCGAAAAATGTGTTTCAATACATTTATTCTAAGCAGGGCACCACACGTATACCTAACGTATACCTAAAACTCTGTTTCATAATAATACCCTCCTGGATTCTCCTCAAGGTATCGTTGATGCATTTGCCAACAAATTTACTTCTGTTCACTCTATGAGTAGCGATTTCACTTACATTCAAGAGAACACTAATTATACTCCTTTTATATTAGCATCTGTAACTGAAGACGAAGTACTTAGTATTATGGCAAAATTTCCGCAAAAAAATATTGCGGGCCATGATTCAATTCCCAGCTTTATCTTGCATGATGCAAGATTTGCCCTTGTAACACAGTAACACCTTTGTAACTTTTATTATTAACATGACAATTCGAAGTTCTACATTCCCAACTATCTGGAAGCGAACGAAGATAAGTCCAGTATTCAAAAAGGGCGACAATGTGCATGTTTATAACTATAGACCCATATCAATATTGTCTAATTTTCCTAAGGTATTAGAAAGTGTAATTTGTTCCTGTCTGCATCACAACACCAAATCCTACATTTCTCCATTTCAACACGGCTTCATGCGGGGAAGATCGACAGTGACGAATATTGTGACAATTTGTCAGTTTATTAGTGAGCATCTCGATACTCGTGGTCAAATTGATGTCATATATACAGAGTTTAGTAGTGCTTTTGATGTTATTGACCATAGAATTTTACTTACGAAATTGTCTGCGTTTGGGTTAAGTCCTTCCCTACTTCTTCTTCTACAGTCTTACTTAAGTAGTAGACTTCATTATGTCTTCTATAACGGCTATAAATCCTTTGAATTCTCTCCTCGAACTGGAGTCCCACAGGGTTCACATTTGGGTCCTCTCGTATTTATCTTGTTTTTAAATGATTTATTATCGTCTCTGTCTTGTCCACTACTTTCCTATGCAGATGATCTGAAAATATATTCCTCCATTAAAACAGGGGACGACGTGTTGCATTTGCAGGAGAATTTGAACATTCTTTCCTAATAGTGCTCCAACTGTAAATTGGGATTGATCATCGAGAAATGCTGCTACGTCTCTTATACAAAAAAAGTTAATTTTATTGACTCCAGTTATTTTATAAATCATTTAATACTTAGTAAGGTTGATAATATAAAGGACCTTGGTGTTTTGTTCGACTCTCGCTTAACTTTTGTGTCACATATCAATAACATGTGTCTCGCTGCTTCGAAGACATTAGGTTTTGTTCTGCGTACCTGCAAATTCTTCTCTTCTGTCTTTATTCAGAACTATGTACTATAGTTTTGTGCTCAGGAAGTTAGAGTATGCTTCTCCTGTTTGGTCGCCTCATTATATTTATCTTCAGTTATCCATTGAAAATTTAAAAAGGTATATAACCCCTTACCACAATTATTAGTCGTATCCTAAATACGTATTTCGACAACTAAGTTGTCATCATCAGTAGGTAAAAACTACTAATTAAAGTCACACGGGGCACAATAAAGTAAGATAAACGCTTCCGCACAACTACTATACACTGCAACCCTGTAAAGACTGAAATCCATTGAAACGTTACAACGGCGTTTTTATCATTTAAAATTGATGGCATCTATCCCGAGCGAAATACGGACTATAATTTGCTACTTGGAAGACATAGTTTACAATCGTTAACCCATCGACGAGATACTCTGCGAGCGAGATTTGTGTGGAATATTGTTCGTGGTACCATTGACTGTCCTTATTTACTTTCCTCTGTCAAGTTTCACGTTCCTCGTATATCCTCTCGTTCCTCTCCTACCTTTGCTTTACCTTTTTCTAGGATCAACTTGGTGCAGGGCTCTCCGCTCGTGACTATGTGCCGAATTGCTGAGGTGTTTTATGAAGACATTTTTTTCAATGCCATAGCATAGAGAACAAAATAAAATCTTTTTTTTTATTGTTTTCATGTGTTACATGTGTGCATGTATTTCTTTAGGTTTATTTTTAGATATAATTATCTTTTTATTTTATGTTTTCTTTTTATACATATTGCTATGAACTTTTCCCCACAAATATTTTGAAAAGTTTAATTATTTTTGAGTGTACTATTATTTTGAATATTTGTTGATATTATTATTATTGTGTATTACAAATAAATTAGCTTTATATATCTATATGTATCCACTACACATGTTGCCACAAGATTTTTAATTTTTTCTTTGTATATAAACCCAATGTACAGATATTTTTTATTATATACTTGAAATTAACAGCGTTTTATTATTATATTATAAGGCCCTAATTTATAGTCAATACGGCCCCTAGATTCATACGTTGCAAATAAGTAAACCGTACCCGTTCAATAAGGAGACCAAGTATAATAATTATCATCACAGAAGGTGGTGCAATAAAAGCATTAGAGCCGTTCAAATTTATATTCTTATAATTTGAAATAAACGATAATATATTAGTAATGATAGGTAAATCCTGAATTCACAACTTCACTAAAGAATTTATATAAAAATCTTTGCAAAGTTAAAGAAATTTCATTTATTTTCACTGATATTTCTTTGTCGTAATCTTCGATACTTTGCAATTATCGTATTTTCTAATTAAGATATGTATGAAACGAGTATTTCTACTATTAATAAAAATCATAGCGTGATATAAGCATTTTATAAACTGAATCTCTTAATAAAAATAATAAGTAAATAACTACCGCTTTTTGTAATAATTTTATTAACATAAGCTTATGTTATTATAGCTTCGATCTCTTCAATCGTTACCATACAAAATACGATATAGGAATGTGAAATTTTTTGTTTCAAAATAGGAAAATGAGAGATTACAGGGGTCACTGATCATAAAATGAAATATTTACAATGTATTATTCCAGAGGTACTGTACATATTTATACAACAGGTTCCTTTAAAATTCATGCTGTACTATTTGCCTAATGGATTATATATAAATCACTTTCGTCCTTTAATTTATTAGTTTTCGGATTATTGTTATTTGCTGTTTGTGTTTATTACTAAAAAGCAGTAGTCTCATTTTTCAGTGTAATTATTTGCGTTTTATAAGTGCTGATATTGTCAATTTTATTTAGAATATCAGAAAATAACGAAACTGGTGCTATAGTACAAAAATGAAATATTTATTTAGAAAACTTCAAAAACTGCCCTTCAGTACTCTAAAGGACAGTTCATTTTCATTCTGTGGAATACACTTGTCCCATCATTTTGTCTACCTGTAATAAACATCTGAGAAACCATTTTTTGATAGTCTATTTAGTATACCCATCATTGATTCGTTGAGCTCTAAATTCGACTCAAATTTTTGAGCTCTCAATTTTTTCTTGATTTCAGGAAACAAATGGAAGTCACATGGAGCAAGGTCAGGTGAGTAGGGAGGGTGAAGCATAATTTTGACCTCCAATTCTTCAAGTGTTCGATGACAAATCGCTGATCTGTGGACCGAAGCATTGTTGTGATGCAGGATCCAACCGATGTCTTGATAAAGCGGCGGTTTTTTCTTTAATTTCGCCTTTAGGGTACGTCGAAGTACATTAGAATACTACTCTATAGTTACTGTATGTTCTTTAGGTATAATGTCATCATAAATAATACCTGTTTTATCAAAAAACATTAAGTACACACGTCAGAGTTTTCGTCTTCTGCGGTCTTGGACTGCCTTTGTGCTTCCATTGGATACTTTAAGACTAGCTATGAAAGAAACGAGTTAGAAACCAAAAATAAATTTTTCAACGCAAGAACCATTAACACTAACACAGTTATTCCAACGTTTCTCTAATAACGCTATCCCTTGGAAAAAAAGTCTTTTGGTAATTCCCCAAAATACGACCCTACAGCGTTTTCACATTTTCCATTCGATAAAAATCGACGACCTCTGTGTTTTTTGAGTTTTCGAAAGAGATAATAGTCACAAGGGCGAGGTCGGGACTGTAGGGTGGATGTTTTAACTCCTCAAAGGCGCATTCACTGATTCCTGCTTGAACAATTCGTGCCTTATGCAGTGCAGAAGTAGAGTTTTCTGAGCAAAATTTTGGTTTTTTTTTTCACGTATACCGATGTTCAAGTTCTTAATTGTGTCTTTGCAGACATTTCCCGTTATTGTAGGTCTTTTTGGCATATACTCAATTAAGAGAATCACCTCTGCATCGCAGAAAACTATTGCTATCACTTTTCCCGCAGAAAATTGCGTTTTTCCATCTTGGGCGGTAAAGAGCCCATATGAACCCATTGTATGGACTTTTGTTTTGTGGAATGATCCCAGTTGTGTACCCAAGTTTCATTCCAGTTACAATTCTATTTAAAGAGAGAGCAGCCTGGGAATCCATCGTGTCGATACTTTGCTCATTCCCCAATGTTCGTGTAGAATTTTAAAAACACTCCTATTTCTCTAGCAATTACTGAAACTTTTACTTGGCAGTCAGTTAATACCAAATCTTCAACTTTGATGATGTCGAACAACTGCCCCAGAAGAAGTTTCCCTGTTGGTATCCGCGAGTTGTGCAAGGCAACTCCTGCAGCACTGGACTTGTTTAAAAATTTAGATATTAGTGTATAAGTAATTTTTATGACCTTCTTTTTGCCATAAAGGTGATTATTTATAACGGATGTTCAGAAACATTCGAAGTCAAGTGGGCTCTGAACAAAAAATCGTATATCTTTACTTAAGTACATTTGCCTGTATGATAACTAGAGAACGGACATTCTTACCACATGACTAAGTTCTCCGAATCAATAGCCGTTGTCCATTGTTAACGCTGCGAAAAATCAGGTGGCCGAGAAAGTCAAACACAAATACTTCATTGTATTACGGCGGGATGTACTCGGCGAAGTTTATAAACATTTCCAATTGCGGATTGCGTTTAATGGAATATATCCTCCGAATACAATCGCTGTGTTGTCCATTGTAATCGCAACAGACCAGATGGCCGGGTAACACAATAAATACTTCATTGAATTACGCCGAGTCATGTGGTAAGAATGTCCGTTCTCTAATGATAACCTATAAAATTGTATTAAGTAAATGTATCAATCTATATCAGACATGACTTCATATTTTCAAGGACTACTTTGACATCGAATGTTTATACATATAATATTTATGCATTAATATTTAACGTTTCTCTGGTTTTCTAAACTTCGCTTCTCATACGAAATAAATTAAATAACTTTAAAAACAAAGTGAAACTAAAGCTAATAATATTTGAGGAGCCATTTTTAATAATTGAATTGATTCGACTATTACTTGAGGAAGATCCACAATTTAAACTAGAAATAAGATTAATAGTTAAAATTTCCACTTTATTAATATGTCATCGTAAAACGTTAATTGTTTAACCAACACAGTGGCTTCGTCAGGTACGTATTGTTACAAACTGTTTGTAACTTGCCTTAGTACGTACCTGACGAAGTCACTGTGCTGACGAAACAATTGTAATTTTACGATCACATACTAATAAAGTGAAGATTATAATTTATAACTATTAGTTTTATTGCTATTTTACATTTTTTAACGAAAGAGAATTTGTATTGATACTGAATAAAGGCAACTTTTTATTTTCTGTTAGACAAGTAACTTTCGAAACATAATAAACAACTTCAACTCTAATTTCGTACAAATTCTTGTATTATCAATATCGAGCGATTAATAAATTTAAATATAGTCATATTTATAAAGCGATTAGATAGACATATCGTAAATAAGTTGTATTTATAAAAGAAAAATTGATATTTTTTTCAATGAACTTTAAATTATTTATTCATTTATTTATGTAAATTCAGAACGAAATAGAAATTGTTTTGTTACAGGACTGCTGTAATTACTTCACTATTATTATTACTTTTGTTTTAGAGAATAGCTGCTTATCTCACTCTAGGACAGAGATTCTCAACCTTTTTAGCACCGCGATCCCTCCAAATAGTAAATGTAAATAAAATTAATATTTATCTGTGGTTTTACCTCATTAGATGAAAAACCACAGTGCGTTGTTTGCTTTCAAGTTCTCTTTAATGGAAGCAAGTCGAACTAATTTTGATGACTTCAATCAAAATTAATTCGACACTTGGAAACTGAACATATTCATAAAAACAAGACATTGGAATTTTTCGAAAGAAAATTGCATAGCTTGAGAAATAAACAAATTTCTATTTGTAAATTAAGCCAAACTGATAAAAGTGTACTTGAAGCATCTTATCTCGTAGCATTTAGAGAAGCTAAGATGTCCAAACTCCGTATAATCGCCGAAAACTTCATATTGCCTGCTACAATTGATATGGTCAGTGTTTTAAAAGCGAAAAAATTCCGCTTACTAACGACACAATATCAAGGCGAATTGGTGACATTGCTGCCGATATTCGCGATCAGATAATTCAGCAAGTGAGTTCAAGTGAGTTTTTTTGGTATACAATTTGTTGAATCAACAGATGTATGAAACATGTCTCAGTTCATGAGTTTTGTGACGTATTAATGTGATAGGGGCACATCAATCAAAGAAAATATGTTGTTTCGCAAAACAGTACCGGGTCATGCAATAGGACAATGTCTAATAACTAACAGCATTTATATTTATTTATATACCCATTTATGTCCACGATGTTTATTTCACGACGATAACTGGTCGAATGAATCATCCTTCCTTTGAGTGTTTATATTGTAAGCCAGTGATTTTGGATTGTCCGCTTTCTAGAGAAACCGGGAGTCCTTTGACGTGCACAGCCGGTGACGTCATCGCTTAGATCACTGGCTGACATACCGTCGCATGACGCACATCAAAATATTTAAAAGTGCGTTTTTATTGGCACACTTACACTATATTATTAAGTTGTTTTGAAGAATTACTGAAGAAACAATATTTTGAAAAGTCTTGAGGTCATCTGCATAAGTTGTGCAATCCAGAAATTCCAACAGATGGGTAGAAAAGAAAGATGTCAAACATCAGAGGCTCTAAATTCAACCCCTGAGGCTCACCATTTGATGATAAAAAAGAAGACAAGAAATCACTATAATGAACGTAGCAAATCGTCTTAACTCAAAATAAGATTCGAAGATTTTAGAAAATCCCAAGCGTGATAATTTATAAATAAAAGAAGAATCATCTGTAGTAATATTATAAGAACTTTGAATTTATCGATAATTTCACTATTTCATAATTTCAATTTGTTGCATAGCGACGAATGCGAGTGTCAGTTAATTATCGCTGATTGGTTCATATACGTATGCGTAAAATAATCATATAAAATAATAATATTTTATCGAACATTTTACTAATTTCAATATGATTACTCGGGACCGGACTCGAGAGGCCGATGATTCATTGCCCACGGGCGTATTACTGAAAATTTTTATTTTTAAAGAGTTTTTAATTTTATTTATATAATTGGAAAACAGAGAGATGGTGATCTTTAAAATACGAAATACACTTCTATTTGTTCATTTTGTAGTTCAAGTTGAATAAAGGAGTATTAACTAGCAATACTTTTTCAAGGTTCTCTTGAGTAAAATTTGTTCTCTTTAAATGAAATACATCCGTGTAGATAAAAAACGTCTTTTCTATATCGCAACTGGTTATAGGTGCATACTGGAAATATTCTTTTATCTCAGCGTCTTTAGCAGTTAGATTTTGAGGCATTGTCCCCATACACAATTGCCGTAATGTTATTAAATCGGAATTTCTATTAAAAACTGCGTCTAATTTTGCCGAAGGCCACATCCGAAGTCACTTGGAATATTTTTCAAATTATTAATAACCACATCTAATGTGGTTAATCCATTATTTAATTTGAGACTTTAATTTTCAAAATAAGTGATTAGTTTTGTCAAATTTCCAAAGTGTTCCTGAAGAAAGAACAAGTGATTTTTAAATTTGAAATTTGCATTAATTCCTTGCACTCAGAAATACTTCGAGCATCGTCATTTAAACATGTAACGAAATTTTGCATAAAAACTAGTAGTTTCCAACCATGTTCTCCATCTAGTTATTACTGGAGAGGGAGGCAGTGACAAAGATGAAAGTTTTTCACTGTAAAGAGCTACTCTCAATGGTATTTTTCTGAAAACTTTTTTAAAAGCGGATACAAGTCTATCAACTTACGGAAAGATGTCACAGATTCTGTGGAGAGCATGTGCTACACAAGTAATATGCAGCATATTAGGATATGTTTCCTTTAATAGTCTGCCTATTTTTAACATATTTGCAGTACTGTCAGTAACAAATAAAAGTATTTTTTCTTTGTACCTGTCATCCTAATGAAGCATTTATTTCATATTCTCGTAAATGGTTTTAGTTACTCTTTCCGCATCAACTGTATTTATAACTTTTGTTGCTATTACATATGCGTTATATAGAATAGTTGGATGTAGTACACCAGCTACAACATTTACCACACAGCGTCCTAATATATCGACAGTTTCGTCAGCACTTATCCATAGGTACTGATTTGAAAGATGGCTTCTAATGGGTTCTACTGCTTTCGTGTCGCACTCAGAAACATAATATTTGCGTAAAGTGGATTCATCAGAACATCTTGACCAGTATAATTTTGGAGAAATGTTTTGAAGGTGGAATTATTAAGTTTATTTAATGGAATATTTGCCGCCATTAAAGTATCACAGAGTTCTTCGTTAAAAGTGTCAGATTCCAACGGGTCTAATTTCTGTGAATTCTTGGAATTTTTTAACGATATTTTACAGACTTTGCAGTAAATTTTGGAATTCCTGGCAATGGACCCTTAATCCATTGTTTCACGATGCCATTCTCGACGTTGTTCCATATCATATCTGAAAAAGTAACTTAAACAACGTTCTAGATCTAAATAAATGAAAATTAAAAATGTATGCGTAAGTTATTGTAACTTAACGAAACTCACTGGACGCTTACGTCAAAATAATTCGGACAGGTAGATTCGATGAACCGATATTAAACAGGACCTATTACAAAAATTACGAAGTATGTAACTATGTAATTAACAGTAATTAACAATAATGAAAAAAATAAACTAAATCACCGTACTTTATTTATCTTACAAAATATAAACTAATAAACAAAATAAATTGTAAAAACTCCTCCCGCTTCTATCTATGCCCTTGAAGAAAGGAATTTAATTGTAATATTGAAGTAATTGCGTCACAGTTCAATGACAAAAAGCAGATGTGCGGTTAACCGAATGAATAGTGCTATTCAATAACTGCGTGTTGTACTTAGCGATGTTACAGACTATTTATATGATCCATCGTAATTTCGACCTGATGCGTCCGGTCTCTAATGATTATTACATCAACTTGGTGACGACTATGAAGAGGCTCATTATGTCGACTAGGTTTGTAATAGCAGATTTTTTGCTAATAAAACCATGTTGATGAACCGAGAGTTGAGATTAGACGCAGCTATAGAATTTGTGATACAAAAAAAATTAAAATACCTGAGCATAACTCGAATGAATCTATGTGGGGCTGTAATTCTCTATATTACTACAGAAACCTTTCTTATAAACTGGCTATATCTTTCCATTTTCCAAAAGTTGGGGAAAGTGCAGCTTTAAATACATACTCGTATAACAATCTCGAACAAAGATTGTTATACGAGAATAACACATTCTCATAACTAAATATTTTTGTTAAATTATTTTTTTTATGCACAGTATATATACATATGTACAGTATGTATATTAACGAAATTTTAATCAAAATGTAGGTAACTACGGGTTTGATTAAAATTGCCGGGAAGTATCGATAACATATGACATCATGTTACACGTAATATAACATATTAATAGAAATAATATCAACATTACATATTCATTTTATAGAGTCAAAATATTGATTCAAGAAATTACATTAAGATGAAAAGCACACGAGGTTCTAACTATTAAAATACTGTGGCAGTAACCATTTTATAAAACTTCGATCATTTGCAATAGAATATCTTCGTGGTCTTCGTCCAAATACTCATTGCATTACAGGTACGTTATGGTCCCTGACCAATTTACTAGGACCATCTACTGATATAAAGATATTATTAAAATACTAGAAGAAAATAGCAATTTATCCCCATAAATTCATTTAAACTTTGGGAGTATTCGGATATAACGTGCCATCGAAAAAATTCATAATTGAGAAGACTGTGAAATTGGGTTGATACTTTAACCACTTCCACATAATGACATTTATTATTTGACATTGAAACTATAAGTTTGTGTCAAATTTTTCAAAACTCTTATTAAGAAAATTGTTTGTGTTTAGATGTAAATGGACAACATTTTCAACAACTTCTGTAGCTATATGTAAATTTTGATTATGATTTCGATATAAAATAAATTATTTGTTTTCTTTTTTGTTGTAGTATCATTTCAATGCCATAACCTTTTTTTACAATGAAACTAAATAAAACTATCAAGCATCAAGTAATGCGTCATTATGTGGAAGTGGTTAAAGTACCAACCCAATTTCACAGTCTACTCCAATTATGAATTTTTTCGATGGCTGGTTACAACTATTTAAGTAATATTTAATGATTCCATCTTTAGGTTTGATGATTTTAATCAATTTCAGCATAATACGCATGAATGCCTTCATGATAAATTTTTACGTAATTTTTCTATGTAGGAGGTGCTACCCAGAAATTTCCGGAATGTGAAAAAAACACAGTAAATTGACCTTACAACTTATTCACTATCACCCCCGTCAAAGTACTCTTCTTCCGCATGAATACACCGATCCCAGTGACTTGTCCGTGACTGCAAGCAATGAAAATTTTCGCGAGTTAAGGCGTAAGTTTGTATTTCCCCAATCGTCTCAAAAAGGCGTTCTTTAAGCTTCTGTTTCAACTTTGGAAACAGGAAGAAGTCACAAGAGCGCGAGTAGAAGGTCGTATCACGTAACCAGAATTTTAGAAAATTTGAATCCTCCTCCCCTTTGTCAACAAAAGTAAGCAAAGCTCTTACCCCCCCTCATCTGCTTACGTAAGCTTTATTTGTATTCATGAGTAAAGGACGGATTATATGCAGTTTGCATAAATTTGCATATTTGCATAATATATGCATTTTGTATATTATTTGTATATTTTGTAGTAATTCAGCATTTTTGCATATTTTAAGTATCCAACTTTTACTTACTTACTAAATCAAATTTATTATAGGCATTACTAAAAATATGTCGTGGATGTAACAAACAAAAATTAAACAGCTCTCTTTAAATTAAAAATAGTATCTTATTAAGCCTCTTTTCGTTACTTTTCCGATAAGCGTCTCCAAAAATTTATTAATGCTCTTCCCATACATTCAGGCCGAGACAAAATTCCAGGAAAGCAAATACCTTAAAACTTCCAAATAAATACAAAAATACATTTTACCAGAAAATTAGGAGTATATGTGTTTCTTTGCTACTCGGAGAAATTTATTCATTCCCATATTCGAAAGTAATTTTATTTTAAACGTCATTTTACGTTGGCTTTTCGAAGTGTAAACTTGTGAGTTGTGATATATAATAGCAAAAATGCAGAAAATAGTAACAATCCCTGGATGGATTGCGCCTTATTCAGAATTGCGTATGGATGGAGGAAAAGTGTTTTGCGTAGCATGCTACAAGATTGTGAGTAAAATTTTAAGTTTATTTCCTCTTATTAATTAATTAATTAAGTTTTTAATTATTCCATTATCTTTTACTAACATTTATTTTATAAGCAAACAACCGATGATGTGATTTTTTTTTTGCAGACTACAAGTGAGAGAAAGTTCCAAGTCGACCAACATATGAAAACTCGATCTCATGCTGCAAAACTAACAAAGATGAAATTGGCGAAGAAGATTCAGCAAACATTACCGCAATGTTTGCCATCAACTTCCAAAAAATCGGAACAAGAACAATTTAATGAAGATTTGTGTCAATTGTTTGTGTCGGTAGATATTCCACTACATAAATTAAACAATTTAAATGTCAAGTTATTTTTGCAAAAGTACATCAACAAATATAACATTCCCGACGAGTGCACGTTAAAAAAAATTATATTCGCTGTATCTCTGCAGAAACATTGAATAGCATTAAGAAGGTTGTTGCAAACAATTGTCTTTATATATGCGTAGATGAAACTACTGATAGTGTGGGCCGATACGTAGTTTATTTAATGATTGGTGTCCTTAACGTATCGATTCCACCAAAATCTTATTTAATTTCATCCAAACAGTTGGAAAAGGCAAATAATTTGACAATAACAAGATTTATACAGGACGAACTGGCAACTGTCTTCTTACCGGAATCGATTCCAATAGAGAAAATTCTATTGTTTTTGACGGATGCTGCACCATACATGGTGAAGGCAACTTTCAACTTTACCCAAACTTAATTCACACAACTTGCTTGGCGCACGGACTAAATCGTGTTGCAGAAGAAGTCAGAAACCATTTTCCCTTAGTAAATACTTTAATTAGTAGTGTTAAGAAAGTATTTTTAAAGGCCCCATTACGAGTTCAGTTTTACAAACAACATCTACCCGGTGTTCCGCATCCTCCTCAACCAGAAATCACATTATGGTAAACGTGGTTGGAGGCTGCTATTTTTCATGCAAATCATTATGAGGGAATAAAGATAATTATTATGGATCTTGATAGGGATGCACAATATGTAACAGACGCCCAAAAGGTGTATTCCAGTAAAGAAATACCACAACAGTTGGCGTTTATTAAAGCCAATTACAGTTTTATTTCCACTTCTATATTGCAGTTGGAAAAAACAATTTATGTCACTAATCGAGAGCGTTCAAATAATAAACAAATTTAAAAAGTCATAATTTGATGTTAAGGGTGGAGTGGGACAGTCCGTGTATGAAAAATATTTAAGCGAATAGGAAAAATTAGGGTTTTAAAAAGCTAAAGGACATTGCTAAAATCTTGTGTGGTGATTCAGTAGAAAATATTGAGTTGACAATAGATGATATTTCTAATTTGAAATATGCTCCTATAACAAGCGTCGACGTAGAACAAACCTTTTCAATATATAAATACTACATGTTTTCAGACAAGCGTCACAATTTTTCTGTAGAAAACTTTGAGAAATATGTGATTATAAATTGTTTTCATAGTTAATTATGTTGTAAAATGTTCTAAATAAACTTGTAGTAAATGTAATATAATATTTTTTTCTACAGTATTCCATTTTCTAAAATTCCTCGTATTTTTTTTACCTGGATATTTTTCATAAGGAAGTGCATATTTAGGCTGAAACATCTGCATATTTATGCGCATATTTTGAGTTTTTTTTTTGCATATAATCCGGCCTTTAATTATAAGAATCAGAAACATAGAATAGCACAAATAAAAATGGTGAGTTAAAAGCAAAAACATCGACCAGAAGTAGTATGAAATGCAAAAATAATATTGAAAAGAAAGAAATCGATTTCTAATTCCCGATACCCGCAAGGGTAAAAGAGCAAATGCAATACTTTAGTTTCCAATTAATTGAAGAATTAACATATTTTCTATATACTGGTACTAAAATATTACTCTAAAGAACTACGCATATATTCATGTAAAAGAACTCATGTGTAAACGTAATGTCAATACATGCATGCATGTATACATAAAACGTGTTTAACAGCAGAAATCCAGATCAATTTTCAGCTGTATAAGCGGCCATGAAGAATGTTTTAAGTTACAGTTACAGTTTGAACACAAAATAAAACATCACCTGTAGCACTAGGAAGTTCACACACAGGGGATTTATACGGATCACCCCAAGTGTGCTTTGTTAACGGTTTTATTTGCAGACATTGGTTTAGACATTTAGACACGTGCTTGTTTTCATGTTACCCCTAAAAAAGTATGTTAATAATACAATAACACTAGTGCTCATCGTTGAGAACTCTTCGACGTTTTGTAACGGACATGCACCAACGTTGTACATTTTAAAAAATATATTACTGCACAATATGTATATATACACATACATTCATCGTCATTTATTATGAGAGACTCGACGTATTGTCAGTGGTATGAAATATCTAAACTTAAATATTTAATCAATACGTTAGTTAATTTTACGAGATGGAAATACAGAGTTAAAACTAACGGTTTCTAACCTACAAACGTTACAAAAATTATTTCAATTAATACAAAAAATATTCGTTCAATCTTTCCTCTAGAGCATCACCTCTCAATCTGGGGGTCGCGGTGATCTTAAAGGGGGGATCGCGAAATAATCTAAATAATAATGAAAAATAAAGTCATTTATTATAAACATTTTACTTACAATATAATGTAATGGTTGCATTTGTTTTTCATTTAAAAGTTTATCGTGAATCTACGTTAGAAACGCACAAAAGCAAATTGTTTTCGAGTGATAAGAAACGATTCCTGTATTTAGTTTTTAGCGCGACCATAGACAAAACTCTTTTCACAGAGATAACACGTGGCGAAAGGGATTAATATTTTCAATGGTTCTGTGACTAAATTTCCATATTCATTTCGACGAGCAACCCAAAACGTATTTAAATCTTCAGATGTAAATTGCAGTTGTAGGGGCTTTGTCGGCGGACATTTCGATGAGCTGGTCGTGAATCTGAACTAGTAACTTAGCAGCGGCAACAAAGTTTTTACTAAATGGATTCAGTACCCATCTCTTCGAGAAATCATTTTTATCTTCCGGGAAATACCCCCTCAACTGAGTTTTCAGCTCACGCAAATGCATCTTCAAGTAATCTGTGGTGAATAATAGTGTCTTGTTCAATCAAATTCTTCTGAATATAATCCCGAAGTGAGTAAGAATTGCTATCTACTCGCAAAGCTGGTGCAGCGAAGGCGTGTGAAGATGGTCGAGATGAAAAAAAAACTGTAAAAGTATGGGAGCTTCTATTTATTATATACGCCCTTAGTCAGTGGAGAAGGGTGTGGGTGACTAAAATAAAAGTTCGAAGGTAGCGCCACACAGTTTTGCTTACGGAAGCTCAGACTGAAAACTAAGAAAAGAGATTGCGCGATTTTCGGCGCATGCACATACAAACTACTCAAATTCATGCTATATATCTAGACTTACTAAGTTACTTACGTACTAACTCCAAAATTGTTGCCCAACATACCTGAAAAGGAAATTGCTACGAGGAGTGCCAAGGCAAAGAAAAAAAAACTTATGAACAAATAATTCGTATATTCACGATCAAAGGAAAATAAATTATTATAATATAATTAAGTTAATGGATGTATTATATTTAAGTATTGACTAAAATCAAATAAAGAAATATTAATCAATTGAATTTTCACTCTGTATAATTATACCGACTGTATGTTAAGGTAAAAAAAATATATATAACTCTATACAAAATCCGAAACTAGATATCGCAGAAAGGTGAACACGGTACGGTAAACATAATATCTAAAAAGTTGAACGTAATAATACTGTTAATTGAAAATGGAAAATAATTACTTAAGTTAGTTACATTGTTTATTCCTGTAGATTTTTTTTCTAAAGATACCATTAGAGATAAATTCACAATAATTTTATAAACAGAAATAGCGATAGTCAACATATCCTACTCACAAATACAAATGATTAAAATTCTAAATTCAAAATTATGAAATTACAAAAATGCGTCGTCATTTATCGACACCTGCATGTATGCAAAAAAAGAACATCAGTGGTCACGTACGACACACCAAAAACAATTGTGACCGCAGAAGAAATTACTATAAAGTATATAGATATCGGAATATGCTACAAAATTTAGATTTTAATTTCCAAAATACGAAAGAATAATTTGGCCTTAAATGCAAGTAAAAAAAATAGTTTAATTCACAAGAATGAATTCTCTCAAGTTTTACTATACAAGATATATTAAATTTTAAATGAGTTGGGCAAATTGGGCAAAATAGGAAAGCAATATATGTAAAAAAAAATTATAAGACGAAATTTAAATTACACAAAAACTTTAATACGAATTACTCGATATCCTGTCCTTGTCTGTCGAAGATGGTAATTAATTCCTCAGGTCGATCGCTGTTCGGGGAATTAGATGACCATAAATTGCCCTTGAAGTATAGGCTGCAGTGCTCATGAACTCTTCAGCAGGAAGCTATTTTTTTCTGTTTACGAAGAAGAAATGGATCGCCACGCAAAAACCAGGGTTGGGTTATATTTCCTCAAATCTACGTAAGTCGCAAACGGTAATTGGCTGTTCCAAAAATTAGAATTCACTTTTTGACATGATCCGTTCATGAACGATGCATTAACTAAAGGTCAAAAATGCGTGAATAAATTTCCATTAAGAAGATGTACACTCCTAATTTTTTAAACAACTTTACACTACCATACACTACCAAAACGTATTTAATATAAGATACCAGAACTCGTCAATAAATAATGAAGACTATTAATCGATATTAAAAAGGGAAATTAAGGCGTAACAGAACATATCCAAATTTTTGCTCTGAATATCAAGCTTCTCAATGAAAGCATGAACTTTGTCTCTCATTAAGAATATGTTTTTCACGTCCTTCTAAATTCATATTCAAGTCGTTTAAATGCGAAGATACATCAGCTATGTAAGCCAACAACAACATACACTAATTATTCTGTAAAAACTGTGAGAATGGCCTTTGTTTATCCTGGAAAAATATTATTAATTCATCTCGCTGTACCAATACTAATACTTTCACTCGCGATAACCATCTTACTTCTGTATGGCTAAGAAGAGATTTTTTATTTTCGCCTATTTCATCGCACATTTTAGCAAATAATATTTTGTAACGGTCAGTATCTTTAATAAAATTAACAATTTTTACAGGTTCACAAAGAATTTGAATCAGATTTTTCGGCAAGTTTCTTTGCTACAAAAGTGTGTCTGTGGAGGAAGCAGTGCGTGCATTCCGCTCTTGATATAGACCATTGATTCCCAAAGTGGTCCAGGTGGACCCCCAGGGGTCCACGGGAGACTCGACGGGGGTCTACGTTGGCGTGACAAAAAAATGGGGGGTCACAATTCGTAAGCGGGGGTCCACGAAAGTTTCGATAGTGAAGAACTAAAATGTAGGCTTGAGTTCGCCTATCAATGTAGGCAGATAATATTTTAAGAAGCTCAGCGACTGTCAGTTGTAAAAACTTGCATATTCCATATTCAGTACAACGTGTCGAGACTTGCAAAGCGCTGCCGCTGCCGCCGTCCGCAATGCTTGTTCAGACGTGCAAAGGGACGAAGTACGACTTGTGGTGTGTGTGCTTGCAATCTTGCATGAACTTGTTTGATTCTTCACCAATATAAATACGAATGCCACGGATAAACGTTACTCATTTGTTTCCCGAATTTCGAAAAGAAAAGTAAAGTAAAGTGAATCGACGTTAGTGTTTGCCACTATCGGAAAAGTAAGTACTTACCTGCCTATTTGTTATACATACTTTTATTTTATTTATTATTTATCTATTTATTTTACAATTTATTGTACACGTAAGTAAACAAAAAATGGACAAATTACAAAAAAATACGTAGGTACAAAAGGTGAGGCTTATTCATAAAAGAAATCTCTTCCAATCCACCTGCGATAGGAGATATATTTATGTTGTAATAAGTATATTTGTAATGTTTGCGTGTAGTAGGTACGTATTAAAAATTAAATACTGAACAGAGCCATTATTAGATACTTCCATAAAAGAACAGAAAGCCGAGAAAGGTTGAACTTCTTGTCCCTACTTTATTAGTAATTTTTTTATTACCCGACTGCGTGGTGGTTCACTAATAATTAAATATATTTTCATAAATTATACGTGTCTTTACATACTACATACTCGTAACGTGCACCAAATTAATAAATAAGTAATTAAAATCGCGAAGTTTTGATATCAAAATATTATTTACAAGTATTTTCTATCGAATTTACAGAAATATATCAAAATATAATTAATGAAAGAATGTTTTACATTACATTAAAATCGGTTCAGCCGTTTTCATAAAACTCAATTATTGATCTTAGCGATTTATTGCTTTTAATAATTAGAATCAGTTTGCCGCCGGTACTTTGTTTATTTCATTGCAATAATCAATTAATCCTGTTAAAATAGCCATATCCTGTTAAGTAAGACCGGCTTAAGATTACTACAACAAAGTTTTTTTTTATTTACACGTAGGTATCTGATACGAAACATGGCTGAATCTAAGAAGAAATGTTGACAGTACAGTGTTGATTATTTAAAATTTGGTTTTCTTCTATCAAAGGCAGACAAGCGATTACCCATATGCCTTTTATGCAACAAAGTTTTGAGCAATGACTCTATGAAACCATCGAAGCTCGAATATCATCTAAGAAGGTGTCATCCTGATAAAATAGGTAGATTTTAAATATTTTCAAACATTGAAGGAAAAATATGAAAAGAGACCCACCGTGCACAGTATGTTCGCTTCAACGTCGGAAAGTAACGATGATGGCTTGCGGGCATCTTACAATATCTCATTACTTATAGCGAAATCTGGAAAATCACACACCATTGGAGAACAGTTAATTTTACCCGCTGTTGAAGAGGTTTTAAAAACTGTTCTGCACAAATCTCCATTTGACATACTCAAAAGAATTCCTTTGAGTAACAACACTGTACAAAGGACGTATTGACGAAATGAGTTCTGATATTGAAAGTTTCTTGTGTAATTATCTGCAAACAACTCATTTTTCTATTCAACTGAACGAGTCAACTTTACCTGGTAATGAAGCATTATTATTGGCATATGTTCGATTTGTTATGGACGAAGAAATTCATGAAGAGCTACTATTCGCGAAAACTTTGGAGACGGACACTAAAGGTGAATCAATATTTAATGTCCTGAGTGATTTTTTTAAGGAAAAATCGATTCCATTCACAAACGTTATTTCGGTGGCAACAGATGGAGCTCCTGCCATGGCCGGGCGATGTCGTGGGTTTATAAGCCATCTTAAAGGAATTATACCAGAGGTAACTGTAATTCACTGTGTCATCCACCGACAACACCTAGTAGCGAAAAATTTGAGTGCTAAATTGCACCAATCGCTTCAATTTGTAATTAATGCAGTTAACAAAATAAGAAGCAATGCATTGAATACGCGTTTATTTGCACAATTGTGAGATGAAAATGATGAAGACTTCCAACGATTGCTCTTACATACTGAAGTACGCTGGTTGTCGAAGGGTGCATGTTTAACAAGATTTTTCTCACTTTTTGAATCAGTTTTAGAGTTTCTGGAAAGTAAAGATCCAGATTTAGAAGAAAACCTGATCAATTTGAAAGCAGACATCGCGTATTTGACAGATTTGTTCAAAAAATTTAATGACATTAACTTACAATTACAAGGGGACAGCCTCAATTTAATAAAAACAAAGGGTGTAATTTCAGCTTTTCTTGGAAAATTGAAATTTATGAAGCAAAATATTAGTCGGCGCGAATTTGCCCAGTTTTCAAACTTGTCACAGGTAGAATGCCTTGATGAGGATATTCACACATACGTTCAACATTTATTTAGATTTGAAGATATTCTGACGATGGAAATACCACCATGGATCATAAATCCACTTGATGAAACGGAAGTGGAGAATGTGATATTACAAGAGGAGCTACTCGAGCTTAGCTCCAATGAGGAACTGAAGGTGAAATTTAAAAGAGGGTATCAAACATTTTGGCTGCTGGCAGAAATACCCGAAAAATATCCTGGACTGTGGGGAATTGCGAGAAAGCTTTTGATAGCGTTTCCCTCGTCATATCTTGTCGAGAAAAGTTTTAGTGTCGTTACAAACCTTTTAACAAAAAAAAGGAGCAGATTAAATATCACAGAACGGGGAGATTTGCGGTTATTCCTAACAAAACTGAAGCCAAATATTGATAATTTGCTGTCAATCCATCAAGTACATCCCTCCCACTAAAATTATGACTATTTTGTGATTGTCATTGTAGAAGTTACGTTACATTATTAATATTTAATTTTAATTATATTACGACTGTCATATTACAATGTAATATGTAATATGATAATAATAATTAATAGTGTAATAATTACATATTTGAATAAATAGAACACAAGGAAATATACTATTTTTCTTTTTACTTTTACCACCCCGAACGGGGAGTTTTTTAAATAAAATATGTGAGAATTGATTGGTTTCTTGTGCTGTGAGTAGATGTCAAAGGAGTAAAGTTTGGATGGAATCACTTCTTTGGTTGGCTAACTTTACTTTTTTGACATCCACTCACAGCACAATCAATTAATTAATTAACCAATAACTCAGCCGCAACGCAAATTTCCATAGTTAGTTCTAATCTTCACATTTTTTGTCGAGTTTTGGGAATATGGTAGAAATGTAGCTGCAGGGGGTTCACCGGAACCAGCAAAACTTTCATAGTGGTCTATGAGAAAAAAAAGTTAGGGAGCCTCTGATATAGGCGATCTCTTACTATTTTCAATAATCCACTTTTCTTTCCTGTTATAGACTTTGCATCATCACTACATACTGCAATATATTTTGTCCCATCTATGTATAGTTTCTAGTAGCATCATAAAAAATATCAAGAAGACATTGTCCTGTTGCATGATCCGGTACTGTTTTACAAAACATATTTTGTTTGATTTTGTTTGATGCCCTGTCACATTCATACCCCACAAAACTTAAGAACCCAGACATGTTTGCTACATGTGTTGATTCGTCAAATTGAATATCTAAAAAATTCACTTGAACTCACTTGCAGAATTATCTGATCTCGAACATCGGCAGCTATCTCATCGATTCGACTTGATATTGTGTCGTTAGAAAGCGGAATGTTTTTGCTTCTTCGTCGCCTATTAAATCGCTAAATATTAATTTTATTTACATTTACTATTTGGAAGGTCGCGGAGCGAAGAAGAAGAGAATCACTGACTTAGAGACACGGAAGTAATAATTTTGCTATTTGTATTTTCGCGTTTCACTTCAAAAGTTCTTTCTTTCAATTTTATTCAGTTTTTCTATCAAGGAGATAGATAAAGAGCGTTAAGGAAATATTATTTAAGTGGTAACAATCTGCCTTCCGAAAATAAACCAATGCTGATTTTTGGAGACATGGGAGTGTACATTTTGACAAATGGTTGAGTAAAGCAAATGTTCATAAATCTTCGCAAAATTTGAAAAAAAATGATATCGCCCTGTAATTTCTAATGTCAGACTATCTTCCTTTTTACAAACTGGTATAACACGTTCGCTTCTACATTGTTTTGGAAATACCCAAGCCTTTAAAAATATGAGGTGCTACCCAGAAACTCCCGATGTAAAAAAAACACAATAAATTGTTCTTACAACTTATTCATTACTAGCATATTTCGATTTTCATTCTTTGCATGAGTCATCAATTCTTATTCCAAAGACACTTCTGAAGCAAAATTTTTGCTGTATGAAGCTTCCACAAATATTCCTAAGAATATTACTCCATACCTTAGACGATAGCTATTTTTTAGTATGCATGATATACTTACAGAGCAACATCTTTTACAGAGTTTATAGAGTTTGATATTACGCGCAGGTCATAATAATAGTTTATTAAGCGCCCAACAGCAAAGCCAAATATAGGCACAAAGAAAATGTATCGTACATGAATAAATTTACAAAAACAAACAAACAAAAATATATCCAATACACAGTTAACTTAAATCCAAAAAAAAGAAAAAGAAAAAAATCAAACTTTAAACTTTAAACTTCGGTTCAAAAAATATGTCACTAAAGTATTATAATTAAATAAATAAATTTTACCTGCTACAATGTAATATTTCCAATTTAATTGGAAATCGATCAGAATCCTAAGAAACTTCATGCGTTTCCAAAAGAGTATCCCGGTACTCTGGTTCCCCTAGGGTCCCCAATTGGTTCCCCTATATAGTATTCGAAGCACAATAAGTTAACCTTTTCGATATTAAGTTTCAATTTATTTTTATTATACCAACGGTCAAAAGGTAATAACTTGTTAGTTATTTGCTTATTAATTGATTACTTATGACTATATGCCAAAAAAAACCGAAAATATGCGCATAAATATGTAGATGTTTTAGCCTAAATATGCCCTTCCTGATGAAAAATATCCAGGTAAAAAAATACGAGGAATGTTAGAAAATGGAATACTATTGAAAAAAATTTCTATTATGTTTACTACAAGTTTATTTAGAACATTTTACAATATAATTAACTATGAAAACAATTTACAATCACATATTTCTCAAAGTTTTCAACAGAAAAATTGTGACGCTTGTCTAAAAACATGTATTTATATATTGAAAAGGTTCGTTCTACGTCGACGCTTGTTATAGGAGCATATTTCAAATTAGAAATATCATCTATTGCCAACTCAATATTTTCTACGGAATCACCACACAAGATTTTAGCAATGCCCGTTAGGTTTCTGAAACCCTCATTTTTCCCTATTACACTTAAAAATTTTTCATACACGGGCTGCCCCACATCAAAACATGACTTTTCAAATTTGTTTATTATTTTAACGCTCTCGATTAGCGACGTAAATTGCTTTTCCAACTGCAATATACAAGTGGAAATAAAATTGTAATTGTCTTTAAGAAACGCCAACTGTTGAGGTATTTCATTACTTGAATACACCTTTTGGGCGTATATTACAGATTGTGCATCCCTATCAAGATCCATAATAATTGTCTTTATTCCTTCATAATGATTTCCATAAAAAATAGCAGCCTCCAACCACGTTCCCCATCGTGTGATTACTGGTTGAGGAGGATGCGGAACACCGGGTAGATGTTGTTTGTAAAACTGAACTCGTAATGGGGCCTTTAAAAATACTTTCTTAACACTACTATTTAAAGTATTTACTAAGGGAAAATGGTTTCTGACTTCTTCTGCAACACGATTTAGTCCGTGCGCCAAGCAAGTTTAAATTAAATTTGGGTTAAAGATTTTCAAGTTGAAAGCTGCCTTCACCATGTATGGTGCAGCATCCGTCAAAAAAAAAGAGTTTTCTCTGTTGGAATCAATTCCGATAAGCAAAAAGTTGGCAGTTATTTCTGTATAAACCTTGTTATTGATAAATTATTTGCCTTTTCCAACTGTTTGGATGAAATTAAATAAGATTTTGCTGGAACCGATACCTTAAGGATATCAATCATTAAATGAACTATGTATCGGACCATACTATCAGTATTTTCATCTACGCATATATAAAGATAATTGTTTGCAACAATCTTCTTAATGCTATTCAATGTTTCTGCATAGATACAGCGAATATAATTTTTTCATAACGTGCTCTCGTCGGGAATGTTTTGCTGATGTACTTTTGCAAAAATAACTTGACATTTAAATTGTTTAATTTATGTAGTGGAATATCTGCCGACACAAAAATTTGACAAAAATCTTCATTAAATTGTTTTTCTTCCGATTTTTTGGAAGTTGATGGCAAACATTGCGGTAATGTTTGCTGACTCTTCTTCGCCAATTTCATCTTTGTTAGTTTTGCAGTATGAGATGGAGTTTTCATATGTTGGTCGACTTGGAACTTTCTCTCACTTATAATCTGCAAATGAAATATCACATCATCGGTTGTTTTCTTATAAAATAAAAATTAAAAACTTAATTAATTAATTAATTAATTAATTAATTAATTAATTACTTAATTAATTAATTAATTAATTAATTAATAAGAGGAAATAAACTTAAAATTTTACTCAAAACACTTTTTCTCCATTCACACGCAATTCTGAATAAAGTGCAATCCATCCAGGCACAGTCGCTATTTTCGGCATTTTTGCTATTATATATCACAACTCACAAGTTTACACTTAGAAAAGCCAATGTAAAATGACGTTTAAAATAAAATTACTTTCGAATATGGGAATAAATTTCTCCGAATAGCAATGAAACACATATACTCCAAATTTTCTGGTAAAATGTATTTTTTGTATATATATATATATATATATATATATATATATATATATATATAATTGAAAAACCTCTTTAACCTAGGGTGTGAGGTGTTTTGTATTTATTTAGAAGTTTTAAGTTATTAGCTTTTCCTGGAATTTTGTCTCGGCCTGGATGTATGGGAAGAGTATTAATAAATTCTTGGGGATGCTTATCCGAAAAGTAACTGGAAGAGGCCTAATAAAATGCTATTTTTAATTTAAAGAGAGCTGTTTAATTTTTGTTTGGTTGTTACATTCACAACATATTTTTAGTAATGCCTATAATAAATTTGATTTAGTAAATAAATAAAGCTCGGATACTTAAAACATGCAAAAATGCTGAATTACTACAAAATATGCAAATAATATACAAAATGCATATATTATGCAAATATGCAAATTTATGCAAACTGCATATAATCCGGTCCTTAATAATAAGTAAACATTGCCACTTAGGTATACAAGCAGCGGCGTCACCGCGCTATCTGTTTAAATTACGCCTACGCGTATATGTAAATACGTCTATAAACGACTTCACACTGTGATAGTTGTTCATGTATTCATGTGCTACGTACATATAGCACGCGGAGTGCTGGTAAAGTGAACTTACAGAACCTCTTGCTTGTCCACGCCTATGTAAGTTGACCTAGAATGGCGGTGTTTAGTACTGAGATATATTTCAAAATAATAAATAATATATTTATAAATAAGTTTTTTCTATAATTGTCGCATTCTATGTGATGTGTACATAATATTTTTTTCACGGCAGATAGACCAACGCATTTCTTTGTTTGTAATTCGAAGTAAAACATGAAATATCCATATACAAATAAAAGAACATCATCCGGAAATACAAAGACGGAAATGTGCGACAACCACAATAACTGATGATTATTTTTTAGAATTATTACTGCTTAAGTAAGATATGTATAATGCTAACAAAATATATAAATCATATTTTAATTACATAATTCCATTTACAAGTGAGAAGAATCGTTTAAAAAATTAATCGATTCTATATTGTCGTTAATTTCATGCATTTTTCCCTCGTTATTATTATTTTGTTTAATTGATGTTTCTTTTATTTTAGATCACTATTTCGTAAATATAGTAAGTAACTAAAAAATAGATTAACAGGTACTCGAAAGACCAATCAAATATCATACAGAGAGAAATTCTGTAGGAAAATTTCATTTCAGCGATGAAGAGAACAAAATTTTAAAATCAATTGCTGCGAAAGCGATTCTTTATTTTGATTAAACTCCACTACTGTTTTTGCATAGAAAGAAAACATAAGCTGAAGCCTTTAGGAATAACTGTGATTGAAATGAACTAGTGATAGCTTTATTTATAATATAGTAGCAGGATCATGTTGGTCTTGTAGTAGGTCACTAGACTATAAATCTGTATGAACCAAGTTCAAAACCTGATGTAGCAAATAATATCGATGGCGTTTTTTTCGGTCCCAGCTCGACTTAAGCCGACAAAAGAAATGAGTACCTGGAGGTAAAACCCTGGGGTAGGGACCGGTCTCGAGAGGCCCATGACTCATCGGCCACGAGCGTACTATTGAAAATTTATATTTCCAATGATTTTCTAATTTTATTTATATAATTGGAAAACAAACGGGTGGTGACCAATAAAATATCAAATACATTTTTACTTGTTAATTTTGTACTTCAAGTTGAGTAAACGAGTATTAATATTAATTAGCAATACCTTGTCAAGGTTCTCTTCTGTAAAATTTGTTCTCTTTGAATGAAATACATCCTTGTAGATAGAAAACGTCCTTTCTACATCGCAACTGGTTATAGGTGCCTACTGGAAATATTCTTTTATTTCAGCGTATTTAGCAGTTAGATTTTGAGGCATTGTCCTCATACACAATTGGCGCAATTTTATTAAATCTGGATTTCTATTAAAAGCTGCGTGTAACTTTTGCCGAAGGCCACATCCGAAGTCACTTGGAATATTTTTCAAATAACTAATAGGCATATTTAATGTGGTTAATCCATCATTTAATTTAAGATTTTGATTTTCAATATAAATGACTAGTTTTAGAAAATATCCAAAGTGTTCCTGAAGAAAGTACAGCTGATTTTTTCTGCATATAAACTAGTAGCTTCCAACCATGTTGCCCAGTTATTACTGGAGAGGGAAGCAGTGCCAAAGATGAAAGTTTTTCCCTGCAAAGAGCCGCTCTCAATGGTGCTTTTCTGAAAATTTTTTAAAAGTGGATAGTCTATCAACTTTCGGAAAGGTTTCTCAGATATATTCACAGATTCTGTGGAGAGCATGTGTTACACAAGTAATATGCAGCATATTAGGATGTTTCCTTTAGTACTTTGCCTGTTTTTAACATATATGCAGCACTGTTACTGACAAATAAAAGTATTTTTTCATTGTACCTGTCATCCGAATGAAGCATTTGCTGCATACTCTGGTAAATGGTTTTAGCTACTGTTTCCGCATTAACTGTATTTGAAACTTTTGTTACTATTACACATGCGTTATATGTCATTTAGCAAATTTTTGCAAATTTTTTTTTAAAGTCACGTTCTCGCAATAGGATTAAACCTGACAAAATTGAAGAAGTGTGTGATATGTTTGCAGATTGTTTTGGAACAGTATATGTCAGCCATATTGATACGGCCACTAATTTTTCTAAACTTGATCTGTCTCATTTCACAAATCCATTTACTCTCAATAATGTAATCATTGACAACGACATTATGTTTTTTAAACTTTCCTCTCTGAAAGGGCGTTTCAGTCTTGGACCGGATGGTATCCCGGGACATTTCCTCAAAACACGGTACAACACATGTTTTTGGGACTCAATTCTGAGAATTGCGTGAAAGTAGCCCCAAAAAGAAGAACTTCTGCATCATTCGTTTTGTCAAGTTGGCTGCATTAATAATTTAATGGCCATACGAATTTTTTTGTTCAAGGTGGATTTTGATCACTTTTTCTATATTTTAACACGGTTATATCTCGGTATACCGTACGGAATATCTCTTTTGGGTCTGAAGCAAAGTTGTAGATATTGAATTGGAGAAAAAAAAAAGCGGAACGAACCTACTCGAAAAAAGTGCATCCAGTGCCTTAAAAATCGCAAAAATGCCCATTCTTTCCCCATTTTTCACCTTTTTTGCTCAATAACTGGATTACAAATCCACAAATATGCTGTTTTTTTTCTTTATAAACTTTATTTTGCATGAAACTAAAAATTCCGGTTCATATTACAGCTATTCTTACACAGAAAATATAAGATTTTTATTTGTTATCTATGCATCCGCCAGTGCTGAAAAAATGATGGTGGCCATGTTCTGGGGAAGTGAGGGCGTAATCCTTACCCATTGTGTTCCAAAGGGCACTATGGTGACAGGTGCATCCTACGAAAATGTTTTGAAGAAAAAGTTCCTTCCTGCACTGCAACAAAAACGTCCAGGAAATGCTGCGCGTGTGCTGTTTTACCAAGACAACGCACCCGCACGTCGGGCTAACGTTACGCAGCAGTTTCTTCGTGAAAACAACTTTGAAGTGATTTCTCATGCTCCTTACTCACCTGACCTGGCTCCTAGTGACTTTTGGGTGTTTTCAACAATGAAGGACACTGCCGTGGCCGCACATTCACCAACCGTGCTGCTATTGCGTCAGCGATTTTCCAGTGGTCGAAACAGACTCGTAAAGAAGCCTTCGCCGCGGCCATGGAATCATGGCGTCGACGTTGTGAAAAATGTGTACGTCTGCAGGGAGATTACGTCGAGAAGTAACACCAGTTTCATAGTTTTCGGGTGAGTAGTTAGAAAAAAAATCGGAGACCTTAGAACTTGAATGCACCTCGTATTATAAATAAATCCTTGCAGTTATGCGGCTTCATTAAACGTGCATGCAGTGACTTCACGAACATCATCTATATTATAGAAATTTATAACGCCCTGGTCAGGTCTATACTCGAGTATTATTATGTGGTATAGTCTCCTTGTCATGGGGTTCATATAGATCGGATTGAGCGAATTCAGCGTAAAATGGCTTACTTTATACTCTTCAAATTAAAATTGACAAAAACTTATATAATTAAGGAGAAAGATTACAACTACTGGGTATTGAATCGCTGGAGAACAGAAGGCGTAAAGTTCCTCTGTTGCTTTTCCATATTCCACCGTTTCGTGCTCGCTCAGGTGTTCGTTTCCATCGAACTGAGTATGGTAAGCATAACCACATGGATCGAGTTTTATTAGAACCGAATCTTTTGTCTGGAGTTGATTTGCAGAATATTTCAAAAAACGCCTTTCTGCAATTCCTAAAAAATTTGCAGTTTCCTTGATTCTTTTTATTTTTTATTTTGTACGAAATTGTACTATTTGGAATTCGTTTTCTTGTAATGTACAGGGTGGCCCAAAATGACCGAAGGGGTTTGAGTTCATTATAACTTCTTATTTAAGAAATAATTATTAAATTTTTTTTATTTTAAATACAGTATATTAATGGAGAATATTTTTAATTTAATTATGAAAAATTATATCTCGCAAGTGGTGGCCATTTTCTGCTTCGCATATTCGTGCTCTTTCCAAAACATTTTCCATAACCTTTCGCAAAACTTCAGGTGTTATGTTGTTGATTTCGTCGCGGATATTATTTTTTAATTGCTGTATGGTTCGAGGCTTATTAATATAGACTTTTCCTTTCAAATAACCCCAAAGAAAACAGTCTGAAGCGGTTAAATCCGGTGAACGCGGAGGCCAATTAAAATCGCTTGTACGGGAAATAATTAGTTCACCAAAGATGTCGCGTAAAAGAGCCATTGTGTCCCTCGCAGTGTGCGCTGTGGCTCTATCCTGTTGGAACCATACTTGCGGATGGTTTTCCACGGCTGGCCTTAAAAAATTTTCCAACATTGTCCGATATCTAACATCAGTAATGGAAACGGCGACACCGTGTTCATTTTCAAAAAAATATGGGCCAATTATCCATTTCCGACGAAACACCGCACCAAACGGTACACTTAAGTGGGTGTAATTCTCGCTGTTGAACTACTCTTAGATTTTCCGTAGCCCATATCCTGCAGTTTTGCCTATTAACGAACCCATTTAATTGGAAATGGGCTTCGTCGCTCATAATTAATTATGAACAAAATCATGATTTTCTTCTGCTTTTTGACGAAAATAAATTGCATAATCAAGTCTTTGCTGGTAATCTGTTGGTTTCAATTGTTGGACAAGCTGAATTTTGTATGGAAACATTCTTATTGTATGCAAAATTCTCTGCAGCGACACTCTTGAGAGGCCAAGTTGTGTCGAACGTCTCCTGGTTGATGTTTCTCCATCTTCCCGAATACTCTCCTGTACCCGTTCAATATTGTCATCCGTGTGCACCGTTCGTCGTCTGCCGGCATCAGGAAGGTTCCTTACTGCCCTTTGTTCTCGAAAATTTGCAACCAGACGGTTTATTGTTGACTCTGAGAGTCAAAACAATGGATCGTTGATTTGAGAAATAAAGTTCAACGATTTTGGCACGTTGTTTAATTGTGTACTGTTCCATTTTAAATTCCCCAAGTCTTCTTTACAAAATACTGAAAACAAAAAAAAATTATAATAAAAAAGTTATAAGGAATTAAAACCCCTTCGGTCATTTTGGGCCAGCCTGTACAATGAATAAGAAAAATAAATAAATATTCTAACTTTTGACGAGCAGTTTATATAGTTACAAACTCTAGAAATATATGCATTTCGAATGAAATTATCCATCAAATAAAGTACACGTATATAGATAGAGTTTCTAAAATTACAACAATTACTGTGTATACATTCATTCTTAATACGCACGGAAACCTTGGTGTAAATGCATGAAACTGAAATCATAATTATTTATAGCAGCGATAACAATATCAGTGGCGCCAAAATGTTTATTATTATCCCGCGCAAACTGTAATAATTTATTTAAAAAAATGTATTAAAAAATGTTAAACCAGCTATAAAATATATACATTGCGTTCAATAAAACTAGAACACAATATTAAATTATTATACTGTTTTTGGATTAATTATGTTGGTTGTTTGTTTACGAATTTTTTCAAATACGTAATCGTACACCTTTATTATGTTTTCCTCGCTCGTATAGAACTTTATTTCCGGTATATTGCCCGTCATTTATTTCACTGTCATAGATATATCTTTTAACACTACGTCTTACGTTTAAGAATTTTGAGAAACCTAATGTTGTAAATGAATGTATAGCAGCTATGTAATAATCTCTTTCACCCCATTCTATGTTGACTATTTAATTCAGAAATCCAAACAAACCAAACTATACTTTGAATTATTATACAGGCACATTTCGGCCGGTATCTCGGCTATTAGTTGACGAATGTTGTCTTTCAAATGCTATAAAGTTAGAGGATTGTTCGCATAAACACAGTCTTTTGCGCAGCTCCACATAAAAAAGCTAACGGAGTTAAATCACATGATCTTGGTGGCCAATTGAGGTCGCCAAAACGTGAAATTAGACGGCTGGCAAATTTCTCGTGTAATACAGTCAAAATCGATCATGTTGCGTAGTTTGTTGCGTGGTCTTGCTGGAACTACGTATCGTCAAAGCCCATATCTTCAATCCCAGTCAAAAAGAAGTCTGTTATCATTCGACCATACCGCTCCGAATTGACAGTAGTCGCTCTTCCCTCATAATCTTCGAAAAGATACCGCCCTACGATGCCTCCAGACCATAACACGCACCACACAGTTACTTTCCTGGATGTAACGGCCTCTCTTCAATTATTTGAGGACTTTCAGAGCTCCAAATGCGAAATGTGCCTCATCACTGAAGAGAATTTTATTCGAAAAATCATAATTTACGGCCTGTTGCTCGAGAATCCATTTGACGTATCTCTTGCGTTGTTGATGATAGGCAGGGTTTAATTGTTGCGTGAGCTGGACTTTATACAGATGTAGGTGTAAAGCCAGACGCAATATTCGTCATAATGGGCCGTAAGACAGGTCCAATTGAGGGCTCCAGTGCAAGAACCAGTTATCTCCAAAATGCGAAATTTTACAGGGGGCGAAAAAAACACTTCTATACATTTACGTTTCATAAATTTGTATTTTTTAAGTTTCGTGCCGAATTCAGGCTGCAAATAACGAAACCTACAATAGGTATAATTTGGTTTTAAACAATGGTAAAAAAATTATCATGATATTAATAATGGAGATACCTGGTTTTTGTCCATTATTATTAAAAAAAATTGATCGCTGACAACTTTATTATTTTTTTATTATCAAACGGGCGTACACATGAAACAGAACATAATCTGGAAATAAAATACTAACAAAAAGAAAACACTAAAACTTATTTTGGTGCATTTTCGCAACACATAAAACTGGAAATTGTCTCATCATTCTGAGTCACTATATTCAGAATAGTCCGAACCTGCATTCTCTGACACTTCTGCCTTTGATTGACGTTGTGCTGCTTCAATGTTATTAAAGAACCACATATCGCATTGTGCCACATATGCTCTAGTGAGATCCATTACATGCTTAAATTTATGTGGTTTTAAAATCCGTTTGTTTGTGTATAGAACTATTTTATCATTAGCCGGCAAAGAAGGGTTTTCACCTTTTTTCAAGATTACGAAACTTGAATATGTTGGTATCCCAACAGTTATACTACACTGTATATCGGGCATTTCCTGAGAATCATATTTAAATAGTCTATACTTTGATATCGCAAACTTATCTTTTTTTGTAGAGACCGTTTTGCGAAATATTGGTAAGAAGTGGTCCTTGAAGTTTATAATCATGCCCTGAGTAACGTTTATGATTTCAAATTTCTTTCCTGCTTCACGGATAATTTTGTGATACTCTTCAGGTAAATAAATCCGGTCATATGTCTTCTTCTTAATCTCTATGGCGCCGAAGCTTCTGTCGCAGGGCAAAAACCTATGGCCCGGTTCAGGAAACCGATGTGTAATAGTGGCAAATTTTCCAAGTTTTACGACGGTGAATAGGAACTGGATTAATACGTAATTTTTGTTTTGAGAACTGCAGTTGTCCGAAAACAAATAGATATGCTTGACTTCCGATCTAATAAAATTGTTAAAGAAGTGATGTAAAAAGCTAATCACTTCTTTTTGCCCTTTAGCTCCTACTGTCTCATCATAAACATAAAAATAACTTGTTTTTGAACTGCCAACGTGTATACAAAAATTGTACACCCATAGCTGTATTTTATAAAACACATCACCGCTTGGAGCTACTGGAAGTGGCATATTTTGTTGAAAGTCGAATGTAACCACCTCAACAGAAGGATCTTCACGAGCAAGCTGGGTCTTTGTCTTCAAATCTTTATAAAATGTTTCTGCTTTTAAAGTCTGAAGAGCCCTTCTTTCTTCTTCGTTATCGGCAGATTCTATTTTTTTCAGTAACATATCACACTTTGAACAGGTGTCTGACTTTGGTTTGCCGAAAGAAAATTTAAAATTCTCTATAAAATATTTTCTATAAAACTCATACTTAACTTTAGGATTAGCTGCTTTGCTTTCTTGCAGCAAAGCATATTGCTCGGGTTCATATTTCTGCAGATACAAGTTGTGCATTTTTGCTGTGTTCAAGTTTGATGATAAATATTTATGTTTGACGTTGTCCTTTCTACTGTAGTGAGATATATATCTGGGGAAACTGTTAATGTGTCCTGCAATTTGATGGAAGACTACATCTTCGATCTTATTTGGCCTGTTTTGATGAAGTCCTCTTGCATCTACAGGTGCTGTACAGGAGGTTTTTAAATGATTTGCCACTCTCTTAAGGCGACTTTTGGCTATATCGAAAATTGAGAGCATCGCGTTCTTACAAACTCTGTAGTTATCGGCGTGATTTGTTATCTAAAAAATTAATAAAAATGAACTGTACGAATGAGCCATTTACCAAGAATTTTTGTGTGTGTATTGTCTTGTTATTAACAACTTTTATAGCAGAGACAAACATTACTTACAACGTATTCATACGAACCAGTCTTAGGTTTGCCAGCTCCGGATCCAGGTCTATGCCTCTTTAAAGCTTTAACTTTTATAAGCCTAGCCAAGATTTCGATTTCAGCTGGTAGAAAGATTTTCGTACTTTATGTCTAACTTCTGCGGTAATTTTTTCAAAGCACTTTAACCTACACGAACACGGCTTTCCTTCTTTCTTTGTGGGCACAACATGACCACTAGTATTTACGTATTCCAAGCCATGAGTTCTACACTTTTTTGATATAGATCTCTTCCATCGGTGTTTCAATATGATTCTTTTTTTACCCTTCTGGGGATTCGCATTATGTCGAATTTCATCATCATCAGATTCTAATTCCGCCTCCGAATCAATAAAATCTTCATCATTATCGGTGTTTGTACTTTCAAACGGTTCTTCCGCATATTTAGACTCGGAAGTTGACATGATATAATATGTTACCAATATATAGCAACAAACAACACGTATGTAAATCACTACATACTTTCCAGCACAGCAAAACAATTGTAAAACATAACCTAACTAACAATGTTATGAAAGAATATGCGCCTGCGCCCAGTAAAAAGTCGACGAATTGTACGCTGCAAGAACAAGGTATATCCAGGGGATATCTCATTATTGCACAGTAAAATTTATATGGTATCTCCATTCGCTAATATATCTAAGCAACGCCGAGGAGGAGATATACTGTTCGTGTAACGAACGATAGAAAATTTTAAAATAGACATATCCGTATATAAAACTCATTTTCCCAAAACAGTGAAGATACCTGGTTCTTCACTGGAGCCCTCAATTGCTGACAATGCCGTGGAATCGACAAATTTCGGCCACACTTTCACTCACAGCGGCAATATTTTCAGCAGAGCGTACATTACGACGATGCACATGACTCGAAATATCTAACACAGTCCTCATTTCTTTAATTTTTTTCACTATCTTGCCAATTGCTTGCATAGTAGGACGATTATGACGCCAAAATTGCGCCAAACGTCACTACGTTTGAATGCCCACTTTTGTAGTAGATTTTAACAATTCTAACGCGCTTTCCTGTTAATTAAAAATTTGACACTTCGGTTGATATAAATATTTGACAGGTGTCAAATGACAGCTCTACGATTTTGAAACGACGAAATGGATAACGCAATGTTAATGGAATTATTTAATTTTGTATAACAATATTTGTAACGAAACTAAGGATTTTAGAGTATTAAAATGTTATCCTATTGCTTATTGAACATTACTCATCTTAAAAAAGAATTTTCCAAAATATGAAAAAGAAACTTTGGATTTTAAATATTGGTACATCGAATTGCGCATTTCTTTAAAAAAGTCTAAAATTGCAAAATCAATAAAGCGCCTTTGAAATGTCTTCTTCTTTTAAAGCTCAGGTCAACACTATCTGCGTGAAGCATATGCATAATAGCATTAGTAGGAACGAAGGAAGGTGATTCCGTAAAGATGACAGTACAACGATTTAAATAAAAAACAAATTATTTGAAAAGATTGATGACAATCGTAATATCAGCCATATGCTATTCGAATTGGTGGAGACCGTGTCTTGAAATCTGAAGCAGACAGAAACAAGAAAAATCCCTAACAATATAGATCAATAAACTAAGTTGCCATCTTCAGTAGAACAGTCTGAAGAAGAAAAATAGTGTTAAACGTAATGTCTTTGGTTAAGGTACAACCTCTGACGATATACTTTTCACCAAATCACCAGTGGGATAACACTGTGTTATTCCACCGGTGATTTGGTGAAGAGCATATCTTCAAAGGATTTATATTAACCGAATATGCTGTGGGATAACACTGTGTTATCCCACTGGCGATTTGGTGAGGAGCATACCTTCAAAGTTTGTCCCATAACCAAAGACTAGGGTTAACACTATTTTTCTTTTTTATGCTGCTCTACTGGAGATGGCATCTTACTTGACGAAATACGTATTTAGAGCTATCGAAATGCGCTTCATTTCGATACGCTTTTTTTCATTTTTCAATGTTGGCGTTGTTCGAACACAGATGTAAGTATCTCATTGCTGTAATTTGATATTAAGAATTGAAGTACATTTGATAGAATGATATAGGTACGTAGAAAAGAAAAATGCTACCCAAATGACGTATATTAAACACAATTGACAATTAATAAATAATATTTCGCGGATAGCAAGATTTAAATTTGAAAATGTCAAGTATCAATGTGACCAACTGCATACTTTATATAAAAATAAAGCTCTGAACTTTCTGAATCTCTGAATTAAATAATTTCAATTTATTAATGTACAAATGAAAAATAGAAAAAAAAATAGTATAAAAAAACTCGTTTCAGAAGGCCTTTTGTCACACTAGTTCTTTGGAAAACTCGCTTTTCTAAACTGAACTCGTGCCATAAAATGGTGCCTTATGAAATTTGTGTTTTAATATACTATTCTACAATTAATGTCACTACACGTAGTTTGATTATGGTACCAACAAAACGTCAAGAATTCCAGAGAAATTTTATCATTTCCGTTCTTCCACTGTTCTAACATTGGTTTTATTACAAATGAAACAGACATGCAATATAGATATCTGTAACTGTACACATGGACAATACACCTCGTATTTTCAGCATTTAGGTGTATTGTCCATGTCTACAGTTACAGATATATATATTGCATGTCTGTTTCATTTGTAACAAATGCGTAATACGTGCATAGCGTATTGATATACTTTAACTTTTTTGTACATTGGTTTTATGTTGATAAAAATACGAGTATTAAAAAATAAAAGAAGCGAATTTCAGTTTCAATATAGGCAATGCATACATAGGAGAAAAATTAACATGTTCAAAGCAACATCATGTGTTATAATTAAAGGTTGGATTATATGCAAAAAAAAACTGAAAATATGCACATAAATATGCAGATGTTTCAGACTTCCTTATGAAAAATATGCAGGTAAAAAATACGAGGAATGTTAGAAAATGGAATACTGTACAAAAAAATATTCTATTATGTTTACTACAAGTTTATTTAGAACATTTTACAACATAATTAACTATGAAAACAATTTACAATCACATATTTCTCAAAGTTTTCAACAGAAAAATTGTGACGCTTGTATTTATATATTGAAAAGGTTCGTTCTACGTCGACGCTTGTTATAGGAGCATATTTCAAACTAGAAATATCATCTATTGTCAACTGAATATTTTCTACTGAATTACCACACAAGATTTTAGCAATGTCCTTTAGCTTTTTAAAACCCTCATTTTTTCCTATTACACTGAAAAATTTTTCATACACGGACTGTCCCACTCCTTCTTTAACATCAAAACATGAATTTGTTTTATTATTTCAACGCTCTCGATTAGCGACATAATTTGTTTTTCCAATTGCAATATAGAAGTGGAAATAAAACGTAATTGGCTTTAATAAACGCCAACTGTTGAAGTATTTCATTACTTGAATACACCTTTTGGGCGTCTATCACAGATTGTGCATCCCTATCAAGATCCATAATAATTGTCTTTATTCCTTCATAATGATTTGCATGAAAAATAGCAGTCTCCAACCACGTTCCCCATCGTATGATTACAGGTTGAGGAGGAAGCGGAACACCGGGTAGATGTTGTTTGTAAAACTGAACTCGTAATGGGGCCTTTAAAAATACTTTCTTAACACTACTAATTAAAGTATTTACTAAGGGAACATGCTTTCTGACTTTTTCTGCAACACGATTTAGTCCGTGCGCCAAGCAAGTTGTGTGAATTAAATTTGGGTAAAAGATTTTCAAGTTGAAAGCTGCCTTCACCATGTATGTATGTATGTATGTAAAACAATAGAATTTTCTCTGTCGGAATCGATTCCGGTAAGAAGAAAGTTGCCAGTTCTTCCTATATAAACCTTGTTATTGTCAAATTATTTGACTTTTCCAACTGTTTGGATGAAATTAAATACGATTTTCTGGAACCGATACGTCAAGGATACCAATCATACCCGGGATACCCCCGCGGTAAGTAGCGATAAGCCGTTTTCATGGTAGTCCTAGGGTTAAATGGTCGATCTACTATGTCAAATACAAACAATTGAATCGATTCTGCCTTTACTTGATGTAAATCCATATCAAATGATAAAAAACACAAACACTGTTGTATTAGATTTACACACACACACTTTATTTAATAATAACTATATGACAGCTGTTTCACCGTACAACGGTATCTTCATATCTGAAAATTCCTTTAAAATTACTTTCGAGTATGGAATAAATTTCTCCAAATAGCACGGAATCAGATATACTCATAATTTTCTTGTAAAATGTATTTTTGTAGTGATGTAGAAGTTTTAAGGAATTAGCTTTTCCTGGAATTTTGTCTCGGCCTGGATGTATAGGAAGAGCATTAATAAATTCTTGGAGGGGCTTATCGGAAAAGTAACAGGAAGTGGCTTAATAAAATGCTATTTTTAATTTAAAGAGGGCTGTTTATTTTTTGTTTGTTTGTTACATCCACGACATATTTTTAGTAATGCCTATAATAAATTTGATTTAGTAAATAAATAAAACTCAGATACTTAAAATATATAAAAATGCTGAATTACTACAAAATATGCAAATAATATACAAAATGAATATTACAAAAGTATTTTTAATAATATATAATATTATTAAGAAGAACACAATACAAGTTCATATGTATTTTTGAATGTATCTTCTCCAAAGACGTAGATACGTATTTCACATTTCTACATGATTATCAATACGCCCCTGTTGGAGAAGAGACACATTCAACAAAACATAACTACCTTGCTATCTCGCAGATATTATTAAGACAGAGCGTGAAGGAATATTCAGCGCCGTCTATATAATAATCGCTGAACTAGCCGGGTGTTTTTTATAGTCGGTAACCACCGTATCTATAAAAAACTGTATTATCGTGTCTTCACTACTTGTCGGCGTGAACCGAATACGTATATAACAACATAATTTGAAACATACTTGAGTAGGTAACACCTACCAATTTTGTATAATACAAAAGTATTTTTAATAATATATAATATTATTAAAAATGGGGTGTGGGGTGTTCACACCCCATTTTTAATAATATTATATATTATTAAAAATACTTTTGTATTATACAAAATTGATAGGTGTTACCTACTCAAGTATGTTTCAAATTATGTTGTCAAAATGAATAGATTGTGCAGATATGCAAATTTATGCAAACTGCTTATAATCCGGCCTTTAATAATCAATGTATGATAAATTGTATATGATTCTAACAACCAAAAGCAGTTGCTCTTCTTTCAATGCAAAATGTTGAAAAAACACTGGGTCAAAGAATTCAGTAGGTAATCAAGTAGGCTAAAAATAATTTCATTGAGCAAAAGCTCATTGATTGGGCATTTCTTGCGTAGTATTGATGGTAATATCCATAGATTTTTTTTAGTTTTCAGTTTGTTTTACTTGCTTCAGAAAACGGCAATTCTTTGATAAAACCTGGATGCATCTTCGAGTAGTTTCTTTTAGTGAAAATACACGTTGTGCAGAAAGCAGTCATCGTCGTTTGTTTTGTACATTGTTGATATGTCTTTTCTTTTGAAAGGCAATTACTTACTATAAAATTTTTATTATGTGGTGTTGATCTAGTGTATAGTAGATTTTGTTTCCTGTGAAGTTGCCCCATTTTATGCTACAGCTTGAACTTTCCCGTTTTTTTCGTTCTCAGCTCAATTGAAATTGATGTAAACAGTTGGTGCATAGTATTATAGTTTCATACAATTACTGAAAACTATTACTAAAATATTTCCGAAAAACTTCAACACTTTAGGGCGATGAATAGAAAAGATTATTGATAATTAGTATAATTACTTCCGAAAAATAAATTTAATTTCGGGATTTCGAATTCTGAATAATAATTTGAATGGCATTACAAATTAACAATTATAAATCCTTCACTTACCAATATGTAATATAACTATATGTGTACTTTTGGAAAACCCGTGTAATATCACGTAGGATATGTACAATATATATATAAATGTTTGTTATGCGAGCTTGAAGGTTATTACTGATAACAATTTGGCGCCTCCCTCGGTAAAAGCGCGCCAATATTTCATTTAAGTATATGTACAGGTGTGCCTTTTAAATGTACCTTTAAAGATCTTGACCTTATTTATTAAAGAAATGCGTACTTCAACATACAACTCAAATTAATTCCTGTTAATGAGAACAGAATATTTATAAATGTGTAAAATATAATAATAACAACTTTGTCTAGTAATCATTATAATAACAATAACCGCTCTCTTTTTCACTATTTAAATATATAAATATTTTGAGAATTGTTTCTGAGAATTGTATTTTGAGAATTGAATATAGGTACAAGTCCAAGTATAAGTACAAGGAGTAGTTAATTACATAACATTAAAACTATACAAACAAATTTAATGACTGTATCTAGTTATATTTAGTAATTTATTTGAATTTCTATTATTGTTAATTTCTGAAGATCATAATAAGTTAAGTTTTATGAAGAAAAACTACGTTTTTCTTCAACAGGTGGTTGAAGTAAAGAGTCACTTTTTCTTATTCTAAAAGATCTTAAGTGTTCAGACATCCTTTTATCGAAAGTTCTTCCTGTTTGACTAACGCAGAACGTAGGGCATTAACTATAATTCGACTTATAGACTCCTGACTTAATAACTCTGGTATTGAGGGTTTTTTCCTTATTATTTTTTAATGTACTTAGATAATTTGTTATTAGTTCTGAACCCTACTTTTATGTTATTTTTCTTTAGAAACTTAAAAACATTTATTTTAAGGTGGTCCTAAATACGAGGGATATTCGAAATGTTTCCGACTTTTTTAACAAAAATAGATATTTCGTAGCAATACAAAATTTATTTTTCGACGTAATCTCAACATATTAATACTGATTTTCGCCGTGTGGCTCGTTACCCTATCCTGCTGAAACCTGTTAATTACATTCCATCAAGTTGTTCATACCCTGGCTGGAACAAAGGATCAATCATGTGGCAATATCTTCCTGATGTTACTGTTACGTTTATGCCTGTTCTCTTCAAAAAAATATGGGCCAATAATTTCTGTGGTTGATAGCGCACACCAAACCATTACTTTTGCTACGCGAAGTGTTCGTTCGTGGGTTTGTTGTTGTCAAATATCTAAAATTTTGTTTATTAACAAAGCCATTTAGATAAAAATAAGCCTCGTCGCTTATAAACAGACAACATGCAGTATTGGCTTCACCAGTAAAAGATCTAAAAATATCTGCAAAACTCAAGTCGATATTATCTATGTAATGGGTTTAGTTCTTGAACAAGTGCCAATTTGTGGGGGTGGAATTTAATACGTCTAAGTATTCTATGAACGCTGGTTTTCTTTAAATTTAAGGCACGTGCATATTGTGCAGTTGAGCGTTATTGACTCCTCGTAAAGAAAACCTTTACACGCTCAATATTTTCAGCAGTCACAGTTTCAGCAGACACACTTAACGTGTCTCACAGTCGATTTCTTGCTCTTTCTATTTTCCAGATATCTAATAAAAGGAGAAACGTTTGTAAGACACTTTTCACTGATTTTTATCTTCGAAAGCAAGCAACTTCTAAATCGAAATAAAACTAATTCTTAAAATCTCAATTTTATTAGTATTTATTCGTAAAACGACAATTGTTCCACTAGCACAGTGGTTTCATCGGGTAATTACTCGAGTGAGTTTGTAAAGTGCTGGCGAAGCAATTGTCGTTTTACGACAAATATTAATAAATTGAAGATTTTAAGTATTAATTTTATTTCTATTTTAAATTAGGGTAGGTCTGGGATAGTTGCACCACTTTTTTTCGAAATGCTGTACATATATATATATATATATATATATATATATATATATATATAATATTTTCGTGACCTTGGTATTATATGGTAAACTTAATCAGTCAGCGATTAAAGGTCTGGTTTATTACTTCAAAGTATATATATTCAAGAAAACCCTACATGTTTCGGCAATTATGCCTTTATCAAGGATATAAAATATAGATGACAAATATATTTGACATTTATACTCTGTCATCTATATTTTATATCCTTGATAAAGACATAATTGCCGAAACATGTAGGGTTTTTTTGAATATATATACTTTAAAGTAATAAACCAGACCTTTAATCGGCGACTGATTAAGTTTACCATATATATATATATATATATATATATATATATATACTGTACTTTTGTTGATTTTAAGGAAATTGTTTGATAATTGCTAGCAATAAGTACATATTATGATTCTGTACTTGATTTTTATTGCAGTCTAAGGAAAAACTAAACATACTTTAATAAATGAACAAAAAATTTAACACAATGAGTGGTCCAACCCATAGCATGCGGGTTAGTTGGACTGCTTGCTATGGGCTAGTTACACCACTGTCAAACTCAAGTCTAATCATAAACTTAAATATCATGGTAGAAAATATAAAATACATTTTAGATGCAGGAAATAAATAATTATACCCTTCTTTTAAAGAATACTTTGCCACATAGCTCACACATATCTTCATATGTCATGCATCCCTCATGAGACCATCTATCACATCGAACACAAACACATTTACACCAGTCGTCACTACTTTGTGTTTCAGCATAGTTTTCCCCACATCCGGTACAGTTGTTTTCATCCCATTCTTCCTCTGGACTGTCACCATCGTGCAAGACTACATCACCATTAGTCGACGGGCCACTCTTATCATCATTCGGTATTAGTGTTTTTTTTACTTCTTCAATTTTCTTTTTTGGTTTTTACTCTGTTTTTTCTTCTCCTTTTCTTTTTGTGTATTTATGCTTTGTATGCTTGTCAAATCACTGGCAATTTGGCGACTTCGTTTTCTTAAAGTATTCACAGTTGCCTTAATAGACACTGGTGAAATACTGTCTGGAAATCTTCTTGTAGTTATTTCTGGCATTTCCAGTGCCACGTCTGCATCGTTAGAACAACAAGGAACTGGTCATTGGTTCCGAATGGGTACCCTAGATTTTGATGGAGTCATATTTTCTGGGATAGGTCGTGGATCAGCTTGTTCGGGATCTATTTGTGCTGATTCTTCAGTCAGATAGGCATAATCTGGTATGCTGGAGGGTTGGTCAGAAAACTTCTTCTGCACTGCAACATGCCACAACCGAAATTATATTTCCATTTTCTCCCAACGATATACTTGTCATACTTCCTTGAGCTATTACTTCCCCGAGATTTCGATGTATTCTAGGTTCTTATTCTTCTTTTTAGGGTTGTTTTGGGTATGCCAGATTCTGTGGCGGCTCTATTATCCTTCATTGTGCCGGAAGTTACTGCATTGTGCCGGAAGTTACTGCTTTGACCGCATTCAGTAATTCCCACAATGAATATAAAAACGATCTAACTATCCTAAAACTATGGGTTAGATGGACCACTTTATTATTGGACCACGTACTTAGAAACGCCGTAAAAGTTATGTTAACAACATTTCTAACACTCTAGTTACATATACAAATAGAAACATCAAATAAAATCATGCCTTTATGTTCGTTATGGTAGCTAATACACCACTAGTATAAATATTTTAAAGGAATGTTTTCACTGCTATGTCCACTTTAACATACTCGCTAGGAAGAAACAACAGATTATGCGTCGCCACAACATACTCCACGTCATTGAAGGCGTGACAGTGTGGAGTATTATGGAGGCGCATTTACGTTGATGGTCCAACTAACCCGCTGGTCCAACTAACCCGGACTTACCCTATGGATTTTCATCAAGTGAAAGCCGAATTAATTCAATCACGCAGCTTCAATTTGTATTTCCCGTTTTTTATTTAGTATAAGTTGCTATGAAATATTTTAATAAACTGCTATACTCTGTTTTTTAATTCGGAGAAGCGTTTTAAAAATCTCGCGGTAAAAAGAAGTCTCGTTATTGGCCAATTATCGGCCACAATGACACTAAAATTTAGAGTATTGACGGTTGACAGGTTAAATCAGCTGATCAAAACTTACATTTTGTATAATTATCGTTACTGTTCGTTTGCCTTCATTAAATTTTCCAAAATAAGTTATTTTTAGAGCTAACTTAATATTTTACATACGTTACACTTTTTTCGTACGTTATTTTTCGATATGGATAAAGTACAAAGCACTTCTGGAACGCAAATATCACCGATACGAAAACGAAATTATTTAGGCTTGGGGCACTTGTCTGTGTTTGAGAAGCAAAATATATTAAATATATTTAAGAAACTTCGAAACGATAAACCTCAAATGAAGATGACTGTCATCGTAGCAAAAATAGCATGCGTTTTAGGTTAGTAAATAATCTGTATTCGTACGTATGTAGGTACTATATGCTAACTTACTTTCAGGAGTGGCAAAATCGACAATTTTCGTACAATCAAAGATTATAAACAGAATTGTCAAATTATTCCACCAAAACAAAGTTCAGGAAGGCATTCTTTAATTGACGAGTACGACGAAGGTGTCAAGAAATCCGTACGGCAAATAGTACACAGCTTTTTTTTATAAAAATGAACTTCCTACGCTTAATAAAGTGCTAAATGAAATAATACAAGGCGATGATTTGCCACAGATGAGCCGTTAAACTCTGTATAAATTCATGAAACACATAAATTTCAGGTCAGTGGGTATTTTAATTATTATATAGACAGTTTTACTTGTTCATGTTGTTACATGCAAATGCATATTACAGTATAAGTGATATAATATTATGTATTGCTGCAGATATATGACCAGAGATAGAAAAAGTGTTCTTATAGAACGTGATGATATAGTTAGATGGAGACGCAGGTATTTAATAACCATACAAAACTACAGATGTCAAAATCGTCCAATCTATTACTTGTATGAAACATGGTTAAATGACATACATGGACATACGAAGCAAAAAGTTTGGACAGATAATACTATACAGAACCGACGACAGGCATTTAATGAAGGCTTAACTACAGGACTGCGGAATCCTGTAGGAAAAGGAAGACGACTTATAATTTTACACATAGGTTCTGAAGCTGGATTTGTAGAGAATGGTCTTTTACTTTTTGAAGAAAAAAAAACTGCAGATTACCATGAAGAAATGAATGCTAATGTGTTTGAAGAGTGGTTTAGTCAAATATTAACAGTACTACAGTAATGCTGTTATAATCATGGATAATGCTACATATCACAGCCGTAAAATTGAGAAAATCCCCACAACAACATCAAAGTAACAAGATATGCAAGCTTGGCTGACATCCAAAAATATTTATTATGATCCAACAATGGTTCGATCTGAATTACTTAACTTGATCAGTATTAACAAAGATAAATATAATGCATATGTCACAGATGAGATGGCTAAAAGTCAAAATAAAACTGTGTTAAGGTTACCTCCTTATCACTGCGAACTAAACCCTATTGAGTTAGTGTGGGCTCAAATGAAAAACGAGGTTGCAGCAAAAAATACCACGTTTAAACTGGGACATGTAAAAAAACTTTTCTTTTATTGCAAGCCATTCAAAATATTACCGCAGAAAATGCAAAAAGTATGTAGAACATGTTGTAAAGGAAGAAGTAAGAATGAGTGAATTGGATGGTCTAATCGATAATATAATTGAACCTTTTATTATATCCGTTGGTAATGATAGCAGCGAAAATAAAAATCTGTCGTCCAGTGATACAGAATAAAGTTCTGCTTGTCATTTATATTATTTTATAAATAAATACTTTGAACTATTTTTATATAATGTATTCTGTTTATAAATAAAGCAATAAAATTAAATAATAGCTGCATAATGTATTAATTTCTCTAATATCGATCAGAAAAGAATTACGTAGTAATGCAAAAATCTGTTTAGTGTTTATAATTTCATAAAACAATCAAAAAATAAAATCAAAACTCACTTTTGATTATTGTAGATTTTAAAATAAAGTAAATAGTAATTTTAATAACAATATTATATTTTAATAAACATCATTAACCTATATTTCAATTCTACTGTCAAAATAAGCAACTACAAATTACATGGTGTAAAATCGTATTTTCAATTTACTCCTCCGAATTAAAAAACAGAGTATAGTTAGTTTATGTCACCGATGCTTAATGTTTTTGAAAGAAAAATATTAATGTGAGGTGTGGGCATAAAACTTTTTATTTCAAAATTATGAATATGTATGCATTTGTATGTTATATGCCTAGTATGCCTGTATCTAACACTTTTAGCTGTCTGCTTTGATCCATGAAGATGACCAATAAGCTGAAAGTGAAGATTATACGAAATTGAGAAATTATGCTGATTTTGATTTAAGGTATTTACTAATGAAAACGCTGAATGTGTGTTGTTGCTCAGCTCAACTGTGAAATATATATTTTTTGGTATCATTTATAAGATTTTTTATGAAGTTCTTTGGGTCTGGAATCCACAACATTTATCAGCTTGACACCTTCTTGCTTAATTTGTTAAAGATTCACAAACACATCAAGTATCTTTACCTTTCTTCTGTCCCATCTGGGTATTCTGCAATAAACTAGTCCACAACTTTTTTGTAGAAATACTTGCATTTTATCAAAGAAATATTTCTAGTCATTAAGCTATCAACTTCGTGCAGACACATGGTTGGCGAAAGGTAAATCCAAAAGCTATTCACATTACAGATAACCATTTGACCATCGTTTTCTACTTTCCTAGGAAAATTTTACTGTAATTTTCAAGTTGAATTTACTGCTTCGAAATGTTGCTTCCCCTTTCATAAATATGAAATTAATTACTAAATTCAAACGCATAACTCTGCTTTGCAATACTCATCGTTACTATAAAATTTTTCTAGAAAAAGAAAAAATGGGATATTATGACACCACACACACGCTCGAGTTTTTAATTTGTTTAAAATAGTGAAATATTTATAATTTAATTGATTAGGCTCACAATTTTCCGTGAAAATGTTTATGAGAAACTAAAGTAGTAAAAATAGGTAGTATATAAATTTTATTTAAAGCGCACAATGGCAGTATATTATTCGAAACTTAAGAAAGTTGATAATTACCTTTATATAGTTTACATTAGCTTGTAGTGAGTTAATTAATTAAAAATTCGGCGATATTTAATGGTAATTTGTAAAGAGCGGCTCAATAATACCCAAATCTACGGATTTTGCAAGTTCTAAATAAATTAATAATTACTGATTAATTAATTTTTGTCTAACGAAAACTTAGTTGGAAATAAAAATATAGTGTCAAATTCGTGATAACCTCTGGACCGCATACAATTTGAAAATCTCTAAAATATCGGTGTTCTCGAAAATTGTTAATAGCTCAGTTTCTAATAAAGATTTATAAAAGAAAGTGTTATCTGCAGCACATAATGCAGATTATTTTCACAAATTTTCAGCCATTTACTTAAAATAGCCACGATTCTTCATTCGGGTAAGCTTTACCTTCCAAATATGCATATATTTGCATATATCTTTTTATACTAATGATTTTTCAATGTGAAAAAAGTGTGTCCAACGCTATGACCATGTAGATTATGAAAATCATACCGTTGTCGAGCAATATCTATATCCCTGGAAAAAATCGGGGTGCAAAGATCCTTTTCTGCACTTTTTTTCTACGGGATTGTATTTATCCATAGATTGATACCCAACGACGCGCTCAAAATTGACTGACATAAGAGGTTTCAAACTTGGGCTCTTATACCACTTACACGATGCAGGATGATTACAAAACTTTTCATTATACCAAGTATGTTAGAATAACGCACTAACGTGTTCATCCTGATAGCAGTGTTGCCAACTATAGAATTGCTCGTTTTACTAGACAGTGAAGAAAAAAATACCAGAAAATTACCAGATTCCCTCAATGTTGCCATTCGATTTTTTTAATATATTTTTGCTAAACTTTTTAAGAGTAAAACAATTTTTAGGAAAATAAAATTTAATTTTTATTAATTAATTAATTCATTCATTCATTCATTCATTCATTCATTAATAATAAGACACGAATCCTGCCTATTCATATTTTAATGTAAAAAAAAATGGAACTACATTAATTGCATTGCCATATTGCACAAATCTATAAACTGTTTGCAGTTCTCTTGCCTAAGACTGGAGTGAGCAAACCAATTATACGTTTCTTTTACTAAAAAATCGATATGCCCAGGAAGCTTCTCGGATACCTCACTGACTGCTAATTGCAGCGAATGGCAAACACATCTAAAAACATACAAACTATGGTATGTTCTATAACAAAAAGTAAAAATTGCCTACCTAACTAATACAAAATTTGGCACACTTTCTTTTAATTTAACATATACTCCCTTATTAAAAATCTGGTATGCAGAACACAAATACAGGTTCACTATTAATATTTTTGTGAACGTGTCCGAACATATCCCTCCCCAGAGACGTAGATACGTATTTCGCCTTTCTATAGGCTCATCGGTACGCCCCTGCTGGAGAAAGGATATCTTCAGACACATTCACAAAAAAGAACCACATCGCCACATCACAGAAATTATCCAGACCGAGCGTAGAAGTAAATTCAGCGCTGCCTGTTGTCAGACAGCCGAAGTACCTCGCCCCGTCCACATAACCAATGTGAAGTAACGACGCCCTTCCAAAGGTGGCACAGCCATCGCTCTAGAAACTGGATTTTGTTTGTGTCTTCACTCATACTACGGACTAACCGCATGTGTAATGTATCAGAATAATTGAAACATACATGAGTAGGTAAACCTCACCAGTTTTGTATAATACAAAGGTATTTTTAATAATATAAAATATTATTAAAAATCTGGTGTGAAGAACACAAATACAGGTTCACTATTAATATTTTTGTGAACCTGTATTTGTGTTCTTCACGCCAGATTTTTAATAATATTTTATATTATTAAAAATACCTTTGTATTATGCAAAGCTGGTGGGGTTTACCTACTCATGTATGTTTCAATTATTCTGATATATACTCCCTTATTGATACCGACCATTACGCTTGCATTGTCAGTTCCAATTCCTCTTAAATGGTCGTGTTTTAAATTCTGCTTGCATAGCATTTCTGCATCACATTCAACAATCTTAGGCATATCAATAAGTAAATGTTTGAATAACTTTATTTTGTCCTTCACTATAGTAAACTATTATAATGCCCAAGTACTTATTAACAAAGATATCTGTAGATTCATTAATTAATATTTCTTAATTCATTGCAAAAATGAGGTTTCAACACATTTTTAATTATGTTGCAATTTTGTTCTGTGATGCTTTAAATTATGAGCAGCAGTGTGTCCTTTAAATGAATGGCAACATGCACCATCTAAATGATCCACTGCATTAATGGATGAATGACAGGCATGTAAAATGAAAGTCTGGCGTCTACTGACCTTTGTTCATTTAATTCTGATGCAGGTGTAAAAGGATTTCTTTGCTATGTGCGTCCAAACACACTATTTGCATTATGTTTATGTTTAAAGGAATCATTTTGAGATTAATTTAGTTTACAGAAGTATGCCACAAACCTTGAATTTAGCTTTAGAGCCTTCTGTGCTATCTACTACAGTTAACCAACTAGCAAACTTAAGCCAAATTTGACCTAAATTTCTGGACCGTATTGGGGCTTATGTATCTAAAAATTAATTTTTAATTATAAATTAATTTACAGAACGAATAACGAAAGTACTGTCGACTCAACTGTGATGTGAACCTATGATGTGAACGCTATGATTTGTGCTATGCTATAGTGCATTTATGAACTGTGAAATATCAAACTGTCAATGTCAAATACTGAATGGCATGGGTGGTATGATTGACATGGGGGGTTCAGGTGTTCAATGTTCACTCACATCACAATTCACAACACAACTGCGGTGTTTTACACTTAAAACTTAAATACAACGCATTCGTACAAAAATTCCAATAAATTTTTGAGGTTTTTCCGACAATTAGGTATTTTACCAGAATTAAGCCGAATTAAAATTTCCCGTTACTAGAATTTTATTAGTTAGGGGAAGGTCGTCTAGTATCGGACAGCGTCTAGTATCGGGCAAACTGTGTTTCGAGAAACTGTTGCTTGTAGTAGCACCCGTACTGTCGTTGCAGCGTTGAGGAGAAAGCAACAGGCTAGTTCACACTATCTTGGATCGCTACGGCACCGTGTTCAGTAGTGGCTCCACGTTTTCTGTTTTCACGTTGTTTTGAGAAACTTTGAAGTGTGATACCTTCCTTGAAAGTAAATACAATGATGTTTTACGTGTATTAGTACCAATAAGAGTTATTGTATAATAAGTTATGAGCAATAAATCTGGTTCGGCTTAATGGTTTACGATTTAGTGAAAGTTGTATCACATGTTTGTCGGGTTGTATCAGACAATTGCTAGAGGGTTGTATCGGACAAAATTAAAACCGATAAAACCCTGTTTTTAAGTTTTTTTTTTATTTTGCAGGCAAAATGGGTAAACAGCATCATAAGTGGGAAAGAACAGAACATGAAACAGACTGTTGAAGAAGTTCGTTTGAAGAAAATGACCATTCGAGAAGCTAGAAGCTGATATATGTAGAGTTTCGTGTATTCAAATCTTTTGGGCTTAAACTAATGTTAATGTATTTTGTGTTATTCATTTTGTGCAATAGACAGTTATTTTACGACCAATAATGACTTATTTCCTATGTTTCACACTATGTCCGACACAACCCTCCAACTTTCAGCGATAGCAAAATGTAAGGTATGTTACAAATCCCAATAAGTATTAGAAACCAACCTCCACGGAACAATTGTTTTTAAGGATGTTCGAATAACTTTTGAAGTTTTGTTATGACGCATAGTTTTTTTTTTGAGACATTATCAAACTCACAATCTGCGAAAAAGTTTAAGGGTCCGATACGTCGTTCCCCTACTGTTTGAAAACTATTCATTACTAAATTCTTGCCTGCATTACCAGATCTGGTAATAATTTTGCCAAGTTGGCAATAATAGGCACGGGATGGGCGGTAATCGAAAGAGAACTATAGCAAGCGCCAATTAAGTTGTCGCGAGGAGGGGGTGCGCAGAAGCCGTTTTTAAAAACGTCCACCCCCACTACTCAAATAATTGTCAGAATACATTTGGCATTGACGTTTGACGGAACATGTCTTTGCTAGGGGATCATAAAGTGATACACGCTCAGAAGTTAGAATTATCTGACATTTGATGTAAAACCAAATACACTACTTCTAATCCTGCGCGAACTTACACCTCCTCGCGCCAACTTAATTGCTATACATAGCTGTCGGTCGTACGACTTTGGCGCATGCGTGGTTCGTCTGTAGTAGCATCTGCCTAATTATTTTATAGTTACATCTCGTACACTATAACAATACTACCCGGCAAAGATGCTTAATGCTATTATTAGTTATATCAAAACAATACTCTTAAAATGTTTTCTAAATCGTCAATTATTCTCCACACGAATGTAGATAGATTTTATTCAAGATTTAAAAATGCAGAAAAATCGCTTTATTTAAGATTATTAGATTAATATTTTGAATCAAAAGCCTTTTAAATAATTAAATGATTTCGACCAAGCAATATTATAACATCTTCCTAAATATTCTTATATTTACTAGTCTCGTCTGTATTCATAAATTATTTTAGAACGGTTCAAAACCTTCACACTTTATTTTTCCTAGTTTGTTACGTGTTGCGCAGTAGTAAATTCTAACACAGATGAAAACCATAAGTCGCAGCTTTCCTTGTGTTTACTTATTATCTAACTTTGCGGTAGAACAGTTTATCTAATCGAATATTTGTATAATTTGTTATCTGGTTCGATAAATTGTACTGGTGAATGACATACATACCAAGAAAATTGCGTGTATTTAAGGGCATAATTCTATAAGCAACTGATTTCAATTGCATTTATCAATGTTATCATATCATATAATTTTAGATAAATTTGTGCAGGAACATTATAATATTAAAAATTAATTGTAGACCACTGCGAAATAGTATATGAACCCATGGTAAACCTGATTCTATTTTAAAAATTAAGAGGTTTAGAATTAGTTCTTGTAATAAATTACAAGAACTACAATAAATTGAAGATACTTACGTTTACTATCACAGATCTGATAAGAAACATATATAGTTAGTTGAATAATTCCGGATATATTATGCAAAATAAGTAATATAAAATTAAGCGAATGATATTTGTGATAATTATTATTAAAATATTTCTATATATTATCATACAAAAATTATTTGATATTATTTAAATAAACTTCAATCAATTAGTTATTTTACTATTTTCTACATTTCAATTCCTTTTTCGGATTTTAGTAAGGTATAGAACATCGTTTCTCAACATGGGGGTCGCGAAATAGCCTAAAAATAATGAAAAGTCATTTTATCAGAATAAATCATTATTATAAACATTTTACTTACAATAAGTACACATGTAAAGAAAAGGAATTAATGTGATGGTTGCATTTGTTTTTCATTTAAAAGGACAACACACAAAAGGAAATTGTTTTCGAGTGATAAGAGATGATTCTTGTATTTAGATTTAAAGGCGACCATAGACGAAAAACCCTTTTCACATAGATAAGACCTGGAGAAAGGGATTAATATTTGAAATTCTTTTGTGACTAAATTTCAATATTCATTTTGACGAGCAACCCAAAACATGATTGTTGGCGTTTTTCGGTATATACGAGTTGCGCCACAGATTCTAGGAATTAGTAATCCCTCTTAAATCCGTATACGAGTTGCGCCAACGATACACCTCGAGGGTGGTAATTGTGAAAGTTGGTCATTAAGTAGGGGTAGTTAATATTTTCCTTAAATATTACCTACATATTTATGGATGATATTCATTTATCGTCGACATTCTCACTGCGATATCTGTTGACGCAACATCGCAGTTGAGAGCATTTACGACGATACAACGTCATACGAACCCGGAAGCAATGGCCGGACGACATATTACCAAAACGATTACCACCCTAGCGTTGAATCCGAACTTCAAAAGAAGATGTACTCCGCAGCAACGCGAGGACGCGTTAGCAATTATAAACGAAACCACGGAGGAAGAGGATATAAAAAATATCCTAGAAAAACAACCGCAAATATTTATCATTGATCCCGATGAGCCGACGGTACTAATTGAAATAACAGAATCGCCCAAAGAAGCAAGCCCGGTAAACCCGCCCAACATCAACATGGAAGAGTTTGACAAATTCACCATCTCAATCTTAAACAGTTTTAAAAATCCGAAGAAAACGTCAAAAAAACAAAAAACCGAGCACGAAAATACACCAATTGAAACAAAAAACTCATTCAGCGCACTCGAAAAAACAAACGCCGAGGAAAAGGTGGAAGAAGAAACCGAAATTACTCCACAACCATCAACTTCATACAACAGCACTCCCAGGGTAAGTGATAAGACATACACTACACAAAACACAAAAACTGAAATAAAAAAGACACACAAAATCGCACCAATTATTATAACCGAAAAAGACAAATGGACATACATACGACAATTACTTAAATCAAACAGCATTAACACAGTAGAAAACAAAATGGTGAAACCAGGAATACACATCGAACCGACAACAGACGAAGACTACCGAAAACTCAAACACACACTAGACAACGAACAAATACAATATTACACTTTCCAATTAAGAAGTGAAAAGACACTAAAGGTGGTGATGCGTGGCATTCCCGCCTTTATAACAGACACTGACATCACAGACGACTTGACGGACCAAGGATACCCGACTTTATAAATTAAACGAATGAACGGCAAACACGGAATACCAGCACCACTTGTATTAATCGAACTGACGAGACAATACAAGTCAATCTACAACTTACGCGACTGCTGCGGACTTGCAATCAAAATAGAACAACTAAACAAACGCACTGACATTATACAATGCCACAAGTGCCAGACTTTCGGACATCACCAACGGAATTGCAACATAAACTACAAATGTATGAAATGCGGAGACGGACATTCGACACATCTATGTACTAAGACAAAAACAACCCCGCCAAAGTGTGCAAACTGCGGTGGTCCTCATCTATCCACTTTCATAAACTGCCCCAATAACCCAAACAATCCTACAAATAAAACCACACCTCAACCTAAATACGTACCAGCACCACCCCCAACAAGTAATCCATGGACATAAAGACAAAACAAGACAAAACTTAACACAGTTGACGAATTAGCACTTGCCTTAGGCAATATGCTAATAACACTACAATCGACTAACGCAACAAACGAACAAATACAACACTTCGTTACACAGACAGACAATAATAACACTATACAACAAAACACATTAAACACACACAACTGAAACGCAAAAAAAAATGTGATGATAGCCAACAAACAAACACACACGACTTAAACGCAAAAACGCGACTGACGCACAGACTGCACACACAAAACACATGCCCGCAAAAAAACAAACACAACAACGCACGATATTAATCAGACACAAACACATCACAACCCTGGGAGATACATAACAACGGAGTGGAAATGGAGGCAATCTTCGACCACGATTCAAAATTCAAGGACTCATGAAATCATTTATCGTCAAGTTAGTTAGTTAGACAATCATGGAAGTGTATACTATGTTTAATGAGAAAGGAAAATTATTATTAGTAATAAATAACTACAAATTCAGAAAAACTTCTGAAAATTTAAATGGTGTACGGTGGAGGTGTACAAATAAATCTTGTGCGGCGAAGGTTTATACAAAAAGTGGAAATTATTTCATAATAAACAAAGATTTGAATCACAACCATCCAAGTGACAACACAATTGCAAGGCAAATACTTAGTAATTCAGTCAAAAGGAAAGCACAAGGTGACATGTACGAAAAACCTGCCAAGTTGATTCATAGTGAAATAAAACGTTTAAAAGAAGATAATTTTTCAATGCTAACAACAGAAGATTTGAACCGAACTCGGATAAATATGTATTACCATTACCGAAAAACAGGGGCGAGGTTTTTGACTTAGTGAAGAATTTGACACCAAAAACAAGTAAAAAAGAAAACTTTTTGTTAGTAGCTGATAGTGCAACACAAATTATAATATTTTCTTGTTTTACAAATTTGAATTTCCTATGTTCGACGGATTCAGTCTACATGGACGGTATATTTGAATTTTGCACAAAATTTTTCTTTCAACTATTTACAATTCCGGTTATAAAAAGGGACACTATGTGCCTTTAGTATTTTGCTTATTACCAAATAAAGCCAGTGAAACGTACCTAAACACTTTAAAATTTATCAAAGAAAAATGTATAACTTATAATATCAGTTTTAATCCTAATGAAATTGTTATTGATTTTGAATCTGCAATTCATAAAGCCGTCAACACATTGTGCCTAAATACAAAAATTACTGGATGTCGGTTTCATTTAAGTCAGGCTTGGTTTAGAAAAATTCTATCACTTGGCTTGAAAAATCAATATACCACAGAAAACTCTGAAATTAGCATTTTTTAAAACAATTTTTTGGTTTGTCATTATTAAAACCAGATGATGTAGGTGAATGTTTTACGGAGATTACGGAGAGAATCTGCACCTGACGATGATAAGGTGATAGAATTTTGGGATTATGTACTAAATCATTATATTGATGAAAATGCTGCATTTCCTCCCAGTGTGTGGGCTTCTGCCTCTTGTTTAATGACTAAAACTACAAATAATTGTGAGTCATTTCATTCCAAGTTTGGCAATTTTTTTTATAATTCACATCCGAACATTATAAATTTTGTAGAAATGCTTGTAAATTTACAGTTAGAAACATATGTTAAAATTAATACAGCAAATAAGTTTGCGAAGAAAATTAGAACTGACCTAAAAGGCAAGCAAGCATATATAAAACATAAAATCGATGAACTATATGTGTATAAGACAATTAGTAAAATAGATTTTATCAAATGCGTTTCACATAAATTTTTGCCTAGCTCTATAATATAATATTGATGTGGGTGTAATATACATATATATACAGCGTTAGTAAAAAGTCCCGGAACGGTCGAATAACTTTGTTATTTGAAATTTATGATTTCTGAAATTTGGTATGGGGGTATAGTTAATATAAATGCATTTTATGTAATACACTTAATATTTTTTTCACTTCCGGTTTAATCGGCAATACGTCCAACTTTTTTTTTTTAAATGGAACGCCCAGATTTTTTTAACACTTTTGAATGCAAAATAAAAAACTACGTTCAGGAAGTATTAAGATGTTTATTTTTATTCACAAGAAAACAGTTAAAAAATTAAAAAAGTGTCCTAATACAGAAAAATCAAGGTACCTTTGAAAATAGTTGTTGTTTAGTGTTTTCATTCTTTTTGCTGTCACATTTGACAATTTTAAAAGCGTTTTAACTTTTGCATCGTTATAAATTTACTTATTTTAGACATCAACACATTTGAAAATGGCAGTAAAACTTACTGAATCTGAACGAATTGAGATATTAATGATGCGTGGGTACGGTGATCGTCAACGTTTTTTTGAAGAGGTTCGTATTTTGTTTAATACTGTTTATCCGGATCGTCACATTAGTAAAAGTACGGTATGCCGAACAATTCAAAAGTTTGAAGTATTTCGTCAGGTGAAGGATTTACCTAGAAGGGGACGTCCATTAACAGCAACAGATGAAGAAACTAGTTTGAATGTGTTACTTACAGTGGAAGAAAAGCATCACGTGTCCACAACAGAATTAGGTCAAATTCATGAGATCTCTCAAAAATCTGTTCATAAAATTCTTAAATCAGCAAAAATGAAAGCCTATAAAATGTATCCCGTCCATGAGTTAACTGAAGATGATCCAGATCGTAGTCTACAATTTTGCGAAACAATGACGGAATTGATCGAGCAGCAGCCTAATGTTTTAGATCACATCATTTTTTCAGATGAGGCAACGTTTTGTCTCAACGGCACTGTGAACAGACATAATTGTCGCTACTGGTCAATTGAAAATCCGCATTGGATTGAAGAAGTCTATACACAGCGTCCTCAAAAGGTGAATGTCTGGGCTGGTCATAGGACCATTTTTTATAAGAGGAAATTTAACTGGCAACGTCTACTTAAATTTATTGCGAAATGAGATTGTTCTAGCACTTGCGGCCCTCTTCCCAAATGCAAACATAGGTGATCACCCTAATGCACATTTTTGGTTTCAACTAGATGGAGCTCCCCCCCCATTTTGCCCATAATGTCCGCGATTATTTGAATGACATTTTTCCGGGACGTTGGATCGGACGTAGAGGAGCATTCGAATGGCCAGCACGTTCGCCAGATCTCTCGCCATTAGATTTTTTCTTTTGGGGTCACTTGAAATGTCAAGTGTACAAAAATCGTCCCCATAATCTTGAACAATTGGAAGAGAGAATAGTTCAAGAAGCCAATCGCATCACTCCAGAACAAATACAAAATTCAATAAGAAATTTTACTGACCGTTTACATTTTTGTCAAATTGTAAATGGAGAGCATTTTGAACAATTATTGTAATCGCAACCTGAATAGACAGGTACCTTGATTTTTCTGTATTAGGACACTTTTTTAATTTCTTAACTGTTTTCTTGTGAATAAAAATAAACATTTTAAAACTTCCTGAACGTTGTTTTTTATTTTGCATTCAATAGTGTTAAAAAAAAACTGGTCGTTCCATTTAAAAAAAAAAGTTGGACGTATTGCCGATTAAACCGGAAGTGAAAAAAATATTAAGTGTATTGCATAAAATGCATTTATATTAACTATACCCCGATACCAAATTTCAGAAATCATAATTTTCAAATAACAAAGTTATTCGACCGTTCCGTGACTTTTGACTAACGCTGTATATATATATTTGAGTTTGTTTTAATTGTAATTACTTGTAATTATTTTAGTTCATTACTTTTAATTTCAAAGTGTAATAATAACATAAACATAAATAAATTGTATTAAAGTTTAAAAGTTTGTTATGTCTACTTTACTTCACCTGAACATTTACCATCCTCGAGGTGAATCTGGCGCAACCCGTATACGGATTTAAGAGGGTCGGATATTCCCTAAAATTTTATTTCTAGGATTAATTCAGGTACTTTGGCGCAACTCGTATGCGTCCACGTTTTTTACGGCACACTCTGTATAAATGATAATAAATAAAGGACAAAGAAATAGTTAATAAAAAAATTAAAAACCCTTACCACAATAGAATACTTCTATTGTGGTAAGGGTTTTTAATTTTTTATTCACTTAAAAGCCACAGTCTCCGATTTTTCAGTTAAATAAATAGTTAAGAAAATGTTATAGTTTAGCAAGTAAGTAGCCCTAAGTTCTTATTTAAAAATTCAATCAAATAATCACAACATCTTTGCAATAGAGACAGTTTTACGGCATATTTTAAAGTATTTCTCGACTTTAGTTATACCCTTTTGCGACTAGAACTTTCTAACCTTTCGTTAAACGTAAAGGCTGTTTTGGAATTTCTGGCACTGAGCCGTTTTGGTATGAGTAATGTTCGTTACCGAGAATTAGGGTTGTCCTTTGAATACAGCAATAACTACGATATAACAAAAACAATTAGATATATACTCGAGTGGGTAAAACCTAACCATTTTTGTATAAAATAGAAACATTTTTAATAATATAAAAATACTGTTAAAAATCTCTTGTGGAGTATACAATACAGATTCATATTTGTTATTCAGACATTCAACTATGTGTTTTGTGCTGCTATAGGCAATTGAACCAAATTTGTTGCATTTTATAAATCTGTGTTTACGATTCGTCCTTTTTCTATTAATAAAAATAATTATCTTCCTTATGTTTGATTGTAATCGGAATATATAGTGTACAGATTTGAGCAATCCAAAAAAAAACGGCTTTTGGGTTGGTTTTAGTTTTCCAAATTAACGAAAATCATCATTTCAACAACAATTGGCATATTTTGTACCTCATCTATTTAACGTGTGCTTCATATTCAAAATGAGGCGGCTTTTGATCAGAAACTACGTTCTTCACAAGGTTTGACTCGTTGTCAGCTATTGTCAATGTAACGTGTTGTGTTCATTTGAAAAGTCAATCTAGGTTACTTTGAAATTTTGATAGAATAAGACGCATGTGCAAAGAGTCATCTTTACTGATGAAGCATGGTTTTATAAAACGGGATACCTAAATTCACAAAATACTAGAATTTGGAGTAGTGAAAATCCACATGTAATTAATGAAGAATCGCTACATCCAGAGGAAATTGGTGTTTGGGCAGCGATAAGCCAAAGGCGAATCATTGCACCAATATTTTTTCAGGGAACGTTAACTGCTCAAAGGTACCGTACGGAAATTTTACAACCATTTGTCAATCAGTTGCATGATGATGAACTTCAAAATGCATATTTCCAACAAGACGGAGCACCTTGTCACTGTACTGCAGAATCTTTGGATTATTTAAGAGAATTTTTTTATGGGCGTATAATTAGTCGAAATACTGAAATTGCCTGGCCTACACGTTCATGCGATTTAACACCTTGCGACTTCTTTTTGTGGCCGTATCTAAAAAATAACATATTTCGAACACCTATATTGAATTTGAATGATATGCTACAGAGAATCGAACAGAAATGCATGGAAATTAATAACAATCCAGTAATGTTGCAGAATATCATCAGAAATTTTGAACGGAGGATTTTAAAGTGCATTGATCTTGAAGCACAACATTTTCAACATTTGTTATACTTTTCAATAAATACCTATTATTTGTTATTTATTTGTATGTATGAAACTGTCAAAATATACGACTTCGTAGGTTAAGTAGTAAATTTTAATTTACGACATACTTCAAAATGTCAATCACATGCTACTAGATTGACTTTTCAAATGAACACTTGTTATATTATCAATATTATAGTTCATACTGGAATACGTCCTTTGTCAAAGTTGGCTGAAATCTTTACAGGCTCTTGTTATCCTGATATCCAAAGTCCTAATTTCATTCTGTCTACAATATTGTCATTTTAATAAGGCAATTATTTATATTTTACTATATGATTTATTATTATCTCTTCCACTCACAAGAAAAGAACCATTCGTTCTTCGTTGCCATTATCTTACCCCATGGGTTCATTCGAACAAGATGGATGGCATAGTTATCTATCATTCATTTATTTTATATGAATATTGATTATAGTGGATACTTACCAGTACTTTCAAGGTGTGAACATATGTGTTGTCCGCTGCTTGCAGCTTGTGTCTCTTTCTGGGTATGAACTTGTGTGTTGGTTGCTGCTGGCAGCTTGCGTCTCTCTCTGGGTGTGTGGTTTTTGTTTGTGCGAGCGCGCAAGTGTAGGGTGTTGTATGTTGGCGCGCTCGTGCGTGTGTTTAGTGACCGGTCGCGTTAATTTTGAGAGATCGGAGAACCAGCCGTTGCGCAGTGCCGCCAACCCCTTCCCGGCAACTTCTTTACTTTTCCGTGCAGTACTTCGACGGCCCGACCCCCGCCCCATCGAGGCAAGGCGCAGACCAGCGAGGCGCACCCTGCACGGGGTTGCTCATCGCCAACCGAGGGAACACTCTTAGCGGCTACTTCGATCGACGACGGTCACACTTTGTGCCATCTTAACGTTTTCCGCCATTGCGGGGGCACTGCACACACGTCGAACGTGTGTATGCTGTTTACGGAAGCCTAGCCAGGTTGCCGCCCAGGACCGGTCCTAGTGGTGTGTGCATTGCGCGGCGCCGTCTTTTGCGCCGCGTAGCTTGGTTCCTCTCTCCCCTGCTGGAAAGGCGGAATGGCACCTGTCCGCCCATCGGGCAGACCCCCCTAGAGTTTTGTAGCGCATATGCTAGGCTACAACCCAGTAGAGGACCACATCAGCACCTCACCCGTTCCGTCATTTCGCCTCCCGGCCACGTTGCCCGCGTTCGCGCGCTGCAACATCAGTTTAGCACGCGACGTATTATTGCAGCCGTGTCTAACAAGACACTTTTTTGCATTTTTAAATAAAGTTTTTGGTAGAGATCCAAAGTATTTATGGACTTGTGTAATTTCTGTGGAATTTCTCCAGTTGGGCCAATCACAATTGGGACTATTAGGACCTTGTCCATCTTCCACATACTCTTGATTTCGTCGCTGAGAGGTAAATATTTATTTACCTTCTCACTATAGTTCCTTGCAGTGTTTTTTGCCAACGGAACAGCAATGTCAATGATGTACATTACCTTGTCCTTCTTCACTGTCAATATTATATCTCGAATATTGTTGGGAATTGTTTTATCTGAGATTATTTGGCGATTCCAATATAATCGAGAATTTTCGTCCTCGCAAACTGAAGGTGCTTCATATTCATAATAAGGGACAATTTCAGAATACGACAAGGGCTTCTGTCTGAGCAGCTGGTGTAATATTTTTGCAACCCTGTTGTGCCTCTCGAGATTGTTTGGGGGCAAGTACAGAGCATCCTGCCATCAAATTATCAATTGTTTCTTCCTTATCTGCGCATACACGACATTTAATGTCAGATAAATTCTCCTTAAGAATTTTTTTCCTATAGGAACGCGTTGGAATTACTTGATCTTGGATGGCGGCTATGAATCCCTCTGTTTCTGCAAACAGGTTACCTGTATACAGCCATGCCTGCGACGCTGAGGTGTCAAAATTTTCAGATCCAATTGTTAACGGATACTTGCCATGCAAAGATTTATTTTTCCACCTCTCTTTCTGTTGGGGTATACTTAAGATTCTCGTGGATGGATTGAATTCATCGTTAGCCAGTTTGGTGGCGTAAAATTGTCCATTTGAGCAATCGCATTATGCAATCTACTTTCTTTCGACTTTTGCAGAAAGTACTCTCGTAAATTATTTACCTGTGTATAATGCCTGCAATAAGCACTCGGTATTCCTCTACCTTCTTCTCTTCTTGGTAGGTGGAACCTTTCGATCGCACTACGTGGGTGATGAATTCTAAATTTTCTGGCTTCTACTCTTGTCTTGATGTCTATAGCTTCAAGTTCAGTATCAGTCCAGTTAATTATTCCAAATCCATAAGTAAGTACGGAAGTTGCAAAGCTGTTTATTGCCTTGGACATATTTCTTGCCGACAATCTGGTTTTCAACAACGATCGCAGCCTAGAGAAATACTGATCTTTCGCTGATTCTTTTGCAATATTGTGTTCTATTCTTCTAGCCTGCAAATAACCAAGATACTTATAATAGTCGTTGCTCTCCATTCCAAAAACTAGTCCTTGTCTGCCTTCCACTTCGAACCCACGATGTTCAACCATTGTCCCTTTTCTATGCAACTTATTTTGCATTTTTCCAATTCAAATTTCATTTGGATATCTCTACTATAACGGCAAACACAGTTTAGGAGATCGCGAAGATGATTCTTTTTCCTAGCATACAATTTGAGATCATCCATGTACCAAAGGTGACTAATTTGTACGACAGGTTGTAGTAAATTACATTCCTTATTTAGGGAATTTAACAAAGTTGTTAACGGTTTCAAGGCTAAACAAAACCACAGTGGACTCAAAGCGTCTCCCTGAAATATGCCTCTTTTAATACTGATCTTACCTGCATCAATACTTTCTATAAGGGTTTTCATTAACAAACTTGTCTTCCATTTAGTCATGGCGTAACTAAGAAAATTAATATGATGCTCCTCAATCCTATATAACCTAAGAATCTCTACCAGCCACGAGTGAGGTACACCATCAAACGCTTTCTGGTAGTCTATATATGCCATGTAGAGATTTTCTTTTGCTTTCACCACATTCTTCATCACAACTGAATCAATTAGGAGCTGTTCTTTGCAACCTCTTGATCCTTTTCTACATCCTTTCTGTTCCTCTTCTAAAAGGTTGTTATTCTCCAAATGGCATATATCTTTTCAGATATAATCGAGGTGAACATCTTGTATAACGTAGGAAGACATGTAATTGGTCTATATTTAGAGGGATTTTCCGCAGATACATTAGATTTCGGAATTAAGAAGGTGTTTCCCTCGGTCATGAATTCTGGCAGTTCGGTTGGTTGTTCTAGCAATAATTGGAAGCACTTAGCAAGTTGCAGGTGCGCCGATGTAAATTTTTTTAGCCAGAAATTTTGTATTTTATCTGGTCCAGGTGATTTCCAATTCATTGCTTTTTGGATTGCTCTTTTCACATCTTTCGAATCAATCCGCCAATTTATCATTGTCCTAACGTTACTTACCTTCCTTCTTTCATCCGTCAGTCATTTTGCATTTCTATGTTGCACCGGTGTACTCCATATTCCAGACCAATAATCTGATATTTTGTCTTTCGTTGGTAACTGAATCTGTTGTCCAGGATTTGTATCACTCAAGCCACGATAGAATAATTTTTGATTTCTAGCGAACTGTTTATTTTGCTGCCTTCGGGTATTACTGATTTTATATCGTTTCAACCTCTTTGCATATGCCGCTAATTTCTGCTTTAATAAATCTAAAATTTCTACAACATTGGAGTTTTCAGGTGAAACATAACACCTCACTATAACCTCTGCATCTCGCTTAACCCTCGCGCTAGCATTGTCCTTTAAGCTTTCAGTTAATATTCCAATTTCCCGTCTCAGATTTTCTATTTATTATTATTATTATTATTATTATTATTATTATCCGATACTAAGAAGTCAACTAATTATTAATAATATTTGCCATACATTTTGAACTAATTTTCTTTCTTCTATCAGCCCTAGATTCAAATCTGTGTCGATCAAGAAGTAGCGAGTAATCTATATCAGGTTCTGATTAGAAGCCATAGATCTTGAAGGACAAGTTCATCAGGAATTTACTTACCAACTATCGGAAAATAAAAAAGCGATTTGAGGGATGCCATAATATAAAATACTGCACTTCGGAACACTGGCCAACAATTAAATTTTTTTTTCTGCTGACTATGATCTTACACATGTTTTTAATATTATTGGTACGCTATTGCCAAATATGAAAACCATTTGCCCTTATCACGTCAAGTTTTCTATCTACGGCACTTCTTGTTTGCCGATTTCGGAATTCTTGAAAATCGTAAATGCAGCAAATTCATAATTGTTCAAAGAGTTAAAAGACATTCCAAATCCATTTATTTCATTAGCATAATGTACACTTGTACCTGAGAATATTTAAGTACTTAATGAATTAATTAAGTAATAAACAATTATAAAGAAATGCAAGTCTATAAGCTAATCCTGTTCATTAAGTGAACATATTAGGGTTTAATGAGATTTTATTAGAAAGTATTGATCACTTAGGACTATTTAAAAGTAAACAAGGGTGATAATATTAAACGTTAGTTACCCATTAGTTGTTAGGGAAGAAACTACATCATAACTCCACGATTCGATCAGTGCCTCAATACCCGTGCCAGTTTATGAAAAGCTTCCTTCACTTGAGTACTCGTATGCTGAAGACATGGAAGATGCTATTGACGAGTAAGATTCAGGTGTAGCTTGTGACTATGGAGATATAATTTCTAATGATGCACCACAACGTTTTACTCAAGCAGAATTGAATGATTTAGTAAGGGATTTGGACCTATCAAAGGAATCATCGGAACTGCAAGCTTCAAGATTAAATGAAAAGAAATTCGTCGAGGAAAGTACGAAGATAAATTTTTATCGTAGCAGGCAGTGATCTTGTGCAATATTTTAAAGAAGAGTGTGAATTTGTTTATTGTAACAATGTGCCAGGTTTGCTAACTAAAATGGGCGTTGTACAATATGACCCAAGTAAGTGGTGTTTGTTTATCGACAGTTTTAGCAGAAGCCTCAAGTGTGTCCTACTACATAACGGGAATGTTTTCGGTTCAATTCCTCTTTGATATTCCGTTCAATTAAAGAAAACATGTGACGACATTGAGAAGGTTATAAAGTTACTAAAATAAACAGACCATATCTGGGTCATCTGTGTGGATCTCACAATGGTAAACTTTTTACTTGGCTTTTAAAGAGGATATATAAAATTTTCGTGTTTTTTTGTACCACTAGGATAGTCGAGCTAGAAACCAACACTGGATTCAGAAATATTGGCCTCCCAGAATATCCCTAGATGTTAGAGAAAAGAAAATTATAAGTCAACTTCAACTAGTCGACAGAGAAAAAGCAATTTTTCCAGCTGTTCACATCAGATTGGTTCTTATAGACCAATATGTTAAATCTTTAGATTTACAAGGTACCTAACTGTTTCCAGTACATACGTGAATACGTGAAAAGTTTCCACGATTAGGTTACGAAAAAATTAAAGCTGACGTATTTGGTGGACTTCAAATTAAAACTTTAATGAGAGATGCAAATTTCATCAACTCAATGAACGAAGCTGAGAAAGAAGCCTGGACTTCATTCACGATGGTCGTGAACAATTTTCTTGGAAACAAAAAAGCCAGCAATTATAAAGATCTAGTGCAATCAATGCTCAAAAGGACGGTAGGAGGACCTAGTTATTGATAAAATGTGTTCTGAAAAGTTTCTCTCGCAAACGATTCTCAAACCCTTAATAGGGGAAAAGTGTAATTGGTTCTTATTACATGAGAATGCACCGTTTCATTCTTCATTAATTGTAAGGGCATTTCCCACGAAATGAAGGAGATTAATCGTCCGCCCTATTGACCGAACCTGGCACCGACGAATTTTTTCCTTTTTCCTACAGCGAAAACTGTCCTCAAAGGGAAATGATTTCAAGACGCCAAAGATATTGAGAAAAATGTAATCGCCGTAATCGTTAAATACCATTTGTTCGGATGCATTTTTTTATTGTTTTCAAAAACTTTTAGAACGTTGAAATAAGTGTATTAATGTGGATTGAAACTACATTGAATAAATATCAACCATTACTTCAATTGTTTTCTTGTATTTTGTATGTTCTAGATCATATTTTAAACAGTAAATTATTTCATATAATTGTTATTGACAAAATTAACCATTTCATAATTTACACCTATTCAATGTTGAAGACAAAAATGCTTCTATTTCCAGGAATATTCATACTAAACTTTAAAAGTAATTCTTTATAACTTGTATGTATGTGTTCTAATTTTTTAACTGCAAGTATTCGAACAAGATTTTCTAAACCGTTTCTTGGTGAAGTTCCTGAAAAATATATATATTTTTATAAAATTGATACAATCTTTGCAATGTACAAAATTTATTTTATACTGGTGTACATATAGCAATAAAATTCCTACGATAATGTTGCAAAAAACAATTAAAACTTATTATAACTGTAAAATTTTATCATTTACAGGAACATAATGATACATTGTTTTTATACATTTACAGCCAATAAAACGAAATGTATATTGTTATATTTAAATATCTACAGGTGACTCTTTTTATAACCGTGCCCTAGAGTAAATATGGTTATAAAATTTCAATTTTACGGCATATTCTGAGAATGAAGTTTTTCGGAAAGAAACTATAACCTTCCCTTTAAATTATATTTATTTTTATATTCTCTACTTTCTATACTAACGCTTATTCTGTTTGAAGCTTTTTTTCGTTCCACGTTTCTGTTTAAATGAGTAGAGTGGGCCACTTTTGTTATATGCATGCCAGGCGTATTATTCTAATTTTAAGATATATAGAGATCTGCGAGAACAAGTGGAGAAAGGGAACACGGCGTCATGCTACGTAATTGGCGCGTCGTAGAGTTCCATTGCGACTAAAATGCCCTGCCAAGTTCAGCTATCTGTTATAACTAATGTAACCCAAATATGCAAAGTGCATATTTTGCATATAATATGCATTTTTTTTAATACAGTAGCCGCTCGATTATGTGAACTAATTAAAACCTTACTTGTTGGCAGAAGTGAACAGAAGTGATGATTTAAAGAAGTCAGTTTTGTTTGATAATCACTATATTTAGACCTTGTAAACTTACCTTGTGGGGATGTTTGTTGGAATTGGCTCATTATCCATTTATCTTAGACATCATAAATTTCAATTACATCTTCTTTAACTTCATCTATGGCATCCTTATTCTAGTTTTCTATGTCTTCACGGGTGTATGTTATGTCGCCGTTCACTTCCTGTAGTAATGCTACAACTTCTTGAATTATCACAGCTGAAATATAATTGCTATCAGAAACAACTATTGTGGACAAAACGCTTCTTCTGTGAAACAGTTTTGTCAGCCTAATGACATTGTGGTCCATGGGCTGTATTAAAGCTGTTACATTCGGGCGCATGTAGGTAGTAAGAATTCCTCCAAACCGAGTCTTCTGCTGGTGGATAACTTGGAGAGTTGTACAAAAGTAAAAGGGCTTTTTGTGGTAATCCCTTTTGTTTTGAAAATCTTCGAACCTGCGAGACTAATGAATGATGAAACCAATTTTCAAATATCCCCGACATCATCCAAGCATTTTTCGATTTTGCGTATCCTACAGGAAGTGAAAAGTTCTTAAAACATCTTCAATTTTAGGCACGTCCAATCACCAACGGTTTGATTTTATATACACCAGTTGCGTTGGTGCATGCAAGAAAAGTAACTCTACTTTTCCCCATTTTTCGATCATGGGCCAATCTTTTTACAGGCGTAACCAAGATCCTTTCTCGGAGTCATTTCCAAAACAAGCCTGTTTCGTCAGCATTGTATAATTGATCATGTGTTAATTGTAGCTCCCGAATTTTCTCTCTAAGATAAATCTCGAATGGATCTACATGCTCCGGAACAGCTGACAACCTTTCTCCCGAAATTTTTAAATGTCTTATTCCAAATCTCCGTTTAAATCTTTGGCTCCATCCGTCACTAGCATTGAAATTTGGGTTTTCATTGAAATTTTTATTGATAGCTTGGATTGTGATACCGAATTTAGAGACAGATCGCTATATAATCGCGAGTAATGCTGCTAGATGTCGTCCAATCAGAATTAGATTTCCTTCTGAAGCTAAGGTTTTCGAAGTATTAAAAAATCGGCACGGATAAGATCTTTCGATCAGTGGTCTCGCCTGGGTTTTTCTCATGATCAAACAATCATGCAACGTGAACTGTATGGGGACTGGAGAGCGAAACCTGAAAATCAAATACAGAAATGGCATTCCCACAATTATAGCTTCGGGAAACTAGCTTCACCCGACAGTAATTCGTACTCTCTTAAATTATACTATCAAAACACTCGAGGTCTTCGTTCAAAATCGCATTTATTTTTTCATAGCTGTTGTGATTTGTTATTCGACATTGTCCTTATTACTGAGACTTGGTTAAATGATTCCTTTCAAAATTCAGAGTTCTTCCCATCTCATTATAATGTAATTAGATGTGATCGTAAGTTTGACACTGTGGGAAGGTCTACTGGTGGCGGTGTGATTATTGCTCTGGTTAATACAATTTCGTTCGAAATTATAGATACTTCTGAATTTGCTACATTGATTCCGTTAATTGATTTAATAGCCTGCAAATGTAGATTTCAGTCATTTATACTATACATATGTGTTATATATATTCCACCTGATGTGCCTAGTGATGACGTTGAATTATTCCTTGAATCTTTTGCAATTTTTTTCATGGATAAACCACTTTTATTCATTGGAGACTTTAACTTATCACACTTTTACGAGCATACAAATCTTAATTTAAGTCACTCGGAAATTTCTTCTTTTTTGGATTTTTGTATCTTGCTACAACTGAGACAATGTAATACAATCTTAAATATTGACATTCGACTTCTGGATCTTGTTTTTTTCTAACTTCAATCATAATCTGCGAATATCCCACGACGATTTGCCTTTGGTTCCTGAAGATGCACGTCACCCAGCTTTATCGATTAATATGGAAATTGCACCATCTCCTGACACAGTAAACTTTCCTACGTCTGGGAGCAGTTCTTATAATTTCAGAAAGGCGAACTTTCATCAGCTTTATTATGATTTGCGGCAACTTGACTGGTCATGTTTGGATGATATGAACGACGTTAACTACTCTCTAAACTGTTTCTATAACATTTTAAATAACACCTTTGAGTCCTCTGTTCCTAAACGGTCTGCTCGTCCTTCATCTTACCCATCTTGGTTTACTTTGGAACTTAAGCGCAATTTAAAAACGAAACAATATTACCGGCGTAAATGGAGATTAAATAAGAACCCTTTTTATCTTGGTGAGTACAAAAGAATGAGATGCTTGACGAAGTTACAAATTTCCAGTAGTTATAAAGAATATTTGAATAGCATAGAAACTTCTATCAAAGAAAATCCTAAAGAAATTTGGTATTTTGTGCGTACAAGGCAGGGTACTTCACGGATTCCTGGCAAATTGCTTTACAATGGAGCTTGGACTGATTCACCTCAAGACATCGTCGATTGTTTTGCATCACATTTCTCCGTAGCCTATTCGGGCGCGGATATTGATACTGTACCTGATACTTTTACACTACTTGAGTCGCTTGCCATCTATCCTGTAACACAGGAAAATATTGAAAGTATTATGTCTACATTTCCAAACAAATTTACTGCTGGCGATGATCAAATTCCAAGCTTCGTGGTCAGAGATTTTTGCTCCGTTCTTTCACAGCCGCTCACCAAAATAATTAACCTTGCTGTCAGAACGTCAACCTTTCCTGATAGATGGAAACGTGCGCGCATTGTGCCCGTCTTCAAAAAGGGTAAGACTACGGATGTATGTAATTACAGACCTATATCCATACTGTCAAATTTTGCCAAAATTTTTGAGCAAGTTATATATAATTCAATTTATCCTTTTGTTCGTTCCCATATATCACCTGCTCAACATGGTTTTATGACAGGGCGCTCGACTACTACTAATCTTGTGAGTTTTACCCAATACGTATGTGAAGAGTTGGACTGCCAGGGACAGGTTGACGTTATTTATGCAAATTTCTCCAAGGCTTTTGATACAATTAATCATAAACTCCTTATACAGAAACTTAATTGTTTTGGTCTGAATATTGCTTTTTGTAAGTTAATTAACTCTTACTTGTCCAACATATAATATATAATGGTTTTAAGTCATTGGAATTTGTTGCATTGTCTGGAGTTCTACAAGGATCGAGTTTGGGACCTTTGCTTTTTAATATATACATCAATGATCTGTTTCCATTAATGTCTTGTCAAGTATTAGCATATGCAGATGACGTTAAGCTCTTCCATTGCATACACAATCAACGCGATGTAGACATGCTTCAGGATAACTTTAGTGCACTGGCCAATTGGTCCGACAGCAATAAGCTTGTTTTGAACGTTAACAAATGTTATGCTATGACTTTCACTAGGAAAAACCGTCCATACTTGTCCTCCTACTCAATTTTTGATGTTCCACTCACCAGAATGAGTGAAATTAAGGATCTTGGTGCGTCTTTTGATTCATCTTTATCATTTAACAGTCACGTTCAAAAAATTTGTTCGTCTGCCTCAAGAATGTTGGGATTTACTATCAGAACTTGTAAATATTTCAATGATGTTGCACTTCTGGAGTCTTTATATTTCGCTCTTGTTCTTCCTAAATTGGAATATGGGTCTGTCGTTTGGTTCCCTCATTATATATCGCAGCAACTTTCTATTGAGCGTGAAAAGCGACGCTTTTTGAAATTCTTAATTTTCAAAAATACTGTGTACCCAGTGAGTGTGTTAGTGTACCCAGACAGAAATGTTTCCTATGATGAACTAAGGCTACGTTTTGGGTTCCAGACACTTACTGATCGGAGGATTGAACAAAGTGCTTGTTACTTATTTAAACTTGTCAATAATAGCATTGACTCTGGGATATTAGCTGCTGTTCGATTTAATGTACCTTTAGTTAATACTCGCTATACGAGTACATTCAACTTGAGCACCCAGAGGACCAACCTACTAATGAAATCACCTGTTTACCACATGATGCGGAATGCTGATGCAATATACAGTGATATATTTACTAGTGAAATCATTAAATGAGTTTGCGTATGTGTTCTAATTTATTAATGTACACTTTTTTGTTTATTTATGTATATCTGTAATTTAACTTTTACTATATTTTTCTTTTTTTCTGTTTTGTCGTATGTATATATGTATGTATTACACAGTTTTCGCCCTATTACTGGGTATGAACCTGTTGGGCGAATAAACAATTACACAGGTCTACAAAATTAAACTTTTTTACAGATGTTTTTATTTTGAAAACTGATTTTATTGGTAGGCTGATTTCAAAAATTTTTTTGCAAATATTAAATGAAAAAAAAACGATATTTCTAAAAAAAATTATTTGTTTATTGAGTAAAAAGGTGGAATACAAGTTAAAAAAGTGGAAAAAAATACTTTACTCAGTCTTTTTTAAGTGAAATCTTTGTCTTTTTGCCAGAAAGCTGCGTTGTCCCGACATTCGGTTGTATGTTTTTAAGGGCATATCCCGTTTTAACATCCAGCAGTAGTCCGCCATCATCGTTATGCTCCATCTGCCTTGGCATCGCCGTTCCATTTCCTTAATGTCTTGGTGAAACCTCTCTCCCTGTTCTTCGCTAACTGTTCCAAGATTTTCAGGAAAATAGTTCAAGTGTGAAAACAGGAAATGCACTTTCAAACCCATATTACAACCTAGACGATGAAAGTGTTGTAACATATTTTGAACAATATTTTCGTAGTTTTCGTCCTTAGAGTTCCCAAGAAACTTACCAATTACTTCTTTAAATGAAACCCAGGCGTTTTTCTCGACATTGGTCATTGTGTTTTGAAAATCCTTGTCTTTGCATAATGTTCTTATCTGCGGCCCAACAAAAATACCTTCTTTTAACTTGGCATCGGATAAGGCTGGAAATGTCTCGCACAAATATTTAAAACACTGTCCATTTTTGTCTAGGGCTTTAACAAACTGCTTCATCAAGCCAAGTTTGATATGGAGAGGAGGCAGTAAAACTTTTTTGGGGTCAACCAAGCTATCTATTAATACAATTTTGCTACCAGGTGTAAGGCTTGTTCTAGAGGGTCATTCTATTTGAGTCCAATGTCTATCCCTTGCTCGACTATCCCACTCACAAATAAAGCATGGAAATTTTGTATAACCTCCTTGTTGTCCTAGTAGCATGCACAGCACTTTAAGGTCACCACAAAGCATCCACTGATGTTCTTGGTAGTTTATTTTCTTTAAAAGAAGTTCAAAACTTTCATACGTTTCCATTAAATGTACCGAATGGGCAACGGGAGCCGAGGCCAGCTCGTTACCATTGTGCAATAAAACGCCTTTTAAACTACGCTTACTTGAGTCAATAAACAGGCGCCATTCTTCTTTTACATACGGCACATTTCCTAATTTTGAAATTAAGTCAGGAATATTGTTGCAATACACTAGCGGTCCGTCTTGAGTAAAATATTGACATAACTCTTTTTCGCGATCCCGGTAAAAGCTTGATGTGACGCCAGGTGCCAGTAAATGTTTATCACGAAGTCGGGAGGCTAACAATTCGGATGCATTCTTTGGAAGGTGCAAATCTCTAATTAAATCATTTAGTTCGCTCTGGTTAAACACTTCGAGCTCTCTGAAATCTGGTGTGAAATCTGAGTCGCAATTAGATTCCTCTGGGTCGCAATTAGATTCCTCTGATTCTGACGATATGACGTTTTCTAGTGCTTTTGGGGCGGTAGGTATCGGTACATCTGGTCCATGAGGAACTGGTCGAATAGCAGAGTCAAGATTGGGATACACAATTTGTTTCTTATTTTTTCTGTTGAATCCTTGAACATTACACGAACAAAAATAACAATCATCACTGTGATTTCTAGGCTCTCGCCATACCATAGGAACACCAAAGCTTAAACATTTCTTCCTACCTTTTTGCCAGTTTCTTAATGCTTCAACGCAAACGGAACAAACAGTATGAGGAGCCCAGGACTTGTCTTGGTCGCCAATTTTTACACCAAAATAAGCGTGGTATACATTTTTCACAAACGAAGTTATAGTTTGCCTCTGCTTTACTAAGACATAACTACCACAGATATAACAAAAGTTATTCGGATTGTTTACACAATGTCTTCTTTCCATATTTATACGTTCTAGAACACTTAAAATACGCAACAACGAAGACAACAAGCGCGCGGACAAAGTAGCACGACGACTAACACAACCAAACTACACATAAGCAGGTTTCAACGTTGTATTGATGCTTCTGCGCCGACTCTGTTGCTTTGCTGAGAAATCTAATATTAACCAGTGTTGCCAAATCACATTTAATTTCATAAAAATCAATTCATTTAAAAATCATGCCTAACATGGAACAAACATATTCTTGTCATAGGTATGTATATTAATAAATTAACATTTTTAAGATATAGAGCGCTATAAAAATAATTTACGTGATAGAGCAAAAATATGGCGTTTTTTGGAATAAGGGCCCCGAAACATATACAAATTAGCAAACAGCTTTCAAACATCAAAATCACTGTAGACCTGTGTTATTATTATTATTATTATTATTATTATTATTATTATTATTATTATTATTATTATTATTATTATTATTATTATTATTATTATTATTATTATATAAGTACCCGTAGACGTATTTAAATGATTCGCAGACAATTAAGATACCGGGGCTTGACAATAAATAAGGAAAACTAGGAATGGAAATTAAATTGTAACAAATTATCTATTTACGAATAATTAGTAACAGGATAAAATTTTAAAAAATTGCCTGCAAAGTACGCTTTTTCACAAATTTTTCAAACACAACAGTAAACTCACAAGGTATTTGTGATGTTATTTTCTTTTTTATTTCACAGCCTACTCTAGGCGTTCGCGCGTATAATTCAGCCCGCCCTCATATCTACATGAAATTTAGAATATAACTTTGTTAGAGTTATCAAATATCAAAATCGTATTAATCTTGATGACCTAAGCGCCCTCTATTAAAAAGTCCCAATACCGTCAAACGGATCGCGCAAAGCATTCTCACGACAATCACACCATTTCGAAGAATTCATTCATTTCGAACTTTACTACTATTTTATTTTCATTCAACTGGATTTCGTCGACATTTATGTGTTGATAACATCGAACTTCGTACTTCTATACAAATTTTTGATTTCATTATCAACTTTCTTCAGATCTAGATCTAAATCTAGATTACTATTTTTCATATATCAAGAACAGTTTGAAATATTCTTTATAATTCGCATGTATTTGATATTAATTACACAGGCCTGCATAAAATTTGTGATGACCTGATTTTTGTTTGTTAAGCTCAGTTTTTATAGCAATAACTAATTAAAATACAGTTGGTCTCTACCACCCACAGATTTTTTTTTTTGCACAAAATAAAAAGAAAAAAATATGAAAAAAATCTTATAATAGGCGTTTTAATACATTTTAAAATGAATATACTACTTCAAATTATAGGTATTAACTCAATAATGATTTTCTGTTGTGGTTCTAAAGAAATTTGTTAAATAGGCTTTCATTACCTGATGTAAATCTTTTATTACATGTATTAATTTTGGACAAGATTTCCGGGAATTTTTACCTGCTAAATCCTATTTATTATGCTTTCACTTTATTAGTACTGCGAAGAAGGATTTCAAGTTTATCACTCCAAACAAAATGTATATTTTAATGTCATTTACTTCATTATAGCTCTGAGTGTCGATCAGTAAATAAGTAAAATTAATTTGTATTTAGTGTTGTGCGGGGTATTTGATAAATAAACATTGCTTAAAAATATGTCTAGCCGGTGTTGAAAAAACAAACTAGATGATTTCTGTTATATTTGTGGATATTTCGTCTTGAAAAAATTTAAGAGACCAATTGGTGAATTTGTGAAAAATGCTTATTATGCTTATTTCAATATCAAATTAGGAGATCAAGATAAAGATTGGTCACCGCACGTTGTTTGTAAGGTATGTGAAGAAGGTTTAAGACATTGGATCAAAGGGCTCAGCTATTTTCACAAGCCGAACTGAATGATTTAGTAAGAGATTTGGGACTTTCAAAAGATCTTTCTGAAGTACTGGAGTCTAGGTTGAAACAAAAAATATTGCTTGCCCCAGAAACTACCTTGTCTTGGTATAGAAATCGTGAGGCTGGATTTGTAAAATATTTTGCACAAAACGGACCACTCGTGTACTGCCAAGCAATTGCTGATCTACTTACTTTCCTCGGAGCTCCTGAGTACACACCTTCTGACTGGAGACTTTTCATCGACTCTTCAAAAAGGAGCCTTAAAGCTGTTCTTTTACATAATGGCAATGTTTTTGCTTCTGTTCCGGTCGGCCATTCTGTTCATTTAAAGGAAAACTATGAAAATTTACAGGAATCACTTTTAAGAATACAATATGAAAATCACAACTGGGAAGTGTGTGGAGATTTAAAAATTTTAGGCCTCCTCTTGGGTCAGCAGTCTGGATATACTAAATTTCCATGTTTCCTGTGCGAGTGGGATAGCAGAAATCGAGAACAGCATTGAATAAAAAGAGACTGGCCACAAAGGGTGACTTTAACACCTGGAACCAAAAATGTAATTCGCGAAAGTCTTACGAACCCTCAAAAAGTGTTACTTCCACCGCTTCACATAAAACTTGGACTTATGAAACAATTTGTTAAGGCATTAAACAAAGAAGGAAATTGTTTTAAATATTTGTGTAAAACATTTCCGACTCTGTCAGAGGCAAAATTAAAGGAGGGAATCTTTGTAGGCCCGCAGATTAGGAGCTTGGTGAAAGATCAAGAATTTGAAAATATGGCGGAAGATAAGGAAAAACATGCATGGCATGCTTTTAACGAAGTTGTACATAAATTTCTAGGGAATTATAAAGACACAAACTATGTTGAGATCGTTGAAAATATGCTGGAAGAATTCAGGATTCTTGGTTGCAATATGAGCATAAAAATTCACTTTTTACATTCCCATTTGAACTATTTCCCAGAAAACCTTGAGGACGTGAGTGAAGAGCTAGAAGAAATATATCAGCAGGATATTAAAGAGATGGAAAAAAGATATCGAAGGCGCTGGGACACAAAAATGATGGCCGATTACTGTTGGACATTGAGAAGAGATCTTCCTTTAGCTGAATATGACAGAAAAACAACCAAACGAAGCTTTTCTGAAAAACGAAAACGTTTTTTAAGAATCATAAAGAATAAATAACTATTTATAATAGTTTCTATGTGTATATTTTTGTATTCTTTGAAATATAATATAAAACTAGCTTATCAATGAAATAAATCGTGTTTTTTCTATATTTTTTGATTTTACTGGTTTGAAAAATAACCTTAAGTGATACAAAAAAAAATAAAAGCAGATTTGAAATCAGCGCTACCCAATTACTAGAAAACAGTTAAAATTTCTAAATCAACTTTCAAACTGTTAAAAAATGCAGGCCTGTGTTATGATAAAAAACTTTCAAGATAGGTACATATACAAAAAATACATATATTAGTATCTTCTGTATGATATAAATGTCGTTTGTATAGTGTTAGGTACCTATTATGTGTTGTCTGTTCAGTACGTCAACACATTTTTTTTTACACTTCAAGCAGAACTTACTAAGATATTAATTTTAATTTCACGTCTAGGTAAAAGCGAAGTAGATTGCCATGTTTGTTAGTAACTGTGAGGCCATTTAAAGGTATATATTTGTCTAATTAAAAGTAAAATTAACGTATTATATTTGAACGTGATTGCCTTATCAAAGCACTGTCTTTATTTTTTTTGGTTTTTAGTTTTTGTGTATTTATGTTAACATTATATTCATGATTTTCTCAGTATCATTAATATTTCAATTGTTGTATTACTAGTGTCTTCAGGTAGAAAGCAAATACAGTTAAGGATCCATCACATGGCCTTATGGTACATCAATAAAATTTAATAGCTGCAGAAAATTGGTATTCTTGTATAATAATTTTAACAACTACTAAAGAATACTTTAAAGCTTTTAATTCCGCATCATTTCAGTCTCTGCAATATAAATCAGTTAATAATTAAATTATTACTAAATTATTTTGAAGTGTTGTTTTGAAAACAGCAATAATAATAAAATATATGTGAATGCATTTTGCTTTTTCGTCTAAATAATATAATTCTTAACAATAATATTTTATTAAATACGAAACACAGTTTTATAACTTTCAAAAATTCAAATGTTTGGATTAAATATCATTTAATTATTCGGTGATTAAAATAATTAATTTAATTAATTTAAAAAATCAAAATCAAAACACAAGTAGGTGAAATCGAAAATGCTTTTTTTGAGTTGAATTGAATTGAATCATCTCTTCCATATTGAAATTTTCGTTACGATCCTTGTTACAATGCTCGGATTATATACCGTATGTGTTAAATATCATTAGGCATGGAGAATCAACATATGAGTACATACAATGAGAAAGCCAGTCCAATGACAGCGATGACCGCGACGACTGACGATTGTCTCCGATACCGATTGACTGGAAATTTTGCATTCAGTCTAGCTGCGGCCGTTACAGTTTGAAAGCGTACAATAATAGTATATTAAAGTACAAGTTGCGTAAGATATGATTTTAGTGCACGCGTTCAAGTTTAGAAAACGAGCCGCAAGGCGAGTTTTCTAAAGAACAAGTGCACTAAAATGTCTTATTAAACGTGTATTTTATACTATTTTTTCTATTTCGGCCATTCAAAGTTCAAAAAGACTTAAAATAAGAGGAATATTTTGTACGAAAATTGTAGAAATTTTCTTTTTTAGAAGTTGGTAGCATTGATGTTTAACTAGAGCATTTTAAATATTTGAAAATCGGCGGTGTTATATGTCATTTTAAGTTTAAAATTTAGATTGATTTATGCAATAAATTATTAAGGAAATGGACGAAGCAAATAATTGCACGCCCCCAGAGATTCGCAAAATAGCAGAAGATAATTTACAAAAACTTTTGCCAACAAAGTCTCGACATATTTCTCAAAAGCAATACGAGCAGTTTTTAACTTGGTGTAAAGAAAATAATATCGCGAATATTACTGAAAATGTAATTATTGCTTATTTTGATAAGGAAAGCAAGATAAAAAAGGCATCGACCTTGTGGTCCACATATTCGATGTTACGATGTTGTTTAAATATTTATAAAAATATAGGTATCTCAAAATTTTCTAGGCTTCTTGCATATTTAAAAAGATTATCTGAAGGCTACGAGCCTAAGAAATCCAAGATTTTAGAAATAGATCATATTAACTGTTTCATAATAGAAGCCGATGATAAAACATATTTAGCAATGAAAGTAAGTAATACAAACATCTTTGTAATAGTATTTTATTAATGTTCTACATTATTTTGTTATAATAGTCATATTAATATTGATAGGTTATCCTTATAAGGGGTTATAATGGAGCTTGTCGCCGTGAAGAAATCATGAACATGATTTTAGATGATATACAGTTTAAAAATGATGTCATAATGGTTAGAGTGCCAAAAACTAAAACTTATATTCCAAGACAATTTATTATAACAGAAAAATTATGGATTGATTTGGTTAAAAAATATTATTCACTTCGTCCCACTCATGTTTCACATAAACGCTTCTTCCTGCAATATAGAAATGGTTCTTGCGTGAATAATCCAATTGGCATTAATACTATAGGAAAAGTACCAAAAGTTATTGCTACTTACTTAAATTTGCCTAATCCTGAGCTCTTCACTGGACATTGCTTTAGGCGTTCAAGTGTGACACACTTGGGTAATAGTGGAGGTGACTTAATAACAATTAAGCGCCATGGAGGATGGAAATCTTCAGCAGTGGCTGAAGGTTACATTGATAATTCCACCATGAAAAAAGTTGATGTTGCTCGAATACTGTCTAGTGCACTTAATACATCCACTAAAATTATTCAGAATCCATCGACTTCTGATGCAATAGGCAGTGATGTGTCAATCAATGTGCATCAACAGGAATTCAAACAAAACATAGTGTGTTCCCAGAATCTGCCTGGAATCTCCATTAATGCACATGAATCTTCTAGTGTTACAGTAAACGTTTATAACAGTTGCACTATTCAAAATGGGAAGTAAATGTCAATAGTAGCATTAGATCTTCCAACTCTGTTTAAAAATTTATATTGTTAATTAGTATAAATAAAATGTTAGCAAGTGTTTTTTATTCTTTGTACCTATACAACTTTTACTACACATGCTTGTTATACACATTTATATTTGACATTTACATATGAGTTAGTTCCATTTCTTTTTTTGTGACCAACCTCTAAAAACAAAATTTTGCGTGCGAAAAAGTAATACTTTATGCAACCCAAACGGGTGTCGAAAAGTGCACTTTATAGCACCGAAATAGAAAAAATTAATGTATAATGGCTCTTTATACACCCACTGAAAAGCTCCAGTTAGTAAAATGGATTTATGCTGGCAAGTCTGCAATGGAGTGCATGAATTTGTTTGCGCTGACTTTTACAAACCGTTCTGTACCTTGCAGACAAACAATTTATAATATTATAAATAAATTTGAAACTTGTTTCTGTCTCAATAGCTGTACGAAATGCAAACCAAGAGAGGTATCACCACAAAAAATTGAGGAGAGAACGGCGGGATGTATTAATTTGTAGTATTGTGGAAATTGATAACACGAGACCTACTAGAAGTGCTGCCGGGCAATTGGGTACAAGTAACACAACTATTTCACGTATTTGGAAACGTAATGGTTTAAAATGTTTCAAATATTCGAAAACTCAAGAAATATTTCCCGAGGACAATTTCCGGAGAATGGAGTTTAGTCAAGACGTTATGGAAAAGATACATCGAGATAAAAATTTCTTTAAAAATATTCTCTTCACCGATGAATCAACTTTTCCATTACACGGAACTTGGCAGAAGATTTGCCAAATTGTCTTCTGCAATTTTCCGAAGCTCTGGCGGCGTGCAATTACTTATTTCGTCCATTTTGATGTTAGGTAGTTACAAAATTAGTCTAAGATTTAAATTTCAAAACACATAACAATATTTCAAATATTTGAAATGTTTAAATTATAAGTCAGTGCAACCAACGTCAAAAAAATAAAATATCTAAAATATTCGTATTGAACATGACTAGTATTTTAAACATTTTTTAATATTTAAAAGACGGAATAGAAAAAATAGTATAGAATACACGTTTCATAAGACATTTTTGTGCACTCGTTCATTAGAAAACTCGCCTACGGCCTGTTTAAAAAATGTTTAAAAAATGTAAAGAAATTGTCAAGATAGCATATTGTTTTCATAGTTAGGTAGATAAACTAAAAAACTCCGTTCGTACACAAATACTTACAGAAATCTGTAATATTATATTGTAATTTCGGGTAATTATACTGGTAATAGTACCCACGATATTGACAGATACATGGATTACATGAGGGGAGCATGTTTTCTTATAAGAAATTAGAAAAATTTTTGCATATGTTGAAATTCAGGCGTGAGATAACTTATTAGTGTACGTGTTTATTTAGTCTTTCATGATGTTCACTTGAAGTGACTAAAGCATGACAATTTGTGTAATGCCATTGACAGTACAGTATCTAAATATATCACAAATTCAAGTATATACATGCCTATATATTACACTGCACAACAGCATTTCTGATGATTGGGTTATGTTACATGATATTAGTTCAATATTTGATGACGATTTCAATTCCGTCATTGAAATTTCTGTATCAGCTCTAGTTAAAAAAATATGAAACGGGTGTTTTTTTTATAATAAAACACTATAAATTTAGAGATAATTCTAATTTATTTAATTCTTATAATAAAAAAAACTTTCTCTTTTATAATTTTCTTGCTAAAGCTGAAGGCAGAGAGCTATTCTGAATGCTCAAACAATAGTCAGCCATCATGTGTGCGTTCCAGTAGCCCTGATAGCGTTCCTCCATGGTACGGAGGTCCTGGTGGAATCGCCCGCCCTGTTCTTCACTTAGGTCCCCAAGATTGGCGGGAAAATAGTCCAGGTGGTTGTGAAGAAAGTGTAACTTGATGCTCATGTTACATCCAAGCCTTTGAAAGTGACTCATCAGTTGTACGACGTGTTGAGAACATTCAGAACTTTTCTTATTTCACAAAAAAATTTTAATAAGCCAAACAAACTCATTCCTTGCCGTTTTCCCAATCTCTGTCATAGTGTCCGTAAAATTTGAGTCTTTTATTAATGATCTTATTTGTGGCCCATCAAAAATTCTCTCTTTTATCTTTTCTGCACTCAGCTTTGGAAACTTTTTTGATAGGAAAAGGAAACAATTTCCATTTTTGTCAAGACCTTTTACAAATTGTTTTATAAGTCCTAGTTTTATATGTAACGGAGGCAAAATTATACGATCCCTTGATACTAAAGGTGGGTTTATCACGTTCTGTTGTCCTGCAACTAGCGCTTCCCGAGGAGGCCAATCATTTTTATTCCAATGTTGATATTTAGCTCTACTGTCCCACAAACAAAGAAAGCAGGGATATTTTGAATAACCACCTTGTTGGCCTAAAAGAAAGTTGACCATTTTTAAATCAACACATATGAGCCAATTGTGTTCCACATATTTAATTTTGCCTAAAACCAGAGCAATAGTTGTATATTCTTCTTTTACTTTTGTGGAATGTGCAATATGCAACGACCGTTATTTATTCCCATTGTGTAAGAGAACACATTTTAGACTACGTTTTGATGAGTCTATAAATAGACGCCACTCACTAGAAACGTAATTTTGAAGTCCCATTGCAGCCATTAAACCAGGTACATCTTTACAAAATACGAAATCATTTTCTTCAGCAAAATATTTGAGGAGATTTTATTCTCTTGTGAGGTAATAAGAAATTTTCGTTTCTTTTGTTACTAAGTTTCTTTCTTTTAACCTAGAAGCCAAAATTTCTGAAGCAGCCTTTGACAGTCCCAGATCGCTAACGAGGTCGTTTAAATCATCTTGATTGAATAGTTTTGGCGCTTTCAGGTCACATTCAAAGTCACTATCACTACTGTCAGTTTTCGCCTCAAAATGCATAGGCTCCTCATGTGAAGCATCAGCTTGAGGTTCAAGTGATATTTTAGGACTTAAAACAAATCTATGTGCCGACCGTATGGAAGGATATTCCCATTTGGCTCGATTTTTTCGGTTAATGCGAGTTACGTTCACCAAACAAAAATAACAGTCGTCGTGGTGGTTCAAGGGTTCAGTCCAGATCATAGCGGTTTCGTACCTAAAGCTATTCCTTTCCTTATTTGTCCACAAACGTAGAACCTCAACGCACGTTTTGCATACGTTTTGCGGAATCCAAGGCTTGTCTTTCATTACCAGTGTGTTACCAAAGTAATTTTTGTAAGCTTCAATCACGAACGCTGTCACATTCAAACGGTATTCTTTAAATATATACTCTCCCCAAATGAAACAAAAATAATTTGGATCATTGACACAAACTCTTCTTGACGATGCCATATCAAATTATATTAAGAAAACTTAATATTTTCTTAATTACAAGCAAATTAACACACTAACACAGCGATTTTTTCGTGAAAGCTATATCTCGTAAACAAGAGCTCTTAAAAAAAAACTGAGGGTATATTTGAAATCAGCGACGTCAAATTAGTAAACATCACGTGATAAAAGTCAATCATCAGACAAAAGTTGTCATATTGTTGTTCAGTGTTATCTATTGAAAAAATACTATTTCACTCGTAAGAAAGAATTCATAAATTTAAATGTCATAAAAGTTGAAATTTTTGGAAAACGTAAATCAAAAGATAACTAATTAATATATTTCCTTTATCTAAAATGATGTCAAATGTACAACTTTGAAATATATTTTATATTAAAAAGCAATCGGTATCACCACAAACACATGGCAAAGTATTAGTGGAACATAGTTAAGAATATATATTTATGTCAGCACAGCTAACCCCGATTCCAGGAACTACCCTTGAAGGGTGGGAACTAGTCAGGCCGCCAACGGAGCGCCTTAACAGCAAGATAAGAAGGCAAAGACACCGAAAAACGAAGTTACCGAGAACTAAACATAAATAAATAAACACCGATCCGAAATTCCTGGCGTCATTGCCACATTTATGAAGATTTCGTTTCTCTCCTTTTACTTTCCAGTCATCTTCCACCTCTCTCTTCACTTCGACTGGCCCATGATATTTACATGTGACTTCATTAATGCTTCCAAATTATTTTCTTATTTATCTTACACATGTACATGCTAGATTATTTACAAATAACTATTTAACGGTTGAAAAAATAATTACTTCTAGTTGTTCAGCAGCTGTGTGTGTTATCTATAGGATTTTGAAATTTATTTGTAATTTCGATAAACGAGTACGCAATAAAAAAGGAAACTATTTGTTTTTATTGATGTGAGATGTAAGAAATCTGATGCAGAACGATGGAAAATGTTTACATACATGTGTATATAGACCTGATATTATGTGCAGTATTTACATGTTTATCCTATATGACTTTAATTCAAGATATTTCGAAATTGCTATTCTTCACTTAATTTAATATTTGCTTTTTTATAACATAATAGAATTTAAAAAAAGTACTGTCCTCAAATCAAATTTAAAATTCCGTCCATAACCTTTTCACTAATCCATCATCTCACTTTTTTTACTGCTATTCTATGAGGGCGTAATGTTAATTAGGTAGAATCTACGTAGATGGCGCGGTAGGCAAATAATTTGGTTGTGTTTTTCAAGGATAATGAAAAATTAGTGAAAAGTTGCTGTGGACTTTTCCCCAATAGATAGTAAAAATTTATTAAATATGAATGTAAAATAGTATTTTGGATATTTGTGTATATCCGTATGTATTCATGTGTAGGAAAAACTGTATTTTTTTTATCCGAAGCCTACGTGCTTGATTTTTGACCTTCAGACACAAGTTTACCATAAGACGAGAAGCACGTTATTTTTATTTAAGATAGATAATTATCTATTGTAAGTTAAATTCGGGTTGTTTTTGATTTAATATAGTTGATGTGTTTGTATTTCAATTTCCCGAACTTTCTACGAGTTTTTTAATCTCGTAATTTTGATTTATTACGCTTTCTCGTTATATGTGTCTCACAAATTTTTTATGTAAGTAAATATATATATGTATATATATTTTTTAAAAAGATATCTTATTTGTTCAAAAGATTTGAATATTATATTTCAATTGTATTAACATTGTTATTTACGAGATTTAGTCTTAGATATTTGATATAAATAACAAAGAAGGATTTTTAAAATTTCTAGTAAAAAAATTTCTGTAACTGTAAAATTTTATACGTTTGGTATCTCAAGGACATATTTTTTTGTTACATGTGGGTGCACATGCGTTAGAGTTTGCTTCGGGCTGTCAAGTTAGTTTGTTTATTTTGATTTTGTTCTCTTGGGAGAAATTAAAAAGTTTATTTGTAATTTATTATTTTTAATTTTGATCGGCTGTCATTAAGGTTTTTTAGACGTATGCTGCGGTCATTTCCATGCGTTATTTTTTACCTTTATAATATTGCTAAATGAGGCAATATTAATCTTTATACTTTATAAAGATTTTTTTATTTTTTTTTTATTTTTGTATTAAATTTTCATTTAAATTTTATATTGTGTTCTTTAATTTAATAATCCTTTCTACACATTTTAACAAGTAACTTAAAGATATTTTCGTAACTTTTCTCAAACAAATTTTGAGTGGCGCCTAACTATTTTACTAATTCAATAATTTTCCACTTTTCCGATTGGAACCCTGAGAGGAAAGCGGTCCCATTTTGGAAATAAGCCGACTGAATACCCTAGCTGGATATATTTGTCGTGAATGGTGGAATAGCTAATTTCCAAACCACAGTTCATAGCAATATGTCACGAAATGCATTCGCTGCATTCGCTCTTATTGGAGTTTGTCACCACACAATACCCTAGAGATAGACATGACTTCCACTTCTAGTATACTTCGAGTATATACCGGGTGTCGACACGAAAATTTAATATTGAATTATTTTTGGTGTTTTTGAAGACAAAAACTTGAAATTTTGGGTGGTTGTTCAGGATATAGGGGGACAATGAACAGTATATTTCAGCCTCCAGCCACCCCCACTACAAGATTTTAAATGACAGCCTGTATTCTTTTTGATTGATCTTGAACGAACACAATTTTCTTGATATTCCTATGTGAAAAGCTAGTAATTATATCATGAAATTTATAAGATATTTTAAACTGAAAAGTTTCAGATATCAGAAATTATTAACTCCGACAAATCATAAGTTAGTTATGGAAATATTTAAAACAAGATTTATTCACAATATTTTAGTTAAATTAAATGCGCTAATTGTTCACCGTTTATCAGCTATTGATTATAGCGATGTCTTATAAACAACAAACTTCAAATGTCCCCATAAAAAGAAATCTAGGGGAGTTAAATCGGAGGAGCGAGCTTAGAGCCCATACGTCCTATTCAATGGAAAAACACTATCCAAATAATTCCTAACTTCTAAACTATAGTGTGGCCCAACTCCATCTTCTTCTTCTTCTGTTTTGGGCTGGACGCACGTCCAGGCAGTTGAGCACACTGCTCTTTGTACTAACTCCAATAGATCTCTCAGTTCCACTCTGTTAGTCTTGTGTCCTCGATGAAAGCCACTATCCTCCTCAGAGGAAGTTTGAGTACACTCGAAGGATCCAATAGATCTCTCCCAAAGTAGTTCCTTTAGTTCCTCACACGTTCATATTACATGAAGGCTAGTTTCCTCCTGTTTTTCACATCTCCTACACCAAGGCTCGCTAACCAAGCCCATGCTGTACAAATGCTTCCTTAAAGGACAATGTCCAGTTATTGACCCGGTAATTATTTTAATTTTTTTTTGTTACTACGAATTAGGTTGGCTGAAAACTTTCCATCCAACCCCCATAGTAGTGTTTTGGTATGGAGTTGACCTTCTGTTAACCTCCATTTATTTTTATGTTCTTTTTCTAGCCATAACCAGATCTCCCTTTTAGCGGAATCCTTAGTGATTCCACATACAGGTTCTGGTCCTCCATCTCCATCTTGTTGGAAGTATAATTGCTCCTCGTCTATTTCATTCAAGTTTTCTTCTAGAAACTGTATGACAAGAGGATGCATTAGATCTTCCAAAAACTGCAGGTACTTAAGTCCAATTAAATCTTTCTGGAAGAATATTGGGCCAATTACTTGGTTATTAAGAATTCTTGCCCATTCTGTTAATTATAACAATAGTGCAAAAGTTTAAACTTTGGGAGCTTCTGCAGTAATTCTCATCCATCATTATATATTATGTTAATTATGTACACACTAATTAAAACACTCACGTCAAATTTGTATTCTTTTAAGTTACCATGCCATTTTACACTTTTTCTACATTAAATTGATTCCTAATCATACTTAAGACTCAGAAAGTGGTTTCCTTCTGACGATTACAGTCGTAGTATTTTTTAGTAAATTTTCTAAAAATTTTTTTATAGACAGTTGTCAGACCATTTTTCTACATGGTATATGAGTTTAACTCAGACAGGACTGCTAGATCTGTGTTGCTCGTTTATAGTCTGCTATGAAAAGTTTATCAGTCAGTCATTAGTACATGTAAAGTATTTTATGATTTTCTTTTGATTGTGTTAATATTATTTGCCCATCTATTTCCAACGAGAAAACTAATAAATTATTTCCAAATTACTTTATTTCTTGGTCCATATTAATTAGTAATAAAGTTTTGTTTTTTGCGTTCATTTTCCCGAAACTGTAATGTATTCGATGAATTAGTCTTGATAAAGGTATAACATAACCGTTTTATGTATATTTTCAAAACAATTTAATAGCAGCAACTTCAGAAGTACATATTGCTGTGTGGTTTAACTCTAATAAGTCGGGTTTCAATGATATTAAATACAAGTCGTTACACACGCATATATAATGTTTAACTCTATAACTAAGTCTAGCTCTCAGGGTTTGTTTTCGGGTTCTTTGTAACTAGGCCTAGCATCTAATGTAAAAGGCGAAGAAATAAAACGACAAGATGTCAAATTAAATACATTTATTATTGTTCATACTTTCAATATACATTTATAAATCATGAACTCTACAAGTATTATGAATCATTTATTAATCTAAATCAAATCATAATCATATAACTTTATGAGTATTGTAAAAAATATACACAAATAACCTTGAAGTCCTTCTTTTAGATTTTATAAATCTTTCAATCAGCACACTTGTGTATTATCTTAGCCTAGGGGATGTAAAACACTCCAAATACCAAGCTATGACGCAAGATGTTTTTTTTAATTCTTTATTTATTGCTTTATGGATTTTTGAATTTTCTATTGTTGTACTAAAAGAGTGTGTTTCTCAATATTCTTTTAGTGGAAAATAATCCCTACCGCATGGAATATTTATTTTCACACTATATGATTTTAAATCTGATTGCTACCTTGAATCATTATTACAAACAAAAACAGATATCATTAGATCCCTTGTTTTACAAAATTCCTACGTACATCATGAAATTTATGAGATATTTAAAATTAAAAGTTTCAGGTATCAGAAATTATTAACTCCGAAAAAACATAAATTAGTCATGGAAATATTTAAAACAAGATTTATTGTTAAATTAAATGCTCGAATTGTTCACCGTTTGCATTTAAATAAAAATAAAATCTATTTTCAAAAGCATTTCTAACATTTTTGTACATTTGTGGCGTATTATGTAAATCAGCTATTGATTGTGGCGGTCTCTTATAAACAACAGACTTCGAGTTAAATCGAGGAAGCGCGTCTAGGGCCCCTACGTCCTATTCAATGTCCTGGAACAAGATTATCCAAATAATTCCTAACTTCTAAGCTGTAATGTGGCCCAGCTCCATCTTGTTGAAAGTATAATTGCTCCTCGTCTATTTCATTGAAGTTTTCTTCTAGACACTGTATGATAAGAGGATGTATTAGCCCTTCCAGAAACTGTAAGTACTTAGGTCCAGTTAAATTTTCTTCGAAGAAAACTGGGCCAATTACTTGGTAATTACGAATTCCTGCCCATTCACTAATTTTTTGGGGATATTGTGTGTGACCTCGGAAAATGTGGGGATTTACGTCGCTCCAATATCGACAGTTGCGTCTATTCACAAGACCATTTAAGTAAAAGCAACTTTCATCACTGAAGCAAATACTTCACAAAACATTTCTATTTTGCCGAATCATATCGGCCATTATTTCACAAAATTCGACTCTTCTGTCGAAATCATCGAAGTTTAATTTTATAAGGGTGCATTTTGTTTAATTTTAATATCTAATTGCAGATTGATTTTGGCGCTCCCGAAACGGATAATTTTTCGCAACAAAAGCTCGGCATCCAAATTAATATGCTCAAAAACTGCTAGTTGCGCAATTTCATCTAGTACACCACAATTATTCGTATTCCGTTTTTTATTATTTACAGTTCCAGTTTGAAAAATTTTTCTATTAGCGTTCTCACATATACAACACATACGTTTCTGTTTGGGTAGTCTTCATTAAATAACGTCGCCATTTGAGAATAATTTTTGTTTGCAATTCCATATAATATCCATATTCCATATAAATCACAATTCAGTTTTACTTTAAACTTTAAGAACAATATTACAAGTATTAATATTAATGAAACACAAATGTCATATTTTTGACAATTCTAATTTAAAGTAAACTATTTTCATGACTAACTTATAATTTTTCGGAGTCAATAATTTCTGATATCTGAAACTAACTTTAAATATCTCGTAAATTTCATAATATAAGTAACTAGTTATTTCACAAAGGAATATCAAGACAATTGGCTTCTTTCAAAGTCATCCAAAAAAAATACAGGGTGTCATTTAAAATCTTGGAGTGAGGGTGGCTGGGGGCGGCGGGTGACCCGCTGGGGCAGTATGAAATATACTGTACATTGCCCCTTTATATCTTGAACAATCACCCAAAATTTCAAGTTTTTATCTTCAAAAACACTAGAAGTAATTCAATATTAAGTTGTCGCGCGGACACCTTGTACCTATAGTTAATATATCGAACTTAATGAAAATGAGAACCAATAAGTATTAGGCCTCACTTTCCATGTAAATGTAGCCTAATATGTTCCGTTAATGTATACATTTCTACAAACTAAGTTTGTGCCAGTATGCAGAACGCCACACGTTGCGACGCCACTATCCTGGTTGTTAGGATAATGAAGAATTCGTGAAAAGTAACATCTATCCCAGAATGTGTGGATGCATTTCGGTCTTACTAGAGGTTGTAACGAGCTCCAATAAGAGCGAAGTTCTTTACAAAAATAAGAATTCCTAAGATTCCTACAAATACAATTACATTTTTCCGCAACATCGGGTTTCATTAGTGGAGAACACTACCACCAATATACAAAACAGTTACAGATCTCGAAACATTTAAACCAAATTTCCTTAATTTTTTAATAAATAACGAACCTTATAATATGAATGAATATTACGATAGTATCTAAGGCCTTTTACCTGTGTTTGCTATGTTTTGACTTTTGAGATTTTTGAATTGCATTTCATGATTTATGTTATGTAGTTTATATTGTGTAATTTATTAATTTTTCAATAAATCATTTTCTTTCTTGCCTACGTTCGTGAAAAGCAATGCTTTTTTATTTCCCGATACAACACAAATTGTATCGGGACGTATTAGGAAAAAATCTAAATCATGTTTGAAATCACAATGTTCAATGTCAGCTACTAAAATTCAAACCCTAGCGAACCAACCTAAGTTTGTAAACTAGTGTAATTGAATGTCATGACATGTTCTATTTGTTTTTCCCCCACCACGAGTTTGCATCTTCTCAACTCTTGGCCAATAACTAGTGATTTTGTTTTTGCTGTAGATATCTGCATGTTTAGGTTTCTAGCCTTCAGAAATAATGGGTGAAAAAATAGTTGCAGCATACGAGTATAATTTTAATATCTCCTGTCGTTAGCTTGTTCCGTCTCCGGAGTTTTTCATGTTGCCTATTATTATATTGAAGCATAGGGCTTAACGAATCGTTTCGTCTAATGCCTGTTGATGTCAGTTGTCGATTAAACGATAAGTGATTGGATATATGGAGACTGAGCTGTTTGATAATTTCCATTATGTTGTTTAGTACTTGTTTTTGTTTTAATAGGTTGACTGCCTCACTCAATCTTACTATACCGTGTTACGCCTTTATTTCTCTTCTAAAATTTTCTTAGTTTTTATTATTTATTGACGAGTCCCGATACCTTATTTTTGCTTGCGTATCATTTAATACGCATGAGTGCTTATATTGCTATCTGTGATTGAATTGGTAACTATCACACCCTTCTGCGAGCGTCTGCTGGTACGTGGAAGAGATAGACTGGCGGACAGCCTATCGTAGTGTAAGGTCGTTTAAAAAGTTACAAAAAGTACATCTTCGTAACGGAAGTTTACTCACGCTTCTTCGACTTATAGAATTTCACGTTTAATAACGGATCAGGTCAAGAGTTAGTGAATATTTTAGAATAGCCAATTTTGCCGCTTGCGACTCAAGAAGGTTGGAGAAAATTATCAACCGACTTTGGTTTTTTCTGCTTATATTAATATTTTAATTTAGTTTAATTTTTTATAATATTCGAATATTTCTTGGTTAGCGAATATACGAATTATTTGTTCCCAGATATTTTCTTTGCCTTTGGCACTTACCTTAGCAATTTATTTACAGGTATCCTGTGCAGCGTTCTGGTATAGTACGTAGGAACCTAATAAGTTTATATATACCGCGTGTTTGAGTAGTTTATATGCGCATGCGCCTAAGATCGCGCAATCTCTTTTCTCAGTTTTCAGTCTGAGCTTCCATAAGTAAAACTGAGTGGCGCTACCTTCTAACTTTTAGTTTTAGTCACCCACACCCGTCTCCATTGACTAGGGCATATATAATAAATAGAAGCTCCCATACTCTGTGCGATACATCTACAGTGTTTTTGATCCCGACCATCTCCAGACGCCTTCGCTGCGCTGGTTTCGCGGTAAGGTAGCAACCGAAGGGTTTTGCTAGACCGACAAAGCACATGAAGACCAGTTTTCTGTATTCTATAGATTTTTTTTTATAATTTACTTTGTTACACTGACTAACAATGAAAATATTTCGGGCTCAAAAATAGCTGATTCTTATGTATTTCCACCTGCTGAATTAAAAAATTATAATTAAAATGACTGATTAGCTTTTGCTTTGAATATACAGAAGAACGCCGTTTTGTAAAGTCTACGTTTGTAGTTTGGGGAAATTTTGTTTGTAGGAGTTGTCACACCTGTTATCTGACAAAACTCAACGTTCTCCAGCTGTTTGTAGGTTATAAACATCATTACTATTGCTATGTCTGCGAGTTTCATATTGTTTCTGTTTTAATTAGTTAAATCAAAATTTATAAAATCAAAGTGCCACGAAAGTAGTAGTATATGTTGAGCACTTGTTAAATTATTACACTATTAAACTTAAATAACACACCTTATATTTTCACAAACAATAGTAGTTAACTATATGTACATTTCATGTGCACTGCACACATCGTCAGTAGTTACTATTTAAACGTATTATTTTCGAGTACATGTATAGTAAAAATATCTTTAGGTAGGGCTGTAAAACCGAAAATTATCAAATCTCCGCGAAAATACACAGACACCAATTGCATAAAAATTAAATCATAATACAGTAATCAACAAATCATCAACCAAGTTTACTCCAGAAGAACTAGAATTGCTCAACAAAGGTCTAAAGTTCAGCGTTCAACAGAATAAACTTCAAGTGGAAAATTTAATTAATGACCTACATAGTGCTACATTTCATATACCAAAGGAAAATATAGCAGCCTTCAACATAGAATCAGCCCAGATGCTTGAACAAACCATCAAAAAGACAAAAAATAAAGAATACAAACCAAACAGGAATTACAAAACAGTCACATCTCTAAAAAGAAACAAGGATTGCGTCTTCACAAAATCTGATAAGGGCAATGCAGTTGTAATTTTAAATAAATCAGATTATATTAATGATGTAGAGCTACTTCTAGAAACCGGCCCGTATATTAAAATAAAAAGGGATCCTCTAATAATTTTATAAAAAACATACACAGTACTCTCAATGAATGTAATCTATTATTAGACAAAAGACACAAATTAAAATTAAAAACTTGTAACCCAAAAATTTCTCATTTATATTGTCTACCTAAAATACATAAACCAGGTAATTCTTACCGTCCTATAGTTTCAAACATAAACTCTCCCACTTACGAAATCGCCAAATGGTTAGTCAATAAATTCAGTAAGTTTAAATTTGATGAGGACCTTTCAATTTTAAATACGGGTGATCTCATTTCCAAATTAGGCAATATTGATATTAAGCCAAGTGAGACTCATTTCTTTTGACGTAGTTTCTTTATTTCCAAGTGTACCCATAGATTCCACCCTGAACATGTTCAGAGAATTTTTAGAGTTTAATGCAGTTTCTACCAATCTAATAGAGGAGTACATAAAATTAACAACTCTCTGTATGCATCAAAACATTTTTTCTTTTAATAATAATTTTTATAAACAAACATTCGGCACAGCCATAGGTAACCCTCTATCACCATTCCTAGCGAATTTATTTCTGAACAACTTTGAAAACAAAGTCAAAACCATGTGCAATTTTTTTCCCAAATTTTGGGCAAGATACGTGGATGATGTTCTGGCGGTGATACCCGATTCTTTCGATACAGTTTCGTTTTTAAATATATTAAATACCCAATATCCATCAATCAAGTTTACGTATGAGTTGGATAAAGAAAAATCTTTACCCTTCTTAGATTTAAAAATTACTATTTTAGACAGGAAGTTTGAATTTGACATTTACAGAAAAGAAACACATACTGAAAATTACATACATAAACAATCAGATACTTTTAACAAATATAAAGAAAGTAGTTTTTATTTTTTAATTAATAGATTATAAATAATCAACGATATATGGCTTTTTCTGTGCCTATGGTTTGGCGGGAGCCTAAAAACCATACAGATGGCTACTATTTCTGCTTAACTCCACCTTTACAGGCAGGATTGTCAATTAAGAGAAGAGAAACAGTTCAGTATCCGAATCTTCCATTTGCTATTCGAGTTCCTACTCCGCTCCCAAATTATGAGCTTGAAGTAAAAAATGTAAAGTAAAGACAGTGTGGAAGAAGAACCCGACAACCTTTATACATTCCATGGCACAGATTTTGAGGAAAAATATGATAAGCCTCACCTTGATTTGTATTACTCCACTACGACCTTTTATTTCCTTCCTTTTATTTCTGTTGGTCATACAGTTCGCTTGAAGGAGACCTACGCAAACATGACTGCCCTCTTTAACTCAATTAAATATGCTGAACACAAGTGGAAAATCGGTGGTGATGTAAAAGTCATCACTGTAGTCTTAGGAATGCAACTGAGATGCACTAAATACTGCTGCTTCTTATATATTTGTGACAGTAAGGATAGGAAATCACATTATATTCAAGCTAGCTGGCTTGCAAGAAATCTTAACTCTAGCGACAAAAATATCGTTGCCGAGACTCTCGTGGATCCATAAGATGTACTTCTTCCACCCCATCACATAAAGCTGAGTTTGATGAAAAATTTTGTCAAAGGTATAAATCAAGAAGGACAGGTCTTTAAGTACAAATTTCGTATATTAAGTGATGCAAATGGTAAGTCAAGTTTTGTTGGGCCATAAATTTGACAACTTGTAATGGATTCTGCCTTTGACCGAGTTTTGGAAAGGAAAGAAAATAAAGTTTGGGAAACCTTAAAGAGAGTTATTCATGGATTTTTAGGCAATAAAAGAGATGATAACTACACTCAGTTGGCGACAATACTTCTGCAAATATACCAACAACTCGAATGCAACATATCCCTTAAAATCCATTTTCTCCACGTCCACCTAGACTTTTTCCCAACTAGTTGTGGAACTATTAGTGATGAACACGGAGAGACATTCCATCAGGATATTTCTATAATGGAACAAAGATATCAGAGTCGTTGGATTACTTGCGGATTACTACTGGTCTGTGTATAGGCATGCTCTGAAGCTCACTTACAAGAGACAAGTTCCAAAATAAACGATTTCATGAAGACACTACATGATTTTCTTCAGAGCCAACCACCTACCGGTTGTTTTTCCATCAATTTTGAACTCTTGGATTGTAACTGTGGTTAAAACAAATGTTAAATTGACTTTCAATATTGTTGGCATAGCTATGCCAACCTATGCATAGGTAAGGAATCAAAATGTTAATGATGTTAATGATGTTAAAATAAAATGCTTCCATCTATTGTATATCACAGAAACTAGAGGTAATAAAACTTTTCTTTCTGTTTTTCTTAACCCAAAATTAATAAGATTTGACTCATCAAGTGACGGAAACATTGGTCAGTGTTATTAATGTGGCATCTAGGGTTAATCTATTTTTTCTGAATCCCTGCTGTTCGCCTGATATGCCCACATGGTGCCAATTATCGATTCCAGAATCTTGGTGAACAACTTCACAACTGAACACAGTAAGGTTACGCCTAAGTAATTTATGTAATTTTATAAAGCCGGAAGCATACTTTTGCAGCAAACAATCATTTTATTATTGTGACAGCATAACTGGATTTTGCGAGTATGAATCGAGAATTCGAAGATACCTCACAGACAAGCTCGAAGGCTATTTAATTTCACAATGAAATTATGAAAGCATATAGTAATATGTGAAGGCGATATAAATATATCTTATGAGGTTAATGAAATGTTATTAGGCTTAGTCAGTAACGACAGGTATCATTTAACTTTTGGGTGCGTAAAAACTTTTGGGCTACTTCTTTTGTAATTAGAACAATAAAACGAAAAAATAGAAGTACAATTTCAGTTAGTCTGAAGTCAAAATATTGTAAATTCGTGTTATTAAAGTATTATTGTATATACGTACATATTTTAAAGTTTCGTGTTTGCATTAAATATACTTTACTTCGCACCGTTTTCATTATAGTGAGAAAAATACCGGCGTATGCAAATTATAGAGTGTATTGTGATGTTCCTTTTTTCTCGTCGATCTCATAATTTTTTCCACGTCCATTAAATTATTTTCAAATTTGACTGTTTCGTGTAATAATTTACACAGCAACCAAAAGAAAAAAAAAAGGAGAAATGTGCGCCTGTAGAATATAAAAGCAGGACGCTCTTTGACTTTACAAAAATAATTGCGCCAAAACAGTGTTGAATTTTGTCGAAGAAAATTACAGTCGAAACTGAATACTAAAATATAACCTTGAAAATCCTAAAGTTTAATAACATTTTATTCCTTCCTTACTGGGTTATTGTAACTCTAATGACAAATTCTATTTACTGGGTGGAATTTATATGTGCGACCGTAAATACATAAATACATACATATGTACATTCGCAGTAATTTAAATTAACATATGTAGACTTTGTATTTAAGCTGGGAAAGTCACTACTTAAGAATTTTTATGCTTAATTTTACGAGGACGTTGGCATGTAATACTTAAAACGTATGATCAAGATCTACGTATTTGATACTATATTATACAGAAGCAGTAAAGTAAACTAATTCTTCATTAAAACATAGAAGAAATTTCCTATATTACGTGAGCAAACCTGAAAAGTTAATTCAAATATTTGCAAATTACTGGTAGATACAAAATGATATATCTATCTCAAAATACATATAAAGTAAGTAAATTCTTAGAACTCGTCTTTATTTCAGAGTATCAAAAAAACAGTCTAATTTTTTATATTGGTAAAAAGAACCAAACTATAATTTGCAGTATACATGCTGGCAGGAGAAATGGAGTTAAAAGTCAACCAGATTAAACACCTAATCATATATACAGCAAATGGGCAATATATTTTTGAAAAGGTCTCAGCTTTTAGGTCCCTAGGCGACAATATATATATATATATATATATATATATATATATATATATATATATATATATATATATATATATATATAGTGTTTATAAGAATTTTATTTTTCTTTTTTTATTTTATTGGCCGTGTCTTAATATTAAAAATAATAGATTTTTTATTGGTTTTAGCGACCTTTTATTGAATTTTGATGTTTTTACGACGTTTCGACTTTTATTAATTCAGTCTTTTTCAAGTATCTGGAAACAAGAATTATTAGAATGAACATGAGAACTGTGTTTGTTTCGTGTGATAGATATAACAATTAAATTAACAATTTTAAATTTAAAATTAGATTAAAAAAATAATTACACTTTAATGTCCCCCTACCATTCAGTTAAGCTATTTTAAATTAATTTTATTTAATTTTCAACGTTAAATGCTAACCTAATTTGTAATTAATTTTTTAATCTAATTTTAAATTTAAAATTGTTAATTTAATTGTTATATCTATCACACGAAACAAACACAGTTCTCATGTTCATTGTAATAATTCTTGTTTCCAGATACTTGAAAAAGACTGAATTAATAAAAGTCGAAACGTCGTATAAACATCAAAATTCAATAAAAGGTCGCTAAAACCAATAAAAAATCTATTATTTTTAATATATATATATATATAATATATATATATATATATATATATATATATATATATATATATATATATATATATATATTAAAATAATAAGCTTTGTTTTGGTTTAGCGACCTTTATTGAAATTAAATTTATTTAACTAACTACGTTTCGACTTTTTTGTATATAATTAAGTCTTTTTCAAGTGATTTAGAACTAAAAAAAAATTACAAACGAAAGGTAAGAATTATATTTACATTATATGAATGAATTAAAATTAAAATAATGATTAGAGTAAAGAAAGTTAAAATTTAAAATTTAAAGGATACAAAACTCACCAATTTATTTCGTGTTAAAACACATGCCCAGTGCAATATACATGGTCGGAAACATGTCGACCCTTCACTACAGGGTCCGAACAGCGTATCTCGGAATCTTAAGTGTAACTAAATGTCTTGTTATAGAAATGACAATTTTTTATATTATTTCGTTTTTAAAATTTGTTTGGTCAGGCCATGTGTTTGGGAAAATACAGTGTGTTTTTTTGTGTGGGTGGGGTTGTCTTCTATTGTTTAATGAGCGGATAATACAGTTTTGAAAGTCCATCAATCTCGTTTCGGTCGTTGATTGTTTTGTTATTTTTGAAAATGTGAATCATTTCTAATACCTCCCTAGCCTTTGCATTTTTTTGCTTGGTTATTATTTTTGTATTTTGAAAATCAAAATTGTGTTTTAATGTTATCTGGTGTTTTTTAAAGCTGTCTGATTTTTTGCGTATTTGTGTCCTTTTAATCTTTCCTGTAGTAACTGTTTTGTTTGGCCTATGTATACTTTGTCACAGTCTTTGCAGGGTATGTTATATATTGTATGTGATTGTTTAAGTGTTGGGGTTTAGTCTTTTAGTTTTATGTGTAGGAATTTTAGATTTTTAGATTTTAGATTGATAAATTCTTGGAGTTTTTCGACTTTTGTATGAAATATTTTCAAATATTAATAAATATTTCAAATAAAAGCCGAAAAACTCCAAGAATTTATCAATTCATATATTAAATGAACGGCTAAGAAATTATCTAAACATACATATAGCTATGAAGTAATATTAGCAATTTCAAACCTTCAAAACTGACATCTGCTTTCAAAACTGACATCTGCTTTCAAATACTGACATCTGGTTTCAATAACTGACATCTGCTTCCAAAACTTACAAATATTAATATTAATATTTGTAAATATTTCATATAAAAGCCGAAAAACTCCAAGAATTTATCAATTGATATATATATATATATATGTATATACCAGATAAAGTGTTTATTGGGAATGGCAGCCGGGTAATTAAAACAATATTTAATTTTGTTTACGTTTCGGTTCTATATATAGAGCCTTTTTCACAAATTATATTGTATTGTTTGATTACATTTCAACTATGACTAACTATACTCATTGTCTAGTTTTCATGAAAATTAGACAATAGTCTTAGACATCATTATTGTTCCCGTACATACTATTTTCTTATTAAATAAATATACCAAAAGTGGAATTGTTGTAAAAAAACGATCGACAAATACCTGGGCACCAGGAAGTAACGACCTCGTCAAACGTATTACACCAGATGGTTCAACTCCTAGATCTATATCGCAAGCTTCGAGTAATTTCCTTTACCCTGGTAAATTTCAAAATCAAAAACTAATCCTTCCTGTGTGGCACATACGAAATTTTTTAAGACCTCAGCGTTTGGCTTGCCCCTTACAAACTGTTTAACATTGCATACACCTGTAAAAGGGATCATTTGCTCATCAACAGCTACTATCGGGCGGCGATCTAAAGATGAACAATCATTTCGAATTTTGTCGCCTGTAGGCGGTGTGATCTTCCACAGCTTATCCTTTTTTTTTGTAACCTCCGGTATGCCATTACCTACGACAACTTTCAAATGGCTTCTAATAGCAAAAAAAAACCTTTGCGAGCCATACCAGTGACGATACGCTCCACTCGCGTTGAGGCGGCCCAATACATTTTAATCTGAGGAAACTTGAGACAAGACATCAAGATGAAAATTCCAAGGAATGTCCTGACTTCATCTGTCAATAAATTTATGAGTCTATCGTGCTCCAAAAGATATTTGAAATTGGTATAGATGCAATTATTGAGTCAGCAGATACTTCCTCTTCAGGTTGTTCATCTTGACCTTCTTCAGGTTGTTCATCTGAATCTTCTTCAGGTTGTTCATCTAGACCTTCAGCAAAGTTTTCATTATTTTCAAAATTCTCATTTTCGGAATCGGAATTAGTTTCATTGTCTTCGTATCCCTCGATATCGGAATATTCCAACATGCCAGCAATTCTGCATTATGTTCTCCGGGTCGGAGGTTCATTCTATTGCCAAATATTGCTAAATAAGAAAAATATTGATTTGTAGGTTAGGAAAATAATGCTGGCAGAAAGAGTCCATTTAAATGTACATGAATTAATTCCGAATGTAGGGTATGTAAATCGTTTGTGAAATTAATAGAAATTACATTGTAAGAGTAAGATTAAAAATTTTTGCCGCTGCATCAACGTTTTGCTTTTGTATTTTCAAAAATTTGTCTAAAACTTACGATCTTAGGATACTTTGCCGAACGCACTCATTTTCGTCACACTTTAATAGCTGATCCACTAGTTACAAGTAACCCTACTTGGTCAATACACCGATAGATGTCATCTTATGCACGTCAATTTCAATGGACTACCGGGTTTTAGTCCTAGAGAAACGAATTTGACTCTAAAATGTTTCAAAATTAATATATACATTTTAATGGACGTTGGACCTCAGGAGGATATACCTTGATAACTTGTGCCTATTTACAAAATATTTGCAACATTATTAATTTTATTATCTGTCAGTTTGTGTTGTCGTGCATTTATTGAATACTAAAATGAACAAAATCGAATGGAGAGCTGTTATAAATTATAATGTTCCGTATAGAATAAGGAAAAGCTTCAAAAATTTTCTTGAAGAAATATTAACAGTATATGGAAATGATTGTATTTTCAGGTCAACTATTTTCGAGTGGTCAAAATTGTTTAAACATGGTCGAGAATAATGAGGTGGTCAGTTAGATGTTGTTGAAACAAACAAGTCTTTGGTATTGGAAGATGCAAGAAGTTTAAAGTCGCACCTTCTACGGCAACTGTGTTTTGGGACTGTCAAAGAATGTTGCCGATTGATTCTCTGAATAAGGGTACTACGGTAAATGAAGCAGGCCATCGTGGGTCTCCCTCCGCTGGAACTATTTATAAAGGCGGAGGCAATGTGGCTGCGATACTGAGGCTGAAGGCCAATTACGTATGGTGTCCTAATAAGGTTGTAGGGAGCCATACAGATATCACAGGAACTATACTGGAAGAGCCGATATTTCAAATGCCGGTGGACAGTATGGCACCTGAAATTATGTTTACATCTAAGCTGAACATACTTATACCGACCAGGGAACAGGCAAAAAGTCGCTCGATCGATTGTGGTGCCGGCACCTGGTACACTGATGGATCACAATCTAGTCAGGGGGCAGGTGCAGGCATATACGGAATGTGCCCTGGAAGGAAGATAACGATATGTCTGGGGAAACATGTTACGGTTTTCCAGGCCGAATTGTTATCAGTCGCAGCCTGCGTTGATGAAATTCGGGAAGCCGGCTGCGCAAGCAAAAAAAATTAACATAATGACTGATAGTCAGGCGGCTATTAAAGCCATTATGAACCCATCTACCAGGTCTAAGCTGGTGAAATATTGTTAACAGGTCCTCAATAACCTGGCACAAGACAATACAGTGTCGCTGATATGGGTGCCAGGGCACGAGGGAATTAAAGGCAATGAGATAGCCGACAAACTGGCCAAAGAAGGTACTAATAGGAACTTCATAGGACCGGAACCTGTATGTGGAATCACTAAGGATTCCGCTAAAAGGGAGATCTGGTTATGGCTAGAAAAAGAAGATAAAAATAAATGGAGGTTAACGGAAGGTCAACTCCATACCAAAACACTACTAAGGGGGCTGGACGGGAAGTTTTCAGCCAACCTAATTCGTAATAGCAAAAAAGAAATTAAAATAATTACCGGGTTAATAACCGGACATTGTTATTTAAGGAAGCATTTGTACACCATGGGCTTGGTTAGCGAGCCCTGGTGTAGGAGATGTGAAAAACAGGAGGAAACTAGTCTTCATGTAATATGCACGTGTGAGGAACTGAAGGAACTCAGACAGAAATATTTCGGGAGAGATCTATTGGATCCTTCGAGTGTACTCAAACTTCCCCTGAGGAGGATAGTGGCTTTTATCGAGGACACAAAACTAACAGAGTGGAATTGAGAGATCTATTGGGGATAGTACAAAGAGCAGTGTGCTCAAGTGCCTGGACGTGGTGGCGTCCACCCCAAACAGAGAAGAAGAAGAAGACGGTAAATGAAGAGTATTATGCATGAATACTCTGCATTTACCGTAGCACCTCAGGGATCCTATCTAAGTAACGAAACACGGAAATCACACGCAAAATGTCTTGTTGCTTTGCTCCACGAAAATGCACCAATGCCTAAATCAAGATTTTCAAAAGCTTCTCTTACTGATTGTGGTCTTAAAGAAACTGATTTAGGATCCAGTGACTACTTCGTTTCTGAATTTCAATGAAACACTTAGGAGGACGAAATTTAAGATGGATCAAGGATTTATAGCAGTTGCAGAGAACAGCTTCGCAGAGAAACAACATGAATATTTTTACGATGGATTAAAGACGTTATTAAAACGATGAAGTCTGAATTCATAACCAAGGAAACTATATTGAAAAATACATTATTCTTGATGCTATAGTTTTTTCTGTCATGCCTAGTCAGGGAAGATAAAAAAACGTCCCCTCGTAAGTGAGTACTTAGAAGCTTAAATAATTTTATATTAGAAGGTAATGCAAATAATATTGAGTAAGTAAACATGAAATTTTTGCTTGAATATATTTTTATTCAACTGTGTTTTAAGGAGTTGCTTAGACAAATTATTCCAAATTACATTACAGTGTAACTGTTCTAAAAAATAATCTGTATCAATCGTTTCTTGACATTCATTCACAACAAGCTGATATTTGTAGTCATGATACAAAAACAATTTTCATTGAAAAATGCTAATTCAATACCATAATGTCGTCATACAAACACCAACTTGTCAAGTATATTTAACACCTGAACTAACTAATGTAAATCATCTAAATGGTTAAATATCTACAAGCAGCAAACACAAACTATAATAAAAACCAATGTATGTAGTCACATCTAATTAGAATATTATATTTCAGTCAGAGCTTTCATTCAGTTCAGTCATCCGTTACATGATTTAAGGTTCCAAATATGTAATGTAAATACATGTTCAACAGGGAATACAAGGGCTGAATTGTAAATAGCAATGTGTTTGTGTGTGTATATGCGTATGTGTGTTCGTGTATTGTGGACGAGACATCGTTAGATAATTTGTATTGTTTTCAAATGACCAATGTAAAACTTTCAAATTGTATTTATATATCTTACCAGGAATATAATTAAGATTCGGGCATATTATGTATTATCAGGGTCACCTAGGCACAGTATTTATTATGGCTGACTATTTTTTTTTTCTTTCACGTTAACATCCGGTCGAAAAAAATTTAATATGATAATGTATACGTTTTCTACTTCAAGTTTAATGTAAATCGCGATATGTTCCACATGAGTAATAATGAGTGAATACCGGTGGTGTTTTAAATTTTTAATTAGATTTAAAAACCCTTGAATATTCAGTAGGTTTTTAAATTGTTTAATACACATGCGTATATGCACAATAGAAGAATGAATGTTAATTTACTTCTTATTTTGTGCGGTGGTTTTTAAATACCGTAGCAGAATTGTTATAATTTTATGTAATTTCCGGTTGAGAAGTATGAATTATTAGAATTGTGTATTCCTTTCTCACTAGCGTGATTAATTATTAATCATTTTCTGAGCTTTTCATGTTTGTTGCACATTAAATGTATATTTTTTCTCTTAATTAGTGAAAGCTCTTCATGCAATAAATGTAATATATATATATATATATATATATATATATATATATATATATATGCATACATATATATATATTATTATATATATACAACGTGTCCACTTAAGTATGAGACAAATGGGAAATATTTTTATTTTTGATTTCACAGAAAACTTTATAGAAAAGAAAAGTTCGTGCATCCTAAGAAACTTGATATTTTGTATTCAGGGTTGCGTTGTATTACTTGGTTAGAGGAAAAATTAAAAAACATTGAAGTTGCCGTAAGAGTACGCTACACTTATTTTTAAAGATATCAAAAATATTCATTTAAAAATGTTGTTTCAAATTTCAAAATATGCTCAAATACGAATTGTTATTTAAAATTTCGAAAAAATAAAAATTAAATTATCGAGCAATAATAATAGCAAATACGCAATAGTTTTTAACATCCATCTATGTGACAGTAGTTCTATGGTTATCATTTGTATTGTTACTTTAATAATCAATTTTATGTAATTGCACGTGAAATCATATACATTCGATATCAATTTTATATCGCTGAAATGCAATAGAATGAAACAAAAATCATTTGCATATATGATATATATATGATATATATAATGATATAACTTTATGAAAATACATTTTTATATTACAAAATAAATATGAAATTAACAAAAACAACAAATTCAGAAATACAAACAAAAAAAAAGTTATTCAAAATGATGCCCCTCTCGTTGAATGCATATGTTTGTACGCCTGCTGAAATCCTCGCATGCATGTTGTAACAATAGGATTATTTCTTAAGAACAGTACCGCATCTCCTATTTTGTTTTTCAATTCTTCTAAATTCTGAAACGGCCTTTCTGAATATACTTTATTCTTTAGCCATCCCCAGATAAAGTAATCCATGGGGTTTAAGTCGGGCGAGCGCGCTGGCCATGGAAAAGGTCCATTTCGTCCCATCCATCTTTCTCCAAATTTTTCATTTAAATAGTCTACAACTATTCGTGCACTATGTGCAGGTGCCCCATCATGCATAAACCAAAGGGTTCTTATAATATTTAGTGGCAATTCGTCTAATTCGTTATCGAGGTATGTTTGTAGAAATTCCAAATATCGTTGTGAATTTAATGACGATTGAAAAAAATACGGACCAAAAATTTTTCTGTTTAAAATTCCACACCAAACGTTTACCTTTTGCGAATATTGATTCTTGCAGGGAATTCTAAAATGGGGGTTGTCAAACGACCACCAACGATAATTTCGTGCACACACAACACCATTAGTAGTAAAGGTTGCTTCATCAGTAAACAAAATGCTTTTGAAAAACGTTCTCTGCGTTTCTAATGTACCTTGAATATCCAAAGAAAATTCAAATCTATTGTTGTAGTTCCGTTCCTGCAAAGTTTGAATATATCTTGGCTTATAGAGGTGATATCTATTGTTAACCAAAATGTTGCTTACTGATGATTTTTTAATATACAAATTGCTTGCAATTTTTCTGACAGGAATTTTGGGATTTTCAATTACACTTTGCATAACACGTAAAGAACTTTCGAAATGTCTCACTTGCTTTTCCCTACTTTTTTTGTAACGCATTTCTAAAGTACCAGTTGCTTTAAACTGATTTAAAATTCTTGAGACGCTTTTGAAACTAATAAATTTGTTGGGATGTCTTTCTTTAAAAATATCAGCTGCGTCTCTACATGTTTTGTAGTTATCTCCGCAAATAAGAATTCATTCAGCTCGCTCTTTCATAGTTAACCGTTCAGCCATAGTTGGTAGGTAATAACTTAATGAATTGTCTTAAAATTACTTAATTATTAAAGTGACAGCGGATCTGACAATCACATAAAATTTATTACTAAAGTGACAATACAAATGACAACCATAGAACTACTGTCACATAGATGGATGTTAAAAACTATTGCGTATTTGCTATTATTATTGCTCGATAATTTAATTTTTATTTTTTCGAAATTTTAAATAACAATTCGTATTTGAGCATATTTTGAAATTTGAAACAACATTTTTAAATGAATATTTTTGATATCTTTAAAAATAAGTGTAGCGTACTCTTACGGCAACTTCAATGTTTTTTAATTTTTCCTCTAACCAAGTAATATAACGCAACCCTGAATACAAAATATCAAGTTTCTTAGGATGCACGAACTTTTCTTTTCTATAAAGTTTTCTGTGAAATCAAAAATAAAAATATTTCCCATTTGTCTCATACTTAAGTGGACACGTTGTATATATATTATTATATATATTATACAGGCTGGCCCAAAATGATCGAAGGGGTTTTAATTCCTTATAACTTTTTTATTATAATTTTTTTTTTTGTTTTCAGTATTTTGTAAAGAAGACTTGGGGAATTTAAAATGGATCAGTACATAATTGAACAACGTGCCAAAATCGTTGAACTTTATTTCTCAAATCAACGATCCATTGCGAGATATAATTTTTTTTAAAATATTCTCCATTAATATACTGTATTTAAAAAAAAAAATTAATAATTATGTCTTAAATAAGAAGTTATAATGAACTCAAACCCCTTCGGTCATTGCGAGATATAATTTTTCATAATTAAATTAAAAATATTCTCCATTAATATACTGTATTTAAATTAAAAAATTTTTATAATTATGTCTTAAATAAGAAGTTATAATGAACTCAAACCCCTTCGGTCATTTTGGGCCACCCTGTATATATATATATATATATATATATATATATATATATATATACATGGTACGTATAATGTCCAGGAACGGTTGCATAACTTTGTTTTTTCAAAAATAATTTTTTTTAAATTTATTGTTGATATACATATAGTTAAAAATTATAAATTTATTCATGACATGAATATTTATTTTCTATTCCCGGTTTGACCGGAAATACTTCCTACTATATTTTTTTAAGTGAAACACCCTGTATATTGTTGCAATTTCGGAAAGAGAATTAAAAACTACATTCAGAAATGTAAAAATTTTTCTTTATCCTAAAGAAACTAACAGAAAAAAATCAAAAACTTACTGCAAAATCAAGATATGTTTGAAAGCAAGCATTTTACTCTAATCTGTCAATACGTAACAATTGTCGATGTTATAAAAACTATAACATTGTTGTATGCTAAGGTCAATAACCTCTTATAAAATTTTACAAAAAAATTAATACGTATGGTACAGTAATTTACAAACTCATTTAAAAAATCGTACTAAAAATAATTTGTGGATTTAGAACTGATATCATTTCATGTGTATTACGTGAATATTCTTTTGTTACTAGAAATAAGACATAAAATATTAATATGGATTCAGAATGCCGCTATTGAATTTACACGCTGGAATGTTTATCTTTATAAAAGCGCTAGAAGATAACGTTGTGTCTAGGTTTTTTATGGTAAGGGTTCGATAACCTGGTACGAAAGACAGCTGTTAAAAATGTATACTTCGTGTGAATTTTCAAAGACGATGTATATTTAATCTTTTGAAAAAGGTACTATGTATAGCTGTATAGCGCCGACACGTCAAATTAAATATTGTTTGAATTACCTGGCCGATACTTCTATAAACCATTAATTTGATCTCGTATATATGTATATATATATATATATATATATATATATATAAGCTAAACTTAATAATTCGGCGATTAAAGGTCTGGTTCATTACTTCAAAGTATATATATTTAAAACAACCCTACATGTTTCGGCAATGATGCCTTTGTCAAGGGAATAAAAAATATATATAAAATTTTAAATTTTATATTTTTTATTCCCTTGACAAAGGCATCATTGCCGAAACATGTAGGGTTGTTTTAAATATATATACTTTGAAGTAATGAACCAGACCTTTAATCGCCGACTTATTAAGTTTACCTTATCATACCAAGGTCACGAAAATATTATATATATATATATATATATATATATATATATAATATTTTCGTGACCTTGGTATGATATGGTAAATTCAATCAGTCGGCGATTAAAGGTCTGGTTTACTTCAAAGTATATATATTTAAAACAACCCTACATGTTTCGGCAATGATGCCTTTATCAAGGATATATTTTATATCCTTGATAAAGGCATCATTGCCGAAACATGTAGGGTTGTTCTAAATATATATACTTTGAAGTAAACCAGACCTTTAATCGCCGACTGATTGAATTTACTATATATATATATATATATATATATATATCGTATATATATGTGTTTAGATAATTTCTAAACACTCATATAGCTATGGAGTAATAATTAGCATTTCCAACATTCAAATGTGACATCTGCTCTCCAAATACTGACATCTGTTTTCAATAACTCACATCTACTTTAAAAATAGGCATCTGCTTTCTAATCTGACGTTTGCTTTCATAACTGACACCTGCTTTCAAATCAGACATCTGCTTTCAATAACTGACATTTACTTTCACTATCTGGCATCTGCTATCAAAACTGACATGAGCTTTCAAAACTGACTTCTGCTTTCAACTTGACATCTACATTCAATAACTGACATCTGATTCATTAACACTGTTACTTTATAATGCATTTCTAAATAGCTTGAACCTAGGTCTATTGTGGCTAAGTGGTAAAAGCGACAGTCCGGCAAACTGTAGACTTGGGTTCGTGTCTCAACGTAGACCATATTATTCAATTAAAAATTTCGTATGATTTGCTTTGTTATTTGTAGACAGCAATGTTTACATCCCCACTTACCCTGCAATTACATACATTCTAATTTAATATTTGTAAATATTTCATATAAAAGTCGAAAAACTCCAATAATTTATCAATTGTTATATATATATTATAAATTCTAGGAGTTTCCGGTTTTTATATTTATATATTTTATATATTTATTAGTATGTTATTTTGCGAATTAATATGAATGTAAACATTGCTGTCTACAAATTACAACGCAAATTATATAAAATTTTATTTGAAAAATTTTCGTCCACGTCTGGACTTGTTGAAGGATATCTAGAAGATTCGATGGAGAACAAGAAGGAATGCTCAAAAATGATATTGCAGGGGAGGAACAATGCTGTTGGTATCTCGAATACGCCTGTCGTGCAAACCTGTGTGAAGCAACTTGCAATTTAGAAAATACGATGCCCGTGTCTGAATAGTTTGTACCTGCAATAACCGAAGAAAATACAATAAATATGTCCCCTTTTTCTAGCGCAGGTTTAGTTTTAAAAAAACCAAGAGACTGCACTTTTAATGTTTATTGTATTAGCAAATAGTTAATGAAGTAATGATATTATTGTTATTAGAGTAAATAATTTCTTGCAATTTGAATAAATTTGAATTATTCCAGGCAACAACTGACATATAACGTATATTTAAAGTACTAAAACTTTAATGTTCCTTTTTTTTACCGTAAATAATCCGAAATATGTCTGTTTTGATATCGATATGAAATAAAAATATTTAATACATTGCTATTGCTGTGTTTTATGATAAAAAATCGCAAATTTTTTATTTGCAATCCAAAACACTAAATAAAATGCAAAACTAAAACTAAAAATATACTTGTGTGTATTGTTCGAGTTGTGCTCTACTCGTTAACATCAAAGTACAATACAATTCTCACCTCACATCACTTGTATTTAGCACTTTGCTTAGACTTCATCCTCTACTTACATTTCTTATATTGAACTACCTGCATTCCAGAGTTTCTTTGTTCTAACCCATGATTTCATACATAGTATTTAATAGCTCATTCAGAAAATATGGTCCGCGTTTAACCACTGAAATGTCGAGTTACATCTACATACTTCTAAGTAGTAATAATCGAACTATTTGTACGAATATCAGAAACTATTTTTGTTACACATTATTATAAAATAACAAAATAGGTTGGTAATATGATACTTAACAACTCGTTGAGTAAATGATTTGAGTTTAGACACCAAAATGTCAAGTTAGATCTATCTGGAATATTAAAAAGATATATTAAATTAGACCAGTTCAAAATGAAATAATCACATTGTATCTAGAGAACATGCAGTAACTGAAGAGTACAGTAGAACGGGTATATATGAAACGATTTTTGAGCTATTTTTGTTCTATTTTTTTTTACGCAAGAGGAACAATTGGAATTTATACCTTATTGTTAAAGGCAGTGGCGGCTCGGGGTGGTTCACATAGGGAGTGCATAATTTCAAAATTAAAAAGTGTAATACAAAAACGCTTACCCAATCCTTATAAATTTCACCGACGTGCTGTTCCAGACAGGTACTGTTCATTGTAGAGTTTGTTTTGAGGGAATAGTAAATATTACACTACACAGTTAAATTACATCTGACGATAAACGAAGTCCATTTCACGTGTCTTTGATTTGCAGAACAGTTCTATCACTTTTTCATTAAAGTTTGGGAAATCATTTATACATTCTTTTTCACAAGATAACATAGTAAGGGCATTTAATCTCTCTTCTTTCATTGTATTTCTCAGGAAAGTTTTTATTCTCTTCAGCAGTGAAAACTGGCGTTCCGCTTCGGACGTTGTCATTGGGATTGTAATGACAATTTTTAAAAGAGTAACAACTTGATTAAAGGTGTCGCTTAATCCATCCAGCAGAAGAACTAGCAGACCTACAGCACCGACTTCTATATTTTGCCTAAATTCTTCTCTAGAATATAGAACGCTTAATTCAGTTCGTAGTCTGCTTTCATTGAGGCATGGATAAAATTTTACTGCTTCTTTAAGGCAATCTTCCGGAAATTTTTTTGAAAAGAAGAGAACTGTTTAAAGAAATTAAGTTTGCTAATATTAAGTGCCCTGTATACCGAAATCTAGTTTTTATTGCTAGCAAAATAATATCGCACACTTCAATAGGTTCCCTCCTTCTTTGGCTACCATCAGTTACTCTTCGCCGCTTTGATGGTCGAGGAGTCAGTTCTGGGTCATTTTGTTTAACCAACTGATTATCTGTGTCAGCGATTTCGGTTCGAATTTTTCCAATAGCACGTTAAAAAGTATCTAAATTATTCTTGATTTTTAATGAATCTGTATTGACATTTTGTAATTGATTAAACAATATGTCCACATGTGGCATAATTTTATGAAAGAAAGTTAACCAATAGATAAAATTTTCCTCCTCTAAAATTCGCAAATTGGCACTAGCTTCATGAATGGTAGTTTGTAAACTAGCTTCACCCTCGATTTGTTCTAGAGCTACAATTATTTCTTCTCGGTGCTCATATATTGTATTCACTGTCCTAGAATTGAAGTTCCATCTTATTTTTGAACAACGAGGCAAGTTTTTCTCTGAAGGAATTCTTCCAATCTTGCAGCTCGTTGTGGTGAAGTGGAGAAAAATGTACATAATCCCGTCAGATTGGCAAAAAAAATTCCGCAATTACTACTGCTCGATGTAGCATGTGACATAATTAGATTTGTCTGATGTGCATAACAATGTACAAAATTAGCCCTTGGATACTGGTCTTGGACATGGCTTTGCACGCCGTTAATAGTACCACTCATGACTGCTGCCCCATCATAGCTCTGTGCAATCAGCCCAGTTTTTCTGGGTCATCAACAAGCAAACTAATTTCGTTAAGGATGGAGGCAGATAAAACTTTAGCATCATGTCCACTAGGCAGAAGAAATTTCCAAAATCTTTCGACCGGTCTCGCATTCACAATATATCTTAAAACAACCACCAACTGAAACTGATTGGACATATCTGGGGTTGCATCAGCTATCACAGATATGAAGTCGGTTGCTTTAATTTCACTGGCAACTTGTTCATGATACACGTTCAACATTGCATCAAGCAGCTCATTCTGTATCGTTTTTGATAATCCCTTAAAAACCGGTGCTGCTTCGATGTGATCTCTGAGCGATTTATCCAATTCTGCCGTAAAATTTATCAATTCCCGAAAAATGCCCTTGTTATTCGACGTTTGCTGTTCATCATGACCCCGAAGTGCCAGTTCAAACACGCCACAAAATCTAATGCAATATATTATTAAATTTAACACATGCCTATTTTTTGTTACCTTTTCATTGTGTTGTTGAATTGCTTTTCTATATGATGAATGTAAAACATTCTGAATGTTATTTTTTCCTAACATTCTTAGACTAAATATATTTTTCAAATGCCCTTCGGAATTTTCATGTTTACTAATTTTAGCACTAAGATGAATTAAGTCTCTTATTCCGTTCTTTGACCAAGACGGTGCACCACCAAACAAAAGACACGGAAAACAAAACAAAGTATTTTTAATTTCACACCCACAAATCCAGTAACGCCAGGACGCCGTATCGCGTGGCTGCTTGCCCAAATGATAGCCCGCATCAACAACTGCTGCCAAGGCTTCTTCCACTGATTCAGGGCGGTAATTTCGTTGGTTTAAAACTAACATGCTGAAATCCACAATTACAACAACAAAAAAATTGTCCCAGGTTTATTCGAACAAGTGGAATTAAGAATTATGTTATAAGAGTTGTCCCAGATTTATTTGAACAGAACTGTACTTCGAGGAACCCAATGGCAAAATTAAAGAAAAAACGGTCGCTTTATCAAGACATCGGTTAGATCCTGCATCACGATAATGCTCCAGCTCACAGATGAGCGATTTGTTAACGAACACTTGAAGAATTGGGACTGGAGTGAAAATTACGGTTGGTCCTCCCTACTCACCTGACCATGCTCCATGTGGCCTCCATTTGTTTCCTGAAGTCAAAAAAGAATTGAGAGGTCGAATATTTGAATCGAATTTAGAGCTCAACAAATGCTGTGAGGGGTATATATACCAAATAGACTCTCAAAAAATGGATTGTCAGATGTTCATAACAAGTGGACAAAACGATTGGACAAGTGTATTGCACAGACTGGGGAGTACTTTGAATGATAGTTGAAGTTTTCTAAATAAATGCTTCATTTTTGTACTACAGCTCCAATCTCATTATTTTCTGATATTTTCTCGTACTGACGAACTGACACGTTTCAATGCCGAGGTGAAGAAAAAATTTATTGAGCAAGAGAATTTTGCCACATCAGGATAAAGTGCGCTATCATTGGTAGACTATGGAAATCGCTAAATTTGTCGAGTTAGGATACGAATTGTTATCCCATTCAACATGTTTATCAAATTTGGGCCTGAGATAATTTTTCTTGTTCTAAAACTTGTAAAAGCAGCTTGATGGAAAGACATTCGGGACAAATGAGGAGGTGAAAGCGGCAACGAATGGAAGTCGCTGAGCTAAGCGTATGGAATTGGTTGGAAATTACGTTGCAAAATAGAATATGCTTTTTACCCTAAAATTATTATTTCATTGGAAAGTCGTTCTCCCGCCAAATTGCCCCTGTATATAATATATACGTCGTAGGAAAAGAAAATTAAGTCTATTAATACGATTTGCACACCAAGTGGCGGTCAACCGAAACAAGGAAGTAAACACGTAATTGAATATTATCAGCAAATAAGCGATAACTGTAAGTAATATGGAGTACATGTATGTTCTAAATAGATAGTAAATAACGAAGGATTAGAAAATTAAATCAATAAATCCTAAAAAATGCAGTGAGTTATAACTAGGGACCGGACACGAGAAGCCGATGACTCATCGCCGACAGGCGTACTATTTAAGATTTGTATTTTTAAAGAGTTTTTAATTTTATTTACACTGCTCAACTTTTGAACTGGTACACTTACAAGAACATATATAAATAACAATTTACTACTTTTTGAGCAACACTTTCTTGCTTAATTGACAGTATATGGTTCTGGGAAACACTTTTAAGGCGAAAAATTAAAAGAATAAATCTTAAATAACGAATTTCAAATGTTTTAATAGAAAAATAACAACATCTTCATTTTAGTATTACAGAAAAGTTTGCTTTGGAAAGAAAAGATAACCAAACACTTAAAGATTAATAATGCGTGGGACCTCCTCTAGCTCTTATGACCTCCTGGCAGCGTCCTGGAATGCTGGAAATCAAATACCAAATGTAATGCTGAGGAATATTTTGCCATTCTTCCAAAACGGCAGTTCGGAGCTGATGGTGATTGTTTGGATCCACTCCTCATGATCTTATCAACCTCTTGGTATTACCCCCATACGCTCTCTATGGGATTAAGATCTGGAGAGATCGCTGGCCAATCCATTTGCGTAATATTGTTCTCTTAAAAAAATGCATTGACTTGTCTTGTGCTATGAGGACGCGCGTTATCATCAACAAACACAAAACCATCGCTTATTTCATTAGCAAATGGCAACACTACAGGTCGTAATACCTCATTAAGATACCTGACACTATTCATTGTAGCATTTCCAAGCATAACTAATTCAGTACGACGAGTCGCAGAAATACCTCCCGAAACAGTAATTGAACCACCTCCATAAGCTTGACGGTAAGTCACGTTCTTCTCAATATAGCGTTCTCCTCTGTTTCTCCAAACTCTAACTCTTACATCTGAGCTATGGAGACGCACTCTGGTCTCGTTACTAAATGAACAACGACCCCAATCTTCAACATTCCAATTTACATGTTAATGTGCCCACTTTAGCCTTCTTCTTTTGTGGGCTCTGGTCAACAATGGGCATTTTTTAGAAGATCTGGACCTTAAATTTACCCCGTAGAACCTTCTTCTTACTGTTTGAGTGGATACTTGAGTACCTGTTGCATTCAATAACTGAATTTGGAGTGTTCTTGCAGTAGAAAATCTATTCCTTCGACACTGAATCGTAATTAAACGGTCCTCCCTGTCTGTTGTACTGAGATTTCGCCCTTCGCCGTGTCTATGTTTGACAGATCCAGTATCATTAAAACGCATTCGAACTCTTCTGGTCACATTGTGGCTCACATTGAAATGGGCAGCAACAGTTCTTAGCGATACACCAGTCATAAGCATTCCCATAGCTTGGCTCATCTCTTCAATACTTAAACGCCTTAATGGCATCTCTAAAATGCAATCAACCCCTCTGCATTAAAACTTATTCGAGAAATTAGCAAAAATTGTCTTAAAACTTGAGAAAAGTATAAGCGTCCGCGAGCTCAGTAATTGCACTTATGACAGATAATAATAACAAACAACAATGGAGTCGCAAATGTCATTCGATAGACATTTGTTTGCATTCCGAAACACAGCCCTGATCATATAGGAAGTCATGCCTAACGCCTACGAAGGATTGTTTACTTTTACTGCTTGCTATATAAGTGTACCAGTTCAAAAGTTGAGCAGTGTATATAATTGGAGAACAAACGGTTAGTGATCTATAAAATACGAAATACATTTTTATTTCTTGATTTTGTAGTTCAAGTTGAGTAAAGGAGTATTAATATTAACTAGCAATATTTTCTCAAGGTTCTCTTCTCCAAAATTTGTTTCTCTGAATGAAATACATCCTTGTAAATAGAAAACGTCCTTTCTACATCGCAACTAGTTATAGGTGCATACTGGAAATATTCTTTTATTTCAGCGTATTTAGCAGTTAGATTTTGAGGCATTGTCCCCATATACAATTGCCGCAATGTTATTAAATCTAGATTTCTCTTAAAAACTGCGTCTAACTCTTGTCGAAGGCCACATCCGAAGTCACTTGGATTATTTTTCAAAGTATCAATAGCCACATCTAATGTGGTTAATTCATCATTTAATTTGAGATTTTGATTTTCAAAATAAGTGATTAGTTTTGGCAAATTTCCAAAGTGTCCCTGAAGAAAGTACAACTGATTTTTTTAAATTTGGAATATGTATTAGTTCCTCGCACTTAGAAATACTTCGAGCATCGTCATTTAAACATGTTGTGGACTACCGAAATTCTCTGCATAAAAACTAGTAGCTTCCAACCATGTTCCCTATCTAGTTATTACTGGAGAGGAAGGCAATGACAAAGTTTTTCCCTGTAAAATTGTGCTTTTCTGAAAACTTTTTTAAAAGCGGATACAAGTCTATCAACTTCCGGAAAGGTGTCTCTAATATATTCACGTATTCTGTGGAGAGCGTGTGCTACAGAAGTAATATGTAGCATATTGGGATTGGTTTTACCTACTGATAATGACAACTTAGTTGTCGAAATACGTATTTAGGATACGATTATTAATTGTGGTAAGGGGTTTTATACCTTTTTTGAGTTTTTACTTAACCACAGTATCCAAAGAAGGGCAGTGTATACGTGGACGCCATGTAAAGTAGTTGCGCGTTTCTGTGTTAACTTTGCTGTGCCTTAATAAAAATCGATCAGGTCGACCAGTATCAGTAACGCATGAGAAGAATCAAAGACGAGTGAATGCACTGATCGACGGATTACGCAAAAGCAAATTGCTCGGCAATTGGGCATTAGTCAAGAAACAAATGAAATAAGGAATCCAAGTTTCGTCAGTGGTTATTATCCGGGCTAACAGCTTTAGAAGTTGACGAAAAATGGCAGACCTATTGAGTTTCTGTTCCGGTCCCAACAGCCTTAGCACCCAGCGGGCTGAAACCACGCTTACGCCTAAACAATCATGTAAGATCCCATTAACTTGTCGTGTACCTATTATTAGACGTGCACTAACTTAAGAAATATCATCCGTCTGTTCTCTTTTATTAGGTTCTCCACGGCAGTAATGTTTCATTCATTTACCAACATGCTCGGGCGACCATCTTCTAATATGATGTTCTTCCACTTTTAAAACGATCGTTCCACCGATATACAGTACTTTTAGATTCTGCAGACTCACCAAACACTCCTTGTAGAAGTTTAATAATTTCTGACAGGCGCGGCTCGTGATGACGTATTTGGGAGTGCAAGTACAATGATGCGAGTGCTTCGTGTATTCTCGTGTACTAACTGTAACGTTTTCTTAGTAAACACCGAAAACACACGAGGCACTCGCATCATTGAAAATGCACCCCCAAATACGTAATCACGAGCCGCGCCTGATTTCTGAAGTCTTCACACCCTCTTTCCACAATAAGAAAATTGTTGCTCTTTGAGATTTAGCCACGTCTTCCATGGCTACACAAACAGTGTTACGAAAATGCGTCTATATCGGTCTAACACCTGAATCAGGCTGGACGATATGGCACTGAATAGCTGCATAAACATGTCAAGATTTGTCTCTCACTAATAGCATTGCGTAATTTAATTAGAGCACAATTCCCAGAACTTCCCTCGTAAACTGAAGAGAGAATATAAACAATATATTCGAAATACGTCTTTATTTAGCAGCCCACAAATTGACTAATATATCTTAAAGATTTTCCAAATGTATTTATGAAGTGTTCAAATTTATAAAATTATTTGGTATAAGTTCCTTCAGACAAAGAGATAAGAATTTATCATCTTTTCAAACACTTAAAGAAACATTCTCGAAACCACAGACATTTGTAAGTATGTTTTTAACAGAATATGAATAAGATTATGATGTGGGTCGTGTGCTTTTTGCAATTCTTCTTACTTCGCCGACTGGAGAGAAATACCAATTATGAATATAATGGAATCGTCGTGCTTTCAAGTCAATAATAAATAAGCATGTTTAGAGCCACAAGCGTACTTCAATAAAAGCTTGCTACGTTATAATCATTACCCAAATATCTAAGAGTAATAATGGATCTAACCCTCTCATATAAAAAACATCTACAGAACACCGCAGCTAAACCAACTCTAGAAATAACATAATCCACAAACTCAGCGATACCGCTTGGGGCGCGAACGCGTCCACCCTTAAAACGTCAGCTCTTAGCCTTGTTTACTCGGTAACTGAGTATTGCGCCCCAGCCTGGCTAAACGCAAAGATGATCGACATTAATATCAATGAAACCATGAGAATAATTCGCGGTTATTTTAAAAGTACACCTCTACCCTGGCTTTCTGTTCTAAGTCATATCGCACCTTCCACCATCTGGATACAATAAAGCCTGGTTAGAGAATATAATAAAATAATATCGATTCCCCACTTCCCACACAATAACTTATCTGATGCTGACCTGTCGAGACTTAAGTCTAGAACTTCTTCACTACTGCTAGCAGAACAACTTACAGCAGAAGACCTCAACCCAAATAACAGATGGAGAGTTTATTTGGAAGGCTTGAAACCAGCCGAAGCGGCCCATACCACCGATCCTACCACACTCTTACCAGCAATGGAGCTGCCTCGCCTCGAATGAAAGACATTCAATGCAATAAGAACGCCCCACGGCATCTGTCGTGACTCATCAATGGGGACTGACTGACACACTGATTAGCGAATGCGGAGAACCGTGCCAGACTTTTCACCATATTACAGCTGAGAGCTGAATGCCCCGTTACAGCATATGGAGATTTGAAGACACTGATTCCGTGTTGGACTGGATCAATGGCCTTGATTTTAAAATTTAATTCTGTTCTGTGTAGATTTAAATCTATGTAAGTCATACCCTAAATAAATAAATAATTGCTAAATAGGGAAAATCGCATACTATTATTGAAGAACTAAACCCGGTGTACGAATTAAAGAAATGCTTTTAACAGAGAAACATTTGCCAAGAATTATTATTTAGTAAATTTATACTAAGGAATAATCTATATTTTATGTAATGAGAAAAATAAATTCCTCTATCAAAATATTGTGTGTGTTACTAAGCATGGGCCTCCAGCAATTCTACGGCATTACCACGATTGTATTGCAAATTTAAGAAAGAGAATTCCAAATATGTTTGTATTATTCGTCATTGAGATCGTTTACCAAAAAAATAACCAATATTTTATGTAGGTCACTACATTATGAAACTATATTATAACAAACAAAATAGGAAGTTATTCATTCATTGAATGATATATTGTTTGAACAACCTCGTATTGTAATTAATAAATTCAATCGCTATTATGTACAGATGCTGGCGAGTTATTGAAATGTGCCTGTTTAGATTGATTTATAAACTATATGATATATTGTTAGAATTAAAAAAAAAACAACTGATTCTTTACGCACAAACTTGATCCATTTCGAAAGTGAAATAGCTGCGTGACCGACTTGTTTAACAAATTTAATAAAGCAAGTCTATAAATCTAACGAGATGACATGATTTCTGCATTTCTTGCAAAACTTCCTTTGTACAAACAAAATTAAGGACGATCCAATTAATTTTGAAATCTTTAAGTGATGGAAGAACAACTAAAACGTTATCAGCGACTGCAAACAATTAGTGACTCACGCTGTAATTTCAAACAATGATTTGAAGATATTCTTCAAAATATATGTAAGTATCCAATTTGCTTTTTAACTTGCTTATAAGTATAAATACAGACGAGTTTGTGCGCTACGCTATCTTGGATTGTGGGTTTCAGTAATACATTTTTGATCAACTATTTGTTTTCGTATTTAATCGAAAGAGGAGTCAATACTATCACACAACTTGTCGGCATCACGGAATTAAGCCACACTTTTGGCAACTGAATTTCGTTTAATAATCATGTTGATTTCATGTTGATGAATTTTATACTCTCATTTAAACCATGAATGTTAACCCTTAACGAGCTTACTGCCTACGTTAGTGGGCGCATGGGGTCCCTCACGAGCCCAACCTGAAAACTTAAAAATTGAAGGCAAAAAAAATTAGAAAAACATTTGCAGTGAATATTGTTGCTTACTAACAAATAATTAATCCATATTTGAAAGATTCAGACAATTTTCATATACGATCTTCTTATGATTCGCGCACAAAGTTTTTTCGCAAAAACAACACCATTCTTGATATTTTTTGTCATTGTTCCGGGGGCAGTAATCGCAGCGCTCACGTTTTGCATTCCTTCGATTCTCCGGTATTGCCTGACGTGTTATTCCAAATTTCAGCTCGATTTGGCTTCTGACGTCTCTTGGAGTGGAGACAGAATTCAGCTTACTTGTCTGGAACGGTTTCACCAATTGTAGCCCAAGTTGTTTCAAGAAATCGCGTCTGGGAATTTTTTTTCCACAGTTTTTTTCTTTGAAAATGATGTATGCGTTGATTGCCGTAACATTCATCAAGTGGAAAAAAATAGCTAAGGGCCATCTTCTCGTTCGGTGACCAACATTGTAGGATGCGCACATCTGATCCATGGTGTCAACTCCACCTTTCGTCGAGTTATAATATTTGATGATTTCCGGTTTTTCTTCGTCGTTGGTGTTCTCTTCGCCTTCCAGATGCGTTGTAGAAAGTAAGACGACAGCCTTCCTCTTCCGTAGAACGTAGGAAACCATGGTAATGTTTTGTTGGTGTCCATAGAGGCGGCTTTTGACTTGACGTTCATTGCAGGGTTGAAATGATGGTGGTATCTCTCGTTTGTTTTTTCTAAGTGTGTCCACTAGTGTGATGTTGTGATTTTTCAGCAGGCCATGTGCTAGAGGCATGCTTGTATATCAATTATCGGCGGTAACGTTCCGGCCGCTTGAGATGAGACGGTATACTATTTCCTCTGCTGAGTTCTTCATGAGATACTGGCCTTCAGGTTGCGTTCCCACGTAGATTTCCATATTCTGAAGGTAATAAGTCGTTGAATCTACCATCGCGAAGACCTTGATGCCGTATCGGTTCGGTTTCAACGGAAGGTACTGGCTGAAACCACAGCGTCCACGGAATCCCACCAATTGTTCATTTATGGTCACATTTAGAGTTGGCACGTAATTGGAGATACAATTGTCGTTTATCACTGAGAACAAATCACGTATAGCACTGAGTTTAAAACTTTGCATCCTGTCTTTTTTGTGTTGACGTCATCAAAACGAAGACTTCTCAGGAGGAACATGAATCGTTTTTCAGGCATGGTATATCGAAAGGTAGTGACACCGGTATCATCTGTAGTCCACAGATCCAAGTAGTTCAGATGAGAAGATCGAAGAACGCCTGTCATGTACAGTCCTAGGAATGCTTGGATTTCTTCGACTGTTGTAGATCTTGCGTCACGTTGTATTCCAAATTTTGGCTGAATCTTCTTCTGGATAAAGATGTTGGTGCAATCCACAAGAATTTGAAGTGCACGATCGTTGAAGAAACACCTCCAAATCTCTTCAGCAGTGGTTGCGTTGATGCACTTTTGAGTTGGGCGGCTTTTCTCCTTCACGATATTCACAGCACGTGTTCTGGTTTGCTTGTGGACTGATCTCTCATACCACTTGGATTGATCTTTACCAAGGAAGTATTCGGCACACTCTGAACTTCGTTGTTTTCCTCGTTACTGTCGGCTTCAATTTCACTGCAGGAATCATGATGTTCATCCGGTGAATTCTCGGGATCGATGAGTTGGCTGTGATCGTCGCCATCAGCATCAGAGTTATAGTTGTCATCCGCCGCGGCAGCAACACCCGGAGCATCCACAGCAGCATCCAAATTTTCTATAACGTAGTCATCATCGTCGTCCCAGATTCTCCTAGCTTCCTCCTCCAACTCCGCCTGAGTCAAATAATGCACATATTTTGCCATCGCGGTCACGCAATATATCACTCGCCCGGAAAAAAAAAATGCACTAAATCATTTCCGTGTATGAGTCGTTGAATTTTGACTTGTGGTCGAAGTTGCCTCCATATCCACTCCGTTGTTTCGTATATCCCAGGGTTGTGACGTGTTTGAGTCTGATTAAATGGTGCGTTGTTGTGTTTTTTTTGTGCAGTCCTGTGTGTATTGTGTTTGTGTAAAGTCTGTGTGTCAGTCGCTTTTTTGCGTTTAAGTCATATGTGTTCGTTTGCTGGTCATCATCTCATTTTTTTTTTGCGTTTCAGTTGTGTGTGTGTTTAATGTTTGTTATTGTAGAGTGTTATTATTGTATGTGTTTGTTTTACGAAGTATTGTATCTGTTCTTTTGTAGCGTTTGTCGAGTTTAGTGTTATTAGCATATTGCCTAGGGCAAGTGCTAATTCGTCAACTGTGTTCGGTGTTGTTTTGTTTTGTCTTTGAGTCCAGGGATTAGTTGTTGGGGGTGGTGCTGGTATGTATTTAGGTTTGGGTGCGGTTTTGTTTGCAGGGTTGTTTGGATTGTTAGGACAGTTGATGAATGTGGATAGGTGAGGACCACCGCAGTTTGCACACTTTGGTGGGGTTGTTTTAGTCTTTGTACATAAGTGTGTCGAGTGTTCGTCGCCGCATTTCATGCATTTGTAGTTGATGTAACAGTTTTTTTGATGATGTCCGAATGTCTGGCATTTGTGGCATTGTATAATGTCTGTCCGTTTATTTAAGGGTTCTATTTTGATTGCAAGTCCGCAGCAGTCGCGTAAGTTGTAAATTGACTTGTACTGTCTCGTCAGTTCGATTAATGCCAGTGGTGCAGGTATGCCGTGTTTGCCGTTCATCCGTTTAATTTTTAAAGTCGGGTATCCTTGGTCAGTCAAGTCGTCTGTAATGTCAGTGTCTGTTATAAAGGTAGGGATGCCACGCATCACCACCTTTAATGTCTTTTCGCTTCTCAATTGAAAAGTGTAATATTGTATTTGTTCATTGTCTAGTGTGTGTTTGAGTTTTCGGTAGTCTTCGTCAGTTGTCGGTTCGATGTGTATTCCTGGTTTCACCATTTTGTTTTCTACTGTATTAATGTTATTTGATTTAAGTAAGTGTCGTATGTGTGTCCATTTGTCTTTTTCGGTTACTATTATTGGTGCAATTTTGTGTGGTTTTTGTGTTTGTGTTATGTGTGATGTTGGTTTTGTCACTTACCCTGGGCGAGCTAGCTGATGTTGAAGGCTGTGGAGTGAATTCGGAAGTTTCTTCTTCCATTTTTTCTTCGGTTTTGTTATCAAGAGCGTCGTATGAATTTTTTATTTCGATTGTTGAAGTTGTTTCGTCTGTTTTCGGTTTCTTCGTAAATTTCGGGTAGATGAAGTCTTCGATTTTCTTTTCCGGATGATTCATTTTCTGTTTTCTGTTGTGTTTTTCTTTTTTGGTCGGTTCGGGATCTGTTGTTTCTACTTGTATCGTCGGTTGTTCTGGGTTTATACTAAATAAACTCGGTGAAGTCCGTAGTAGCTCTTGCACGCCGCTTTCGCTGTGCGTTTCGTCGATTATCGCCTGCGTTTGTTGTAGTAATTCAGGAGGCCAGAGTTCAACGAAGTTGGGATTTAGTTGTAGATTTGTTATCGTAATAATTCGACCGGCCATTTCTTCCGGCGTCGCTTGACGTTGTATCGTCGTAGATGATCTCAACTGCGATGTTGCGAGAACAGATATCGCAGTGAGAATGAAATCATTTCCGATATTTCTGCCATTATATAGCAAATATCGTAGAAAACCCTTTGGGTAATTAGAGCGGACAGGTAATAGCGGCCTTACCAAGAGATAATCGCACGCACAGGATAAGCGGATTATCGTTGAGCGTTGTTTTCAGATCATTAGAGTGGGCCGGTTAATTAGGGCATTCTAGGAACAGATCAAGCCCAGGTACCCACCATTCAAGGCTATGCAGGATGCAAGAGATTGTTGGTAATCGCATTTTGCTAATACTTTTAAATGTGTTTTTGACTATCCAAATCGATCAAATTATTATAAATAATTTCAATCAATAGATATCTCTTGATAAAATCGGCCACACGTTAGTAGGCGCATAGGGTCATTTCTGCATTTTTACATATAAAACCGCTTGTAAATAGAAATATTGTTTACATATTAGAGTGATCAATTAATATTCATGTAAAACTACTCCTTTTTGAGGATTACATATTGCAATGGACTTTTCCCCGAAGAAAAGAAGAATTATATTGAACATTATATTGTTTTCCTTTGACATGTAATTAAAATGTATTTTATTTTATTGTGTATATTTAAATGTTTATAATGTTTGAATTTATTGTTACGATCTGGACTGTACAATTTATTTTAGACCGGAAATGTAAGGACTCGGCAAAACGTTGTACTATATGTGCCCGATGTCTGATATTTTCCGGGATATATTCGTGAGAGGTACCAGAGTTCTTGTGTCGAATGTATGGGATAAAAACTTCTTATTTATCTCCAGTTTTGATATAAAGTCGGTATTTATATTTTTGTGTGCTTTTATTTGTGCATTAAATTTTCTTTTACGATTATTACGAGTGGTTGTGATCTCGTTTGTTTTAAAGTAAATTATATCTGGTATTTCTCATATAATATTGTAATTTGTCTGTGAATAATTGAGTTGCTTACGTAAGTACACTTTTATAGTTGATTTATATAAATTCCTATTTTGAGATAATTCATTGATATTTATGCTTATCTGTAATTTTAATTATTTTGATATTAGAGCATTATATGAATATTTAAGAAAATTTTCAAATTTTTATGAGGGAGTTTTTTATGTCAAGATTTTTCTAGAACATTTTAGTCAGGTGTTTGGTGGGAAAATTTCTATCATGTTGATGTGCGCATGATTTGTTATTTGATACGCGTGGTTAACAGTTTGGTCACTGTTGACGTTGGAAGTTTGGGGATTAATGTAAATATTTGAATTTGACAATTTTCTTAATTATTTATTAGTTTTAATTGTTGTTCGCGAGTCAGAGGGGGTTTTTATCTATGTGCGAGTAAAGTTATCACATAGACTGTTTCCTCCTAGTTTGAGTTATTCAAGCTTGAGCTCTCTTTACATTCTGTAAAGGGTTTTTTTTTTAAATTTTTTTAAAAATAAATGTTGTTAAGGAAAACTGTGAATTTTATTAATACTATTTTGAATTTTTCTTTCCGCGTTCTTGCTTGTACGAGAGCAAGACCTGAGGTACGAAGATCCCAGCTAGAAGATTGGACGATTGAACTAGTTCGGACATTTGTGGTGAGCTGCATTTATAAGCAAAGGCACAGTTCACTGCAATATGTGGTATGAGATTTCAGCTTAAAAATTTCAGGAAGTTATACACGGTTTTATACCCCTTAGGGTCGTTTTTGACCCCGTGCGCCTCGTTAAGGGTTAATGGAGAATATTTGATCCAAGATCGTAGGATCGACAAAACTTCTGTATTAATAGTCAACGTCTGGAATAGATAAAACAGTACAAGAAGAAAATAAATTTCAATTAGATGTAAATTTTTGTGGTTAGTAACACCATTAAAGGAATACACAAAGGACCTTCGTTATTTAAGTGGTATTTTTATACAGGGTTCTCCATATTCGATTACTCATTTAATATTTCGAATAAAATCCTTCCAAGTAGAGTAAAAAATCTTTTAATGCACTAATGTACAAGTAATTATCTTGGATTTATAATTAACTTAAACTTTTCTTCTTCTGTCTTCTAAATGCCCCCCATCAACTTGAATACAATTTTCAATTTTGAATTAAAAATTGTGTATCACCCGGCGAAGCAACTCTCCATCTACTTAGGTGATTTCTTTTCGAATGCTCTCTTTTAGTTCTTCAATTGTTACAGGTCGTCTTGCTTCGTCTTTGTCTTCAAAAACCTCCACAGAAAAAAAATCTTGTGCAGTTAAGTAGGGGGACCTAGATGGCTAAGGCAAATTTCCAAAACGCGAAATTATACAGCCGTTAAAAAAAATTCTCGAAGAATCCTCATGGAGTTGCTGGTTGTGTGAACTGTTGCTTCATCTTGTTGGAATAACACAGTATCATTTAGTGATCTCCGTCTAATCAGTTCTGGGATGAGAAACGTTTGTAACATGTTTATGTAACGCTCGGAATTGACCGTTACAGAACGGTTATTTTCATCTTTAAAAAAATAAGGACCAATGATATCAAATGATCCTACACCACACCAAGCAACAACCTCTGGATTATGGAGATTCTTTGCAAACAATTCGTGAGGAATTACAGCTTCCCAATATATAAAATTGTGTTTGTTAATAACGCCATCCAAATGAAAATTTGCTTCGTCGGTCATTAACAAATTGTGTATTAAGAAATACTGAAAAAACAAGTCAATCAACTGGAGGAAACGTACAGACGGCGTTTCGTTCTGGTTGGAACTTTTCAATGCACGGTATTCCTCGAAGACGGACATTGCTTTTTCATTTCTATACTTTCTGTATATATAGTTAACATTTGGAATTTACTGCAAGTGAGAATTAATGAATATTAAATCACATTCTTACATGTAAATGTCGACTTATATGATGCGTTCATAACTACAATCCGACAAACATATACAGAAAGTATAGAAATGAAAAAGTTTGTCGGATTGTAGTTATGAACGCATCATATAAGTCGACATTTACATGTAAGAATGTGATTTAATATTCACTAATTCTCACTTGCAGTAAATTCCAAATGTTAACTATATATACAGAAAGTATAGAAATGAAAAAGTTTGTCGGATTGTAGTTATGAACGCATCATATAAGTCGACATTTACATGTAAGAATGTGATTTAATATTCATTAATTCTCACTTGCAGTAAATTCCAAATGTAAACAAATGTGTGTTGATTCTCGATACCGATTTAAAAATTCTTGATAAAATGTTAACTTAGCTTCCCTATCTCGATGACTAAGATGCTGTGCCATTTGGTATTTGTACGGATGAAATTTTAAATCGTTATAAAGGATTCTGTAAAGACTTCGCCTCGAATTTCGTAGAGCAAATGATTGCCGATTAGTAGATCTTGTAGGATTTCTCGTGAAAGCAGCTCTCACTCGTTCAATATTTGCAAGCGTACGAACCGTTCTTCGACGTCCATTTTTAATGTTCTGCACAGGACCATTTTCACGCCATTAACGAACCCATGTCATAACTGTTTTGCGCGTTGGAGCATTACCCCTATTATTATCACCAATTTGAACCAGTTCTAATGTAAATTTATACGCAAAACACGCGTTGTTGCACTGAACTTGCACTGACTATTGAAAAATTGACAGAAATTGTAACTTTGTTTGTAACACTGACGCAAATTTATGCCTAGTAATTATTGGACTGGTTTGAGACAGACGCCTACTCGATAAAATGTAATCCCAGAGCATACTGAATTTAATCTACTAAATAAAAAATAATCACATACTTCGTTTAGATTTAAATCGCATATCAAAATGTGTAGCCTAATATGGGGAACCCTGTATAAAACGGCAGCGTGTTTGCCGAGATGATTATTTGCAAATAACTTAAAAACGTCGCATTTGTTAAAAATTACAAATAATAGTACATAAATATCTCAAGAATAGAGCAAAATAGAGACATAATTGTATACATAAAAGCACTTTAAAATCTCACGAGGATTACAGTTTCCATGACAACACTAGCAACATGTAGATTAGAAATATGTTCTTATAAAAGCTTGCTTAAAACCAAAAAACTTTTGTTTGAAAAATTTACTATGCCACCCATCTTGTTCGAATGGATCGATGGTGTAAGATAATGGCAACCAGGAACGAATGGTTCTTGTGAGTGGAAGAGATAATAATAATAATATTCATTTATTTACCCAACAGATCAACAGAATCCAGTTACAGGGTAATATCTGTATGACATATAACAATATAAGTTAATAATTAACACAGTACAAAAAAGTAAATAAAGTATAGCAAGCGCCAATTAAGTTGGCGCGAGGAGGGGGTGCGCAGATGCCGTTTTTAAAAACGTCCACGCCCACTAAAAATATTTAAGTGTTCCGGAACATTTGAATACGCCTGTATAGACTTTTTTTTAATTTTCCTCATAGTTCCCTCGCAGTTCTTTGCAGTACCTCACATTATTTATATTATTTTTTTATAGAATGATTATGAACGTATAGTTCGTGCCATTTGTTCCTTTAGAAGCTAATCTATAGTACCATGAATGGGGTTCATTTCGACGGATAGTCAGAAAATAAATTCGGAATGTCACACTCTGGACAAATTCTCTTCGTTTTTGGATTTTATTTTCCGCTCACTCTTTGCATCTTCTTCTCGTTGTATCTTCCACTAGAAGACGTAAAGATACATTTTTTGGTCGCTGTCTTTTCCCAGATGGTCCTACTTTCTTTGATAAACGTCCCACAGTTGCTGTTTTTCTTCCTTCTACTATCATTTCTCCTGCCAGAAGCTCTAGAAATTGCAGGAAAGTGCCTTTTTTTCTTTTTATTCTCTTTATAGAGAATCTATGCATTTACGACAGCCATCATAAGCAGGCGATAGAAAAGCTTCTTCCACAATTTATTTGATTTACGATCTAGCTAGTGTAATCCCATTATGTGATTCGCCAAATCAACCCCCCCCCCCCCATAATCTATCTATATGATACAACCACTCCTGGAGAAGGAAGACTGATTTTGGAGCCATCTTTCAAGGTTTTATTGACAGACACAATATTAGCATTATGGCAATTGCTCAACATAATGACTTCTTTTGTGTCTTGACATATCACACACAACAGTCCATCTTGGCTGCACTGAAATCGTATTATTCATTAGTGCGGACGATATTGCAATATTGTTGTATTCTATGGAATACCTATACGATTACATATCGTGACTGCATTGAAAGAGTTTAACGTAACATGGCAAATTAAAGTATGTATCATAAAAATGTTTATAATTATTTGAAACGTCTTCACCTGTTGGGGTTTGAATCTTCAGAATTAAAACAAAGGAAAGCATATTTTGAATTCGGATTCAAACTCTTCAGCAATTACATAAGGTGTTCGGAGTTGCTGTCCCCTTTTGAACTGTGTTTACTAGAAATAACGACGTTTTGCTTACCATTTGACATAGATTTATTTAATTTCACGATAACTGCATTTTCTAAGTATGTAAATGGTGTAGATTTTGATTTTAATTAGTTTTTGTTAATGTAATGTTGTTTTACTTTGTTAATTTCATGTTATTTGTGGTTATTTATTATAGACAGGATTTAGGTATCTTGTAATGTATAAATAAATAAATAATCAAGTAAATTCCATAGTTTCTTTTCCAATAATCATCTACTTTCATTTTCTAATACCATCAAAAGCAATAGTCATCTGGAACTAAATCCCTAAATAGAAATTACTAAGAGAAATTATTGTAACGTTACTCATCCGTAAATAAATTTTAATTATTCCACTTAATGCAATAGGCCTTCAGTACATTTTGTAGAAATAAAGTAATAAAAGTTAACAGTTGTTTCTTAAAATATAACCGGAGACAGTGGCAGTGTTATTTTTATCCTTAATTATGAGGGTACATAGCTAATATTTAAGTATTGCCGTGTCATTATTACATTAGCCAAGAGAATTCGGTCTATTAAATGAATATTACTCATGTGTACGTACAATATATAAATAGAAAGTATTATTTAGATAAGGGTAAGTTACAGCTAAATTGTTTGAAGTCGGATATTACTGCATGGATTGGTTCCCAAATGCAACCGGGTATGTACATATGAAAATATGTTGTTTCTAAAAAATAGATCGATTTCGTAATTTTGAGAATTTAAGAACATAAAGTAATTTATAAAGTAAACACAAATTTACAGAAAGCAGTCATAAACTATCGCCAAACAATATGCATTAGTCTTTCTGTCAATCTCATCAGGAATGTAATTTTATTCACAATTTAAATTTACCTGTAACTCGATGACGTGTCAAAAAAATTTTATGCAAATACAAATAAACATTACCAAACAATTAATGAAAAAACATGATATAATATACATATACATACAGGCAGAAGCACGCACACACAAGGGACATACAATCACACATTACACAATACTTTACTTATTGACCTTACTGCTGTATATTTTGTATACACTCCGTCCATAAAGTATGAACACAAGCCCATAGTAACGTTATTGTGCATTATTTGACAAAATGCAAAGAAAGATATTTCGATTAATTTCGATTAATGTTTTTTATTAGATATATTTAGATGCTACCATTTTGGTTTTTCCGTCGACCTTGAATAAGTTATGACGTCATTGATAATTTTTTTAAAGGTCAACACCATTTTTTTATGGATTTTGAAAGCTTTTACAATTCTTTATTCGATGATGTCAAAATTTTGGTATGTTACATTAGAAAATTTTTGAGTAAATTGTGTAATAATTCTAAGTTTTATTTTTGACATTTGCAGTATCAAATTTATAACAAATGCTCAAAATGTTTTCCCTGATTTTGTTGACAAAATCCTAAGCAATGATAAATTCCATTTTGCACATTCTGTAATATTTCGGGAGTGATTAGTCTGGTTTCGTAGATGATGCGTTGTCATAAAACGTCCAAATTTTCCGGTTCTGTCGCATAGACTTTTGATCTAGCCGGCCATTCAATTGCCCATCTTCTTCCAATCCATCTGTTAGGAAATGTATTATTGGGGTATTGCCTTACTGGTAGCGTATAGTGCGGAGCAGCACCATCTTGTTGATACCAAATTCTAAGATCTGGCAAATTTGTATCCTCATTATTTGGGAAAGGAACCGCTAAAACGGGTACCAATTCATTCCTAAAAAAATTCAAGTATATTTCCCCAGGCAAGTTTCCATCAAAGAAAAACGGTTCCACAATGCGATCGCCGATAATCCCTGCCCATACATTTAGCTTTTGCGGGTAATGTGTATGTGTGTCTTGCATCCAATGAGGATTATCTGTCGATCAAAATCGGCAATTTTGTCTATTCACAGTGCCATTCAATGTGAAAGTAGCTTTGCCAGAAAATAAAATGTTGAAGAGAAATAGAGGGTCATTATCACAAATTTGTATTAACCGTTCACAATATTACAAACGCCGATCAAAATCGTCCTCAGACAACTCGTGAACTAAATTCATTTTGTAGGGATGATACTTTGATTTATGCAAAAGTTTCCCAACTCTACCCCTTGCTACGTTAAATTCTCGACTAAGTTGCCGTGTGCTTATGTGGGGACGTTCTTGAACTGTTAACAAAATGTCAACTTGAGTGTCTAGGGCCGTTGATGGACGTCCACTTTTTGGCTTATCACGAACGAATCCTTCTACCAAAAATTTTCTGTGGATTTACTTACAGTTGAAAAACCGTTATGGTCCAGTTCAGGATGCGTTTCATTAAACAACTCCGCGACTTCCCTAACATTTAAACGTGTATCTCCAAACCCAGTCATCATGAATACCTCAATGCGTTCCCGTTCAGATAAATGCATCTCAGAGAATGAATATATAAAACACTTTACACCAAAAAAATGTTGTGATTTGGATTATTTACAATCTGTCAAAAAAATTACCTTGTCACTTTAGGAATGACAGAAAGTGAAAAATGATTACTCAAAAATTTTCTAATATAACATATACCAAAATTTTTACATCATCGAATAAAGAATTGTAAAAGCTTTTACAATCCATAACAAAAATGGGGTTGACATTTAAAAAAATTATCAATGACGTTATAACTTATTCAAGGTCGACGGAAAATACAAAATGGTAGCATCTAAATATAGCTAATGAAAAACATTAGTAGATCTGTCTTTGCATTTTGTCAAATAAAGCACAATAACGTTACTACGGGCTTGTGTCCATACTTTATGGAAGCTTTGTATATATTTTGTTAGTACAATGAAGTTCTATTCTATTCTATTAATTATTCCGGAACACTTAAATATTTTTGAAACCATTGAAATTTTCAGCAATCTATTGTAAGAATATATTTCTAATCTACATGTTGCTCGTGTTATCATGGAAACTGTATCCAATTTATTTTTTTTTAAAAGCTAAAATTTGGATGTCCACTCACTTCGGGTTATACTGAGAAAAATTTGAATGAAGAGGTTCACCACAGTTTGGATTGCATGAAGATGCATTTACGTGAGCTAAAAACTCAGTTGACGGAGTATTTCCCGGAAGATAAAAATGATTTCTCGAAGAGATGGGTACCGAATCCGTTTAGTGAAAACGTTGTTGCCGCTGCTAAGTTAGCGGTTGAGACTTATGACCAGCTCATCGAAATGTCTGCCGACAAAATGCTACAGCTGCAATTTACATTTGATGATTTAAATACGTTTTGGCTGTTCGTCGAAATGAATATGGATATTTAGTCACAGAAGCATTCAAAATTAATCCCTTTCGCTACTTATCTCTTAAAAAAGGTATAAAACCCCTTACCACAATTATTAATCGTATCCTAAATACGTATTTCGACAACTAAGTTGTCATCATCAGTAGGTAAAACCACTAATCAAGGTGTCGCACATGGGGCACAGTAAAGCTAGTACAACTGCTTACGCAACAACTTTACACGGCGTCCACGTATACACTGATATATACTTATCTCTGTGAAAAAAATTGTTCGCCTTTGGTTGTGCTAAAAACTAAAACAGGAATCGTCTCTTATTACTAGAGAACGGACACGCTTACCACCCAGTGCAGTACTGGCGAAAGGCTGTATTTCTAAAATATTTAATTTTATTTCTATAATTGGAACATTTTTATTTGTTCATTTTTTCGTTCAAGTTGAGTAAAGGAGTATTAATATTGACTAGCAATAGTTTCTCAAGGTTTTCTTCTGTAAATTTTTGTTCTCTTTAAATTAAGTACATCCTTATAAATAGAAAACGTCCTTTCTACATCGCAACTGATTATAGGTGCATACTGGAAATATTCTTTTATTTCTTCATATTTAGCCGCTAGATTTTGTGGAATTGTCTCCATACATAATTGCTGCAATGTAATTAAATCTGGATTTCTATTAAGAATTGCTTCAAACTTTTGCCGGAGGCCACATCCGAAGTCACTTGGAATACTTTTCAAATTATTAACAGCCACATCTAATGTGGTTAATCCGTCATTTAATTTGAGATTTCGATTTTCAAAATAAGTGATTAGTTTTGGCAATTTTCCAAAGTGTTCGTGAAGAAAGTACAACTGATTTTTTAAATTTGGGATTTGTGTGAGCTCCTTGCACTCACCAATACTTCTAGCATCCTCCTTTAGCAGTGTTACGAAATGCTTTAGACTATCGAAATTCTCAGCATAATAACTAGTAGCTTCCAGCCATGTTCCCCATCTAGTTATTACTGGAGTGGGAGGCAGTGACAGAGATGGAAATTTTTCCCTGAAAAGAGCTACTCTCAATGGTGCTTTTCTGAAAACTTTTTGAAAAGCTGATACAAGTCTATCAACTTCCGGAAAAGTGTCTCTGATATATTCACAGATTCTGTGGAGAGCATGTGCTACACAAGTAATATGCAGTATATTAGGATATGTTTTCTTCAATAGTCTGCCTGTTTTTAACATATACGCAGCACTATCACTAACAAATAAAAGTATTTTTTCTTTGTACGTGGCGTCCGAATGAAGCATTTTTTGCATATTCTCCTTAATGGTTTCAGCAACTGTTTCCGCATCAACTCTATTTATAACACTTGTTGCTATTACATATGAGTTATAGGGAATAGTTGTATGTAGTACACCAGCTACAACATTTACCACACAGCGTCCTAACATATCCACCGTTTCGTCGGCGCTTATCCATATGTATTGATTTATAAGATGGCTTCTAATGCGTTCTACTGTTCTCGTATAGCACCTAGAAACATAATATTTGCGTAAAGTTGATTCATCAGGAACATTTCGACCAGTATATTTTTTCAGAAATATTTTTAAAGTGAGATTGCTAAGTTTATTTAATGGAATATTAGCCGCCATAAAAGTTTTACAGAGTTCAGATGTGTTTGCGATCCTAAGTGACGAATTTTTGACGATATTTTATGGATTTTGTAATAAATTTCGTAATCACTGACAATGGACATAGAATCAGTATGACCGTCAATCCAACTCGCTATTGTTCTCGTACGATGCCGTTCTCGACATTCTTCCATATCATGTCTGAAAAAGTAACTTAAACAATGCTCTAGATCTTAATAAATGAAAACTAAAAATGTGTGCGTAAGTTATTGAAACTGAACGAAATTCAATGCACACTCTTACGTCGAAATAATTGGTAGAAATAGATTCAATCAAACGATATTAAACAGGATCTATCACAAAAATTACGATGTAATTAACAGTTAAAACTATGAAAACAAGAAACTTACTCACGCACTTTATTTATCTTACGAAATATAAACTAATAAATAAAATACATTATAAAAACCCCGCTTCTATCTACGCTCATGAAAACACTTTAAAAAAACACTATATTCTCCGAATACAATAGCTGGCTTGTCCATTGTTATCGCGGCGAGACCAGGTGTCCGAGTAAGTCAAACAAATACGTCGTTGAATTACGCCGGGATGTACTGAGCGACCTTATACACAATTCCAATTGCCGATTGCGTTTTATGGAAATTGCGTCCGTTCTCTACTTATTACTCAAAAACAATTTGCTTTTGTGTGTTTCTAACGTAGATCCACGTATGGAGAAATTTTTAAATGAAAAACAAATGCAATCATCACATTAACTTCTTTTCTTTACATGCGTACTTATTGTAAGTAACATGTTTATAACAAATGATTTTTTGTCATAAAATGATTTTTCATTATTGCTTAGGCTAGTTCGCGACCCCTCTTTAATATCACCGCGACCCCCAGGTTGAGAAACCATGCACTAATAATAATAATTTTCAATATCAGATACGTTCTTATGATCCTTATCTAAGCATTTTTCTGTTTTCATAATTTTATGTTGCTAATTTCTTAATATATTTTTCATTGCTATTTACATATTGACAGTAACAACCAGATTAAATATAGAAATACTGAATAATTTCAAGAATGCAACGTTCATATTATCAAGCAAGGTCACTGCAAAAGAGACGGAGAAATTTCAAAAATTGAAGCGAATAAAATCTCATAGAAATTACGCGTGAATATATAAAAACAATAATAAAGGAGCTTATTAGAAGTAGTAAGAAATAATAAGAGAAAATCTACATAATTATATATTTAAATAATTTAATTAAACAGCAAACAACAAAATATAAATAGCAAAAGTTTGATATTAGTATGTATGAGTGTACTGAGCCTGCATATGCACTTATGTTGATACAAGTTTATTTAAAATGATCTCAGAGTTATGAAAGTGGAAGTGTATTGTTAATCTAATTAATTCAATTTCAAGAGGAAGTAGCTCGTTCCTTCGTGGGTACTCGGAATTTGGGGTTTATAATTGCCTTAAAACTATAGAGTTGTTTCAGTGAAGATGTAGGAAATAATAATTAGACGCGGTCAGGATATAAAAGTAATTTAAATTATTTAAAGTACGCCTAAGCGTATATAGTAAAGGAAAGTTCATTATCTTCCGTTTATAATATTTAGCGCATACGGCATTGCTACGTAGTAAATTCCACATATCTTATATGTTTTTCTTCTGTGTCTTCAAATTATGTTGCCTAGCTCGTTATATACATAGTATTGAATAGCTAATTGAGGAAATGCATCACGCTGTACTTCCGAAGAACAGGTTACGTTTGATATTTTCTAACATTCGAAACTAATTTATTCGGAGACATATTTGAAATGAAATTACTAAATCTTGTTATAAAATTTTATTACGAAAACTGTATTCAATAAGAAAGACTGATAAGTAATATAGGAGTGTTTTATTTTTGTGTAATTTGCGTCATTGGTAAATTTAACAGCACCGAATATACAGTGAGGTCCTAAAGTAACGGATAAATTAATTTTCTACGTAATTATTAATACAAAAGGAAAATCCTGAAACAGGTCAATTTTTATATATGAAACTACACTTTTTGAATAAAATTATCTATGTGCCCCTTCAACCCCCTCAAAGTAATAACTACCCCTTTAAAAAATTTAAATGAAAAGGGGTAGCGTGTGTTACTGCGTTTAAAAGGGATTTTAATTCTCTGTTCAGCAGTATATGCCTTTTTGATTTTTGGACGTCGATAATAGGAAAAATCAATGTTAAATTGTTTAAATTGTATAATTAATTATGTCGCAGAACGAAATAAATTTTAAAATATTTAACATTACTTACAATAACTAAAAATAGTTTAAATCATATGCTCAAACTGGAGTCCGTTCATTTCTTGACAAACAAATAGACGATGTTGGAATTCTTCCAAAACGTTTTGCAACATTTCAGCGCTGATTTGATTAATTTCATGCATTATTCGGTTTTTTAAATCATTAGTGTTGATTGGTTTATTGGAGTAAATTTTTGATTTTAAATAACCCCACAAAAAATAATCCAGTGGAGTCATATCGGGAGAACGGGCTGGCCATTCAATTTCACCACGTCTACCGATCCACCGATGCGGAAAAACTTGATTAAGGTAAGCTCGTACTACTGCTGCATAATGTGGTGTAGCTCCATCTTGTTGAAACCATATGTTTCTATTAATTTCTGTGGGGTTAACAGTATCAGGAAAAAGTCTTCTTAATTCAGGTATTAAAAATGTTTGTAAAAACTCCAAGTAAATAGCCCCAGTTAATGTCCCCTCAAAAAAATATGGTCCAATAATTCTGTTATTTATTATGCCAGCCCAAACGTTCACTTTAATAGGATACTGAGTATGACCTTCCCTCATCCAGTGCGGATTTTGTTTACTCCAATACCGACAATTTTGCTTGTTGACTGTTCCATGTAGGGTAAACGTTGCCTCATCAGAAAAAAAGAATGTTTTTGGGAAACATCGGATCCTGTTGACATCTATTTGTAACAATTTCACAAAATTGTAATCGACGATCAGGATCATCGTCATTTAATTCCTGCACCATTTGAATTTTATACGGATGGTATTTTTCTTTTTTCAAAACACGCAAGACAGACGATTTACTTACATCGCAATCACCGGCTACTTCTCTTGTAGGTTTATGTGGGTTTTCCTCAACATGTAATAATACATCCAATTTTTTTTCGTCATTCAGTTTTGATCTACCAGATTTTGGAAGATCTTTGACAGTTCCTAATTGACGGAATTTTTGTTCGACTCTACTCACCGTAGACTGGGAAATGTGACGGTCAGGATACTTATCATTAAATATTCTGCATACTTTCGAATGCGTTCGTGTTTTATCACCCACTCCAATTAATATTAATACGTCAATTCTTTGGGTCTCGGAAAGGCTCATTGTTGAACAATTTAAATTAACGCTTAGAAATCTCTAAAAAAACGTTTAATACCTAACAATTGTCTAACGAACTAAAACAAATTTGAGAAGTAAATGTCATAAAAAGAAACAAATTGACTTTTTTGACATAAAGGTAACTAATAGACTAGTCACTCGTGACAGGTATTTGGTTCTACGCCTACTTGTTTGTATGTCATAAAATTACTCTTTTCTTGATTATCGACGTTCAAAAATCAAAAAGGCATATACTGCTGAATAGAGAATTAAAATCCCTTTTAAACGCAGTAATACACGCTACCCCCTTTCATTTAAATTTTTTAAAGGGGTAGTTATTACTTCGAGGGGGTTGAAGGGGCACATAGATAATTTTATTCAAAACGTGTAGTTTCATATATAAAAATTGACCTGTTTCAGGATTTTCCTTTTGTATTAATAATTACGTAGAAAATGAATTTATCCGATACTTTAGGACCTCACTGTATATAACTCATTCAGGAATAATTTGCATGTGAACAAGCTCCTGCATATTTACTTAACTTCACAAAAGTATATATTTAAGTATACCGATAATACATGCAGGTTAAATTTTTTCATTTTTAAATGCTTGATTGTTTATTTCCAGACCTTTAAACCGAAAGTTGGTTTTAGAAAAATCGAAGTTCAAATCCATAGAGTCACTGGTCAACATAGTCTTGTTTTCTTATACACCAATACGTGTAGCTTACGTCTTTTGTCATGCTGATTCTGAATCTGACTTAAAATTTGCTCCATCACGTCAAGATTTTGAGATACTTCTTTAAATAGTTTTTTCAAAAAACGCATTAAATTTTACAAAATTTCAAAGCTACTTTTATACGATGTGTCCGAGATAAAGACGGCCACTATGGGGAACTCGGAATCCTTAGGAGATACAGATTTGGTTAAATGGGATAAATGTTGCGTAATCAAAGCTCTAAGAAAGTGGTGTTTAGATTTTCTTGAAAAATTTTTTAGCAGTAGAGAAATTTTGAAAAAATAGAATTTTTCGGGTTTACAAACTTTTTTTTTCCTGGCGTTATAATATTTAACCTAGAGCAAAACCAAGGTGGCGCTGTTAGTTTTTTAATCCAACGTTTCGTCTTTTTGGAACCATCATAAACTGATTTTTTTCAAATACGGCTCTGATGTGTTTATATTAGATTCTGATATCCCTTTTTATTGCGAATTCAACGACTTATCCATACTTTATCATTTAATTGCGGTTTCGTCATTTTTTCGACCTTAATCAAGAAATTTCCTAGTACGGAGCTGTACTAATTTTTTTAAATTTTTTTAAAAATAAATGATTTGTTATGTTCATTAACAGTATATTATTTTCATATTTAATAGCAATCCAATGGCTTAAAAAAATTAAAATTAAAAAAAAAACAAAGAACAAATCAAATTAAATTAACAGAAAACATAAAAAGTAAAATACAACAACAACCTAATATGAACAAAACAACTAAGTTTCGAGCATATGTTCGAAAAGATTTCCATTATTTTCCAGACACAGATAGCACCTTCTCGCCGTCGATTCTAATAAGCATTTGTGGAGTAATATTGGCAAATGCTTGCAGAACTAACCCCCTCAGTTCTTCACCTGTTGCAAAATTTTGCTAATAAACATGATTCTTAACGAATCCCCATACGAAGAAATCAAGCGGAGTTATATCGGGTGAACGCGCTGGCCAGGCTGTTTCCGAATGCGTGCTAATGATTTTCTCATGAAATCTCATTGACAGATATTCCTGAACGGCTCTAGAATTATGTGCAAATGCACCATCTTGCTGTATCCAAGAGATATGAATCATTGCTAGGGGCATGCTATTGAGAGCATCCTCTAAATCGTTTTGCAGCAAATGTAGGTAACGCTCTGATGTTAAGGTATTGTGGTAAATAAATGGTCCTATAATCGTTGTACCGAAAATACCAGCCCACATATTAAAACCAAAACGGTGTTGATGCCTTGACGTTTTGTTTAAACGTGGATTGGTTCCAGACCAATAATGGACATATCGTCTATTGAAAATGCCGTTATTCGTAATCATACTCTCATCAGACCTTAATATTTGATAAGGAAAATTCATATTCTCTTGACATCTTCTTGTGTACCATTCACAGATGAGCGACGTCGTTCTAAATCACCTCGTGATTTCCCGGTCCGGCAGTCTAAGTCCTTGACAAATTCTGTACTTATGCGGATGTAATTTTTGTTTTTTTTTTAAACAATGTGTCGTTGATTTTGGTATACCAATGTTTTGTTCAATCCGCCGGATTGATGTACTGGGATCCTCAGTGACGGCCAACAGAACATTTTGTACGGTTTCCTCATTGCCGGTTTTTCGTCGGGAAACTACAGGTTTTCTAAAAGAACCATATCCTTTAAGGTTTGCTACTAATTTTCTAAAAGTCCTTTTATTTGGCTGCCTCCTTTCAGGATACTTCTGCAAATACATACGGTCTGTAACAGAACAATTTTGGTTGGATGAAAGGAAACATGCCACCATGTCAAACTTTTCTTCGTTAGAAAACATAATTAATAGAAAAAAATTTAAATTATTGCACAAAAAATTAAACACCAAACTAATGTGTCAAAAACCAACGCAACAGTCAATCTAAATACAACAGTACCACAATTGCTTTTCAAAGCTTGCTTTCGTCTTGGTGATAGCGTATCATACATTTGGAAAACGAAAAAAAATCGAAAAAATAACGAAACCGAAATTAAATGATAAAGTATGATAGGTCGTTTAATTCGCAATAAAAAGGGTTTTCAGAATCAAATATAAACACATTAGGACCGTATTTAAAAAAATTAACTTTATGATGGTTCCGCGAAGACGAAACGTTGGATTAAAAAGCTAATAACGCCACCTTAAACAGCATTAAAAGTTGCTGTGGAGATGTGTCATTGGTTTTGCTCTAGGTCAAATATTAACGCCAGGAAAAAATAGTTTGTAAAATCGAAAAATTGTATTTTTTCAAAGTTTATCAAAAACTAAAAAATTTTTCAGGAAAATTTAAACGCCAGTTTCTTAGATCTTTGATTACGCAACTTTTCTCTCATTTAACCAAATCTGTATTTCTTAAGGCTTCCGAGATCCCCATAGTGTGGCCCTCTTTATCTCGGACACATCGTATAAGAAAGATACTACTAAAAATATTGTTCTGTCGAACATTTAGTGAACATGTTTTGAAAATGTTCCTGCATGTTTCCTACGCCAGAGCACTTAAACCATGCGCACTTTTGCTCTGGAACAAATAAAATTAAGAATTGTTGTTACGGTTGTCAGCTTAGCAGTTGGCATGCCAGCCGGATATAGTAAAAACAAGATTGGGCCTAATATGCTTCCCTGTGGGACACCAGATAAAATAGGATATAGATCGGTGTAGGTATTGTTTTGTTTCAAAAGGAAGAGTACCTGTCAGTTGGGTAGGATCTTAGAAGTTGAAACTGAGATAGTGAGGATGTTTGTAGCATACTCCGTCATACCAGACCTTATCGAAGGCTTGGGACATGTCTACGAATGCCACGGAGCAGTATTTTTTGCTTAAAAAATCTCTGTTAATTTTCTTTACCAGTCTATGGATCTGTTCTATAGTTCTATGACTATTTCTGAATCCGAACTGATGGTCTGGTATGATGTTCCTTTCCTGTAAGATTTCTAATATTCTTTTAACATATACTTTTCCAATACCATCGAAAATATTGGTAGAAGACTTATTGGTTTGTATGATGAAGCTGCATTTTACCTGGTTTCATGATCATGACTACCTGTACTACTTTCCAGATATTTGGAAAGCAGTTTAGTCTAAGAATGGCATTGAAAATAAATGTTAATAGTGTACAACCTTTTTCGGACAATTTTCGGAAAACCTTGCCAATTTCTTCCTTGATTGTTCTTTTCTATATATATATATATATATATATATATATATATATATATATATACATATATATATATATGTTCTTTTATATATATATTTTAATTTTATGGTCGGTGTGCGCGTGTCCAAACATGAACGTTGTACTAGACTGTTAAATATAGCCGGTACCGCGCTGGCAGAACACTAACTCAACTCCGGTCATCAAATTCTATTCAAAGATGTCAAACTTCTGTCCCGCGAACCGCATTATTTCCCTAGGAAAATCCGTGAATCTATTGAAATTTACAAACATCCCCGCAATCTCAATAGAAACGATGGCTATACGTTACATCCAACGTGGCAAACTCTACTGAACTCTACTACTAAATACCACGCTCATACGACACATGCGATTGGCTCATTGTCACCAGCCAATAAGCAGGCTACCATCTGACCCGGTCTCCCCTATATAAGTTGTGCCGGTCTCTTTCTTAGCATTCTTCAAGCTACATCTACGTACAGCCCTGAAGATGTCTCTTGAAACAGTGGACGAAACGTTGGCAATTACACCTAACTCGACGCGGTTCCAACCCGGAAACCGACATCTACATCTAGAGAACGACCGCCAGTTTCAAATCCTTTTATAATTTTATGAATAGTACCACACGACGAATGTACGTAGTATGTCGTAAATAAACTATATTTCTTATTGAATTACCTCTGTGATGCCAATTCATAATTTGCTTTTTTCTATTAAACCTATATTCTGCCATGCAAGTTTATATGAATAAGTTAATAAATAATACTTTGCAAAACTCAAAACTGACATATTACAATGACTTAAGTCACTCCCACCCATATAGTACGGCAGACCCAAATTGTTGTGTGGTATTTTCAGTTTTGAGTGTTTCCAGTTGTCTTTACCCTTATTGTATTATGGTAGATACTAAATAAAGGGCTTAAATAACTATTTTTGTTGGATAAATACAAAAACAGAACGAACAGAAAACGAATTAGAAAAGCTGTCAATTAAATTACGTGTGCTTAATTTGGGCACGGAAGGAACCAATCGAATTGTCGATTTTTAGAGCGAAATTTTATAGGTGGTCCGCGGAATTAAAAAATAGAATATAGGCAAGGTTAGTATAGCAAACGCCAATTAAGTTGGCGCGAGGAGGAATAAGTTCGCGCAGGATTAAAAGTAGTGGGGAGATTTGTATTTAGTTTTACATTAAATGTCAGATAATTCTAACCTCTGAGCGTGTATCACTTTATGATCCCCTAGCAAAGACATTATGTTCCGTCAAACGTCAATGACAAATGTATTCTGACAATTACTTGAGTAGTGGGGGGTGGACGTTTCTAAAAACGGGTTCTGCGCAAACCTTCCTCGCGCCAACTTAATTGGCGCTTGTTGTACATGTATAAGGTTGCCTCGTAACTAATGGCGATCGCTATATTGCACGTCATTGGGCGTGCCCATGCGTTTCCGTCTAGTCGGCTACACTTGCCTAGTTGTCAAATTATAACCGTTAATTGATGTTTGTAGTGTTCGTAGCGTTGTTTTCTAATTTCATAGTGTTTCATGTGCTTATATATAAACTTTATTTGACTATTTGCAAGTGTTTTACATTATAATGCGAGCGAAACGTTGAAAAAATTTTAAAAAATCGTGAATTTAAGTAATGTATTAACTCAATAAAATGTTTTGTTTATAAAGATTGTAATTTTATTTTGGTTATTTATAAGAAAACTGAATCAACTAATATATTGATATGCAGTTAGTATTTGCATTAGTGAACCCATTTTTTTAACCATACAAAACCTATTATTCCGTAATAACAGTTTATTGAAAGAACTGGGTTGTGACAGTAGAATACTAAACTAATTAATATGTGACGGTGTTTCACTGAGTCAACCACCTTCATTTTCTTTATAATTTATAAGCGCATTTTTTCACAAAAATATTTACATTAAATACTTTTTACACCCATGAGTACACCGATAACTAGCAGTCATTAACCATTACGTAAAGTAATATTTTGAAATAAAGGACGACGTGCTTTGTGTAAGTATATGTGATTAGATCGTACATGAACCAATCGTTTTGTCTATAGAAAACAGTGATTTACTTTACTCGATTTATACCTATTTAACTAATGATAAAATTAAAATTAAACGACTCCTAGACACACAAGACACAAAATATTAGAGCGTAACTATAGTAATGCAGACGAGGCTATATTAGAAATGTGTGATTTTCGCTTATTAGTCAAATGTTCATCGCTAGCTAAACATCAATAATAATAGAGAATTCATACCGTATGTGTTGTTAAATATCATTAGGCATAGAGAATCAACGTATGAGTACATACAATGTATACGTACATGAGAAAGCCAATCCAATGCCAGCGAAGACCGCGACGACTGACGATTGTCTCCGATACCGATTTACTGGAAATTTTGCATTCAGTCTAGCTGCGGCCGTTACAGTTTGAAAGTGTACAATAAAATTAATGTATAATGGCTCTTTATACACCCACTGAAAAGCTTCAGTTAGTAAAATGGTTTTATGCTGGCAAGTCTGCAATGGAGTGCATGAATTTGTTTGCGCTAACTTTTGCAGACCGTTTTGTACCTTGCAGACAAACAATTTATAATATTATAAATAAATTTGAAACTTGTTTCTATCTCAATAACTGTACGAAATGCAAACCAAGAGAGGTATCACCACAAAAAATTGAGGAAAGAGAACGGCGGGATGTATTAATTTGTAGTATTGTGGAAATTGATAACACGAGATCTACTAGAAGTGCTCCGAGGAATTGGGTACAAGTAACACAACTATTTCACGTATTTGGAAACGTAATGGTTTAAAATGTTTCAAATATTCGAAAACTGGAGTTTTGTCAAGACGTTATGGAAAAGTTACAGCGAGATAAAAGTTTCGTTAAAAATATTCTCTTCACCGATGAATCAACTTTTCCATTACACGGAAAGCACAATCCCTCTGTTCTTCGATATTGGGCTTCGGAAAATCAACACCGGCATTTTGCAAATCGCACTCAGTATCCTCAAAAACTAAACGTTTGGGCAGGTATTTTAGGTGACCATTCTATAGGCCCCTATTTTATTGATGGTATATTAAATGCCGACAAGTATCTCGAATTACTGAAAAATCAAATACTTCCCGCCATTCAAAACATTGGAACAAATCAGGAAATCGTTTGGTTTCAACATGATGCTCTCCAGCACATAATGCAGTGAGGGTAAAGGAATTTCTAGGAAATACTTTTCCTGACCGTCTTATTACTGGAACAGGAAACATTAAATGGCCTCTGCGATCTCCTGATCCATCTCCAAATGATTTCTTTTTGTGGGGATATCTAAAAAATATTGTTTATACTCATGAAGAGCAGAAAATCTAGTTGCCTTGAGAGAAAAAATAACTGAGGCTGCGAATTCATTAACTGTCGACATGTTAGCAAATGTAAGAGCTAATTTCTACGACCGCCTAGGACAATGTCTTGCTGTACAAGGAGGAATTTTTGAACCTCTTGTATAATTTATTATAATTTTTAGAATCCTTTTTTATTTATTATATTAGGATTATTCTTTAATTTTATTAGAATTACGTTTTTGTTTATGCGGCGCACCGCAGCTTAAAAATTTCCTGCATCTACTGAAAGAAATAAGAAAAGCAAATCCCTTGCAATTCGTAAATGTTATTTTAGAAAGCATTACAAGTACCTATGTAGATGGTCAAATGATTACTGCTAACTTTTATTTGCGAAACAATCGCCGACAATCGTTGCCGGCCGTCGCGGTCTTCGCCGGCATTGGATCGGCTTTTCCATATCCATATCCGGCTTTTCCATATCGGCTTTTCCATATACATCGTATGTACTCATACGTATTCCCTATGCCTAATGATATTTGACACATGCGGTATATTAGAAGTAAGCTCGGATTTTTATGCACAAGATATGCTTTAAATGCGCATAAATATGTCACGTTCTTCCCAAAAATATGTCAAATATATGCTTCATTTTTACCATTTATGCAGTTTATTTTTGAAGTATTACGCTTACTGGAAATCAAGGAAAGAACAGTAAAACAACAAAAAGCAGTCTAAATGATATTTATACATAAAAAAATAATTATTATTACAAAATATATCATAAGAACATTACATAATAATATGGTAAAAGATTACAATTAATAGCTATAAACATATATTTCTTTGGATGTTACTTAATAACATAATAAGTTAATCAGCGTTTCTAAACCTTTTTGCATTTGCGACCCAATTTTCAATCACAATTTTCATCGCGCCCCCCTCCTCTCATTTCACTGAAATCGTAATTGCAATCTTAGTTTCTATTTAATTTAATTATATTTTGACTCTAAAGCCATCCTACGATCTTGTTAAACCTTAAAAATTACCACAAATGGGTAAATTTATTGATATTTGGCAACACCGATCCGCTGCATTGATAAAATCAGAATCGATTGCTCTCTGTCTCACGTACACCATATCGGACATCCTCGCTGCTTCGCGAGAAGTTCCGATTTGTCTCGAACATTCTAGACTGCATGCGCGGCGTGCATAAATGCTATATCTCGTTCCACCCAGTCTCAGTCGAGTCGATTCTTCTATCTGTACCTCTACCGTGAATGCGCATGTTGTGATTTGCGTGTTCTCTGCCATTTAGGATATTCAAGTTCAAGTAGCAGTAGAATTATATAGTGTATGTATATGCAGAATCATGGATAAATTTTTAAGTGGGCGTAAGCAAGCATTAGACGATAGTGAAGCATCACCAAGTGCACAGACGAAAATGGTTCCGAAGATAAAATCAAGAAAATATTCTCAAGAATATTTAAATTTTGGGTTTATCAGCACTGAAGTAAATGAAGAAGAAAGGCCTCTGTGTGTCATTTGCTCAAAAATTTTGGCAGCAGACAGCATGAAACCGAACAAACTTAAACGACATTTGGAAACGCTTCATAGTGAGTACGTTGGCAAACCCCGAGAATTCTTCGAATTAAAATTAAAATCGTATGAAAAGCAAAAATCATTTTTAAAATACACTTTGTCTGTAAATGAAAAAGCTTTACTTGCCTCTTACAAAGTTTCATATGGGATAGCCAGAAGCAAAAAACCTCACACTATTGGTGAAGAAGTTATCCTACCAGCTGCAATTGAGATTGTAGAAACTATGTTTGGAGATAGTTTTGCCAAACAGTTGCAGTCCATACCTCTATCAAATGATACTGTTGCCCGTCGAATTGATAATATAGCTGAAGATGTGCAACACCAGTTTTTTGGGAAATTGCGTGACAAACTTTTTTCAATTCAGCTTGATCAGGCCACAGATAGCAATAAAGACGCTCATTTAATTGCCTATGTTCGATTTTGTGATGGTCTGTAAGTAGTGGAAGAACTATTATTCTGCAAACCAATAGAACTCAAAGCAACAGCACTTGCATTATTTTCTATCTTAAATGATTTCCTAAATGAGGCAAACATAGAGTGGAAAAATGGCGTCGGAATATGCACTGATGGTGCTCGTACAATGTCTGGAATATTCCAAAGTGTACAAGCACTTGTGAAACAAAAATCTCCGAAGTGTATCTGGACACATTGCATGATCCACAGAGAAGCTCTGGCTTCCAAAGAAATGAGTCCTGGTCTGAATTTTGTGCTAACGACAGTGGTAACCGTAGTAAATTATATAAAAATGAGACCACTAAAATCAAGAATCTTTTCTCTGCGGGGGCGCGCCCCACAGTTTGAGAAACACTGAATTAATATGTTATTAAGTTACATCCACAGAAATATATGTATAGTTATTATTAATAACTATTCACTTTTGCAATGAGATTTACTTAACTTATTATTATACCAATTAATAATTAAGTGCTTTTCTAGATTTTCGACACTAGAATTTTGTCTTCTATTGCTTAAAATATTTTTATATGTTGAAAACGTTCTTTCAACTTCAACTGAAGTGATAGGTGCATATTTTATGACGTTAATGTTCAGGGTCTAAATGTAAATTATTATCTTTAACACCATCTGCCAGATGACAGTTGTCAAAATGTGAATTTCGAAGAACGCTACTGTTCCACAAATTTATATTGTAATCATAGGCTACTCTAAATGAAAATTTAATTGAAGGCATGGCATTAAAGTGTTGTTTCAACAAAAATTTTTTCATAATTTCTACATCGAGATTATACCGATGTTTTACCAACACTTTCAAATAATATGCTACACGGAACATTTCCCTTACCTTTCAGGCTGTGTCAACATGCGAAAAAATCTTGAAAGCTTTTATAAAATATTCAGTGTATTCTTTGAGTTTTACATATCCTTTACACACCCCCTTTTCAAAAATAATAACGTTTCAACAATGAATGTCATATTATATGTAAAACATTTTTAATATTTCCTTTGTCTCTCGGTATGATTTATGGGATGAGAACTTTCTCTTCTGCAATGGTGAAAATCTGATAAGTAAACACTGCATTTATTCGCAGGCAGTTCCCTTGCTTATGAATACATATAAATGTTATATACAGCATGATCTTAATATTAATTTTCAACTTACGTTTACGCAAAAATAATCAAGTTTGTTAATCAAACTTATCGTATAACCAGAACGTTATGAAAAATAATTCGTGATTACCTGCACATAGATATAGACGTAATTCTTTAATAGTTAGATATACAGGCTGATTCATTTTCGGCCCTCACCATGGGGATATCTCTTATTATTGGAGATAGAGTATAGGTTTAAATTTGGCAAAGTTGTTAAATTTTGTGTTTGTTATAAATCCGTAAAGAAAATGGACCTGTGACAAATGACCTTCGTTATTAAAAAAAAAACGCGAAAACTCCATTTTCTTCTTTTACCTGTAGCACCGACATTTGGCCTTGTAGAGAAAAAATAAAAACACATCCTTGTGGCCATTTCTAAACCTCTATCCAGTGGTGTACTCTAAATTTTTATACGACGTTTCGTTTCTTTCTGGCCATCATCAACTATCTAATTTATTATAGGCGCCATATTGGATTTAGACATCTTCAGAAAGAGTTTTTTTCTGATTTCAGCTATGTACCACCTGCTGACTATAGTTTTTGACATTAGGTTTTATTTGAAAGAATAATTTATAAGATTAAATAAGGTAGCCTTTGGAATTTCAATCTGTCAAACATTTCATTTATTGTTCATTAATAATACAAAAATGTCATACACTAACGAAGAGAAACGAGATATGATAAGTATTTTTTATTCTTCGAAACGAAATTCAACAGTAGCGAGTACAAGATAACAAAAACATTAATAAAAATACATAGAAAAGTAAACAATAAACAATTACAGTAAATGTTCAATTATCTGGCCATCTTCGGTAATGCAAAATTGGGCACGCCTTCTGGCATTTTGTACTGCCCTTTGTATAGTTCTTCTAGGAACTGCATCTTCAATGTTTTGTGGCGCATCTACTTTATAAATATTATTTTTAACATATCCGCATAAAAAAAAATCTAGCGGACTTAAATCAGGTGATCTCGCAGGCCATTCAACAACTCCCCTATTTCCAATCCAACGGTTTGCAAACTCTTGATTTAAGAAATTTCTAAAAACAGCTGCATTGTGTGCTGGTGCGCCATCTTGTTGCCACCATAAATATTGTAAATGATTTAATGGGATATTGTCGTCAAGATAGTCAGATACGTATGTACGTAAAATGTTTAAATATCTTTCTCCATTTAAATGTTCTTCATACATAACTGGTCCTAAGAGACGATTTGCCAAAATACCCATCCAAACGTTTATTCCAAAACGATGTTGTGGTCTTCTAGCCCTGTTTTGTTGGGGATTTTGTACTGCCCAATAGTGCTCCGTATTTCTGTTGAACATTCCAGAATTTGTAAATTTTGTTTCATCTGACCAGATGATTTTGCTTAAAAAATTTTCGTCATTTTCTATCATTCCCATTAACCAATTACAATATTCTAGCCTTCTAAAATTATCTCCAGGCAGTAAAGAGAGACTAACATGGATCCTGTATGGTTTAAACCTACTTTCATGTAAAGTTCTCCAAACTCTGGACTGGCACAAATTTAATTCTGACGCTACTTCGCGTGTAGAAATTGATGGATTATTATTTATCTATAAAAATACAAGATTAACATGAAATTTGAAAACACGCTTTTAATTTACCATTTGTAAAATATCTTGTCGATTTTCATTTAAATTCCTGTTGTCTTGTCCATTACGCGGCTTAGTAAACGATCCATTCTCGACCAAATTTCTGTCGAGATCTAGAAAAATGGTACGATGAGGCTGTCGTCGTTCTGGATATAATTGTAGATATCTTGTACTCGCTACTGTTGAATTTCGGTTCGAAGAATAAAAAATACTTATCATATCTCGTTTCTCTTCGTTAGTGTATGACATTTTTGTATTATTAATGAACAATAAATGAAATGTTTGACAGATTGAAATTCCATGGCTACCTTATTTAATCTAATAATTTATTCTTTCAAATAAAACCTAATGTCAAAAACTTTAGTCAGCATGTGGTACATGGTTGAAATCAGAAAAAAACTCTTTCTGAAGATGTCTAAATCCAATATGGCGCCTATAGGAAATTAGATAGTTGATGATGGCCAGAAGGAAACGAAACGTCGTATAAAAATTTAGAGTACACCACTGGATATAGGTGTAGAAATGGCCACAAGGATGTGTTTTTATATTTTCTCTACAAGGCCAAATGTCGGTGCTACAGGTAAAAGAAGAAAATGGGGTTTTCGCGTTTTTTTTTTTAATAACGAAGGTCATTTGTCACTGGTCTATTTTCTTTACGGATTTATAACAAACACAAAATTTAACAACTTTGCCGAATTTAAACCTATACTCTATCTCCAATAATAAGCGAGATCCCATGGTGAGGGCCGAAAATGAATCAGCCTGTATACAAGGACGGATTGACGTATAAGAGCTCCAACAACGCCATTGCATAAGTAGTGGGGAGAAAAACAAGTTCTAACTCACAAGCGGTAATTTCGACTATCTCGTCTTAACATGCAGTTTCATTTTCCTGTGTACTGTCGTTGAGTAACAGTGAGTGTCATGAATTCAATTTCTTAGATGCGTGCCAAGCAACGATCCGTAATATAATTTTTAACACAGGCAAGTCGCATCCCTATCGAAATTTATAGGCGTTTGAAAGCTGTTGATGGCAACGAATGTATGGATGTGAAGAAAGTTCGCCAGTGGGTCCGACATGCAAAACTCTATCATCGAGGCGAAACGAAGGTGTTTGACGAAAAGCGATCTAATCGGCCAGTATCAGTGACGCATGAGAAGAATTAAAAGATAGGTCAATGTATTAATTCAAGGAAATCGCTGGATTAGGCAAAAACAAATTGTTCGGTAATTAAGCATTAGTCAAGAAAGAGTTCAGTTCATTGTCCAGTCACTGAATTACAGAAAAAAATTCACTAGTCCCGCTACAATTAATGGATGCCATGAAAGAACAAGGGAATAATATTTGTCAAGAGCTTCTTAATCATTATAGATGTGAGGAGATCATTTTCTCATCAACATCACCACGGTGGACTAATTTTCGGTTCATCATTATGACGCGAAAGATAAGCAGCAGTTAATGCAGTGTTACCGACATCGTAAACCGTAAATTACCTGTCTTACAGCAAAAATTTCCCTAGGTGGGAGATTTTTTTCCCAGATTGAAAGCGAATTGATTTTCAATATTTAAAAGGGTTTATTTCATTTCCATATACAAAACATTCGCTAATTTATAATAAAAATTGACATATAAACAAAATAAGCTTAAAACATTTGTTAAATAAAAATATAAACAAAATAAATAACTACATATCTATTAAAAGAGAAGGTAATTCGAGTCACTAGATGCAGAATCTGGTCATAGATTTATTTTGTCATATTTTGGAACATGCTCTCTTCTATATTGAAATTATAACAAAATTGATTGTCATCGGATATTTTTTTTAATGTAAAAGTGCAATTAAAGACTTTGTGCTTAGTTTATTTCTAGTATTTGTTTTAATTAAATTTAAAGTTGTGGAAAATGCGCTCTACTTCTGCGCTTGAGTGTGGCAACGTAAATATGTAACTGACAAATTTAGTAAGTTTGGAAAAGCTGGAAAATTTTCACCTGTCTTGAATGTAAAAATATTTTGACAGAAAATGTATGAATCCTTATCCATACTAGTCATATTGTCGATATTGCGAAGTTTCCTCCACTCTCGATTTAATTCGTTAAAATCCTTTTCTTCAATACTAGATAATTTAAGTTCGATCACTAGCGGTATAATTGAGTCATGCATTTTATTTTTTTATTTTTTCTGATAGTAATATATTTTATCTGAAAGTCAAACCTTTTATATATTTGATCCACAGCTTTGTACACCTTTTTCCAAGTAAATATTTTGTTCGGGAAATTTCAAGGTTGGTTACCAATGGCTTGCCTGAAGCTTACCTCTTCTTAAAAGGAGAGAATGTAGAGGTTGGCGTTTTCAATCGTGCCATTCGGAGCTACCATCGGAATCATCAAGTATTACATAAATATACACTACATCCGGAAACCAACAAATAAAGTTTCAAAATTAAACATCCTGTATCATTATTTAACGTCTCACAATGTGTATACGAAAAAAGGCAGCCAGTAAAGGTGTAAAGCGGGGCACATATCTTGCGAGCAGACATAATTGTGCTTTGATTAACATAAAATATATTATTTAAAAAACACTCTTTCTGTCAGGAGATATATTTTCCCTAGACTTTAAGCTAATTTCCCTTTTTCCCATAACATTATCATTTTCCCTAAAATAGGTAAATTTCCCTAATGTTGGCAACCTGAGTCAATGGAATATTGTCATCTTGATTCTAAACTTGTACGAAAATTCAAAAGAGTTCCATCAGCCATAATGTTCTGGGATGCAAAGGGAGTTATTCATACCGAATATTTGCCGAAGGGATCAACTATTAATTCAATAAAATGCGGTAAAACTTTACGATCACGAAAGAATCGTATCCATAGAGTAAGGTCGGAAAGAACAAATTTTTTCTTGCACCACGACAACACTATGCCATGTTGCAGCAATGAAACGATGAAGGCAGTGACGAGCGTGAAATAATGGTTGTTTCGCAGCCTCCGTATAGTCCTGATTTGGCCCCTTGAGATTTCTGGTTCTTTCCAAAATTGTATTTAATATAAGCTGAGATGCAGTTGTAAAGGAGTTGTTCAAATATCTTTGCAAAGAGAATCGCAATCGGTCGATAGTTATTCAAATCTAAACATGTATTACCCTTCCTGAAAATAGGAGTAATTATGGCCCATTTTCTGACAGCGGGAGATGTATTAGAACTTATAGATAAGTTGATAATGTAATGGTTTAATTAAACGAACCTTACATCTCTAACCAAAAAAACTAGGTACGAGATGGCGATGGCCAGCTGTTAATTTGTCATCGAAGGTAGGTCATAATATTAATAAGGTTTACTAAGTGTTTCAGAAATCACGGTTTTTAGAATTGTACACGAGTACCGTGGAATTACAAAAGTTAGTACAATTCGTGGGCTCTACGAATGCTTTCTCTATTGCAAATGCGCATCCGGGTAGAGACGTGTGACCAATTCTATAGCGCTTTGTAGGAACGAACCTGATTTAAGTATCGACCGACCGAATTGTCACTGGATATGAAACTATTAAAGCGAAAAGACGCGCAAGGTGTCTTGTTTCTCCGCGACAATGTATCAGTGCACAAATCAAGACTTTCAAAAACTGTGACTACTTTTTGTTTCCGAATCTCAAAAAAAAAGCACTTACGGGGACCAATTTCTATAAACGATGACAAATTATAGCGACTGTAGAGAATAATTTTGCAGAGAAACTAAAACAAATTCTTATGATCGATTGAAGGTGTTATTGAAACTGTGTAATACCTGTATCCAAAAGAGAGGAAACTATACCGAGTGTCCGTTGAGGTATCCGAGATACTCTGTATATGAATTCAATGACTAATTTTAAGCAAAAATGACTCTATTCACTTTTCCCGAATTCCTAACGGTTTTTGAAATATCGTATTTTGAAGTTGGCAGGTCGTATGGATAGATGCTAAAAAAATGTTGATTGTCAATTCGTTAATTGTCATCATTGCCAGTTGTGGTTTTTTAAATTGCGTTATTTGTGTTAAAATCATGCCTGTAATTTATTCAAATGAAGAATACGCGGACATAATTTTCGTGTATGGATATTGCAATGGAAGTACCAGCAGTACCAGTTGGGGAATATCAACGACGATATCCAAACCGCCGTCTTCTAGATAGACAAACGTTCAGTAGAATCTTCACAACTCTTCGATTAACAGATGAATTCTCTAAACCGACTTGTGAAGGGAACTTATGCGAAGAAACAATGCTGCAAAAGTGCTTGAGATTGTTGAAAGTGATCCTGGTGTTAGTACCAGAAGAATTTCTAAATTTGCAGGACAAACTAGCACGGCTATGCAAGATACTGCGGGAAAACGGACTGCATTCCTATCATTACCAACATGTACAAGAACTTCTCCCCACTGATCTTCCCCAAAGAATTCGTCTTTATAAATGGTGGAGCAATAATCTAGATACTCTTTCAAGAACCCCCTTGAACAATTTCGATAACATACTTGCGTGGGCAATCGAAATCCTTCATGCTGTTCGAGAAACCAACTTCCAGAGAAGATTCTCCGTAAACGTTTGGGCTGGAATAATTAATAATGAAGTTATCGGACCACAAATCTTCAACGGAAATTTTAACGGCGAAATGTACTGGGCTTTTTTGAAGAATGTTCTACCTCTACTACTTGAAGACATTCCTCTTGAAATCAAAAGGACGATGTTGTTTTTACATGATAGTGCCCTCGCTCATTATGAAAGAAGTGTCACTGGTTTCCTCAATGAACAGTATCCAAATCGATGGATAGGTCGTGGTGATCCCATTGCTTGGTCACCATGGTCTCCGGATTTAAACCCACTAAATTTTTTCATGTGGAGATATGTGAAGACACCTTTCAAACCTATTCAACTGGAAAGCCTAACAATAAGGACGGACGCAATCCAGAAGATTCATGCAGCGTCTTGTTAGGTGAAAAACAATATGGAGAACTGCAGCTGGGAATTAGAGCTTCGACGCAGGATTGAGTTATGCATTGCACAAGGCGTTGGTCACATTGAACAGCTTTAATAATTGCACTGTCATTACGCTTTTCTTAAAATAAACCACATTTTTCTCTAAGTCCTCTAATAATTAATTTCAGCTTCAAACAACGATATTTCAAGAACCGTTAGGAATTCAGGAAAAGAAAATAGAGTCATTTTTACTTAAAATTAGTCATTGAATTCATATACGAGGGTAAGTTGAAAAATTCTCAATCTGATACAGAGATGGCGTTCCAATCAGCGAAAATTTATGATTCCTGCCTGGGCGCACCTGTCATTAGTTCGTATCACAAGGGTTAACTTGTTCTGACAAATAGTTTGTTTACACGAATTTTCGCAGTAGACGTCTTACGTGTTTTTCGTTAAAATGGATAAGCTTGATTATCGTGCGGTCATAAAATTCTTTGTTTTGGATGGATTAACACCTAATGAAATTCATCCTTCAATGTCAACCGTTAAAAAGTGAGCAGTTGATTTTAAACGTGGTCGCACGTCCCTCGAAGATGATCCACGTGAACGACGGATAAAAACTGCAACCACACCGGAAATCGAGAAGGTGCACGATATCGTGTTGGACGATAAGCGTGTGAAGGTAAGTGAGATAGCTGAGGCCTTGGGGATATCGGTAGAAAGTGTGCGAAACATCTTGCACATATAATTAGGGATGAGAAAGCTCTGCGGAAGGTGGGTACTGCATTTGCTGAATGCCGATCTAAACCAAATGCGCAAACGACATTCGCAGCAATGTTTGGGCCGATTCAATAGAGATCCGACGGATTTTATGCGGCGATTTATTACCATGGATGAGACATGGGTCCACCACAACACGCCAGAAACGAAACAGCTGTCGAAGCAGTGGTTGGAAGCCGCTGGTTCAGTGCCGAAGAAAGCAAAGTCGATCGCATTAGCCGGAAAGGTCATGGCCAGTGTGTTTTGGGATGCGAAAGGGATCCTGTTAATTGATTAAATTGAAAAAGGTAGAACAATTACAGGCGAACATTACTCCAACCTTCTTGACTAGCTGGATGCCAAAATTCGCGAGAAGAGGCCTGGCTTGAAGAAGAAAAAATCATGATTCACCAGGACAGCGCACCTGCACACAAAAGTGCGTTGGCAATGGAATAACTGCGGGATTTTTGGTATTTTTTGCTGGGCTATCCCCTCTATTCTCCTGATTTGGCACCCTTAGACTTCCATCTGTTCCCAAACTTGAGGAAATCTGTTTCTGGGAAGCGCTTCGCGTCCAATGAAGAGGGCCGTAGATGGATATTTTCACAGCCTTCCAGACTCTCACTTCCGGGACGGAATACTGATGTTGGAGAATCGCTGGACCAAGTGTGTTGAAGTCAAGGCAGATTATGTAGAAAAATAAAATCATTTTTGAACTGAAAATCGCAGTTTTTCACCTTACACTCGTACTAAATATCTCGGATACCTCGACGGTCACCCGGTATTTACAAATACAGCTTCATTAATGCTGTAGTCTTTTGTTTTCGCGCCTATAGAGCGTTTCACGCCCATGATGAAGTACAGGCCATATGGAGATAGCGTACATAGTTGCCAAGTCGCGAACTCATTCCTACCAACATACCTATATTGCTGTTAATCAGGCCTGCTGTCAATAGTATTGTATTGACATAACCTTAATTGTATTTATAATGAACAAAATTTTAAAATTATTATTCTTAGTTTGCATCTGTTTATAATATATTCGATGCCAAGAAAAAGTAAATAAGAGTGAAATATCATTCTAGTTAATGTATATGAAAAGTAAATCATTATATTAACAAACTACTTAAAATTGTATGTTTAAGTTATAATTTGGTTTAACCAACACACCATTTGTATACTCTAGGTTTGTTTTGAATTAAAACAATTATTTTATATGCATATATTGGTTTCCTTTATTATAAAAAATAGTTTGATTTGTCTATTAGAATACAAGCAATAATCACAAAAAGTTTTTTTGTGTAGACCATAAACATACAAAAAAATACTGCAATATAGATATATTTAACCAATAACATCTTAAAAACCTTATTTTTTAAATTAGATTAAAACTTGACTGCTGTAGTAACATTAGTTATAGGTTTGTTCCGAGAAGAATCCCTATTATTTTTAGTGAATCGGAATTTAAATCTGTTTTACAGCCACCATCGTGTACTATAATACTGCCTACCAATTGCCTAAAAGAGATGCAAACTGTCAGAGATTCGTTCTTGGAACAGACCTACAATCCACTGGATGTTGAAGTAGCATTCGAATAGCCGACAGGGTCAGTTAATAAATCGTCTTCCATATCATCAGTTGAACCTGAGTCTCCTACATGGATGATAAACTCCTCAACATCATCTTGCAATCCATCGACAATCCACATTTCTTCTTCAATTTTTTTTACATGCTGAATATAATTCTTCCAATTGTCAGCTGTCACATTACTATAGGCACTCGTAATTAATGGTGCCATATCTTTTACTTTGAACGTAGTGTTGTGCATCTTTATGTGATTTTTCACTTGGGCCCAAACCATCTCTATTGGATTCAGCTCACAATGGTAAGGTGGTAAACGTAGAACTTCTCGGCCAGCATCTTTCGCCAACATATCAAGCTTATATTTGTCATATTGATCTTGTGATACACTGAACAACAAATCTCTTTTTAACATATTATCTTCAACGGATATATTTTTTTCCTTCAGCCAGTCAATTATATTTTCGTTTCTCCATGCATTTGTAGGTATCTTCTCAACCTTTCTGCTGTGGTACAATGCATTGTCTAGAACAATTACAGCATTTTCAGGAGTATTTGGCAATAAATGCTCAATGAACCACTTTTCAAACGTATCTGCATCCATCTCATTATGTGCATCAGCTGTATTTTTCTTGCATAGAAATGTTAATTCGGCACCAGGAAGTAAGCCATTTTCATTGCCAGCATGTACTAATGCAAAGCGAGGACCAAGACCACTCGGAGATTTTAATCCTGTACTCAATCCTCGAACAAATGCTTCTCGAGTACTTTTTATTGTAGTATCTTGCCAGACTTTACTTACTATGTGTTCTACATTAACCCACGACTCATCTGTGTAAACTATACACCTACCTGGAACAAATATTATTTTAGGTATATGCTTTTATATAAAGAACAAAGAAACTTTACCTTCATTTCGAAATGTCTTGATATCTCGCAGATACTTGTGTCTCCATCTTATAATATCATCTCGTTCAATGAGTATGCTTTTCCGTTTAACAGTTTGAAATTCAAAACCAATATCTTTCAAAAGTCTATATAATGTTGATCGTGTAAAAGTAGGGAGATCATTGTCATTGTTGGTGGTAGCAAGAACTGTATTCACAGTGGGTGGTATGTTTTGCATGAAAAATCTATGAACTTGTTGTCGTACAAGTGCGTGTATATTTTCATCATAACGGTGTAGACGAGCATTTACTTGTACCCCTTTTCTCTTCTGCTTGTTTTTTTTTGGACTCAACAACGGCCCTTTTTCTTGTTCCTTTCTCATGTTGCTTCAGCAGCAGCAGCAGTAACAGTAATAGGTTTTTTAAGAAAATGATTAAAAACATTTAGTATCATCTGCTTTTCTCTCGACTAAAACATTCACCCCTTCGTGATTTTTTCTCTCCAGGCTCCATTACTGAAGTTTAGAATCTGTAACTGTAATGTTTTTATTTACGAGCACATTTTCTTCACAATCCAACTTACCACAAACTTTTGTAAACAACAACGGGAGAATATAATAAAGAGAGAGAGAATATAATATATAATAATAAGAATATAAGGTTTATAATATAATAACCCTATAACAATATAACAAGAACGAAGAACAACAAATAATATTTAATAAAAATATGGAAAGGAACAATTTGACACTTGACAAGATAACAAAGTGAACAAACTACTGTACTGTAGCAGTCTGGTTATTTGTACGAATTAAAAATCCCTAATAAAAATTAATATAAATTTTCTACATAGCGAGCGGTGGAAAAGATAGCGCGATGCAATTTCTTAAAGAAAATAAAAGAGGGGAACGCACCATAAGAGCCCATACTTCATCGTGGGCGTGAAACGCTCTATAGTTCGGGAAGATAAGAACGTCCCCTCGTAAGAAAGTAGAACACATAATAAAACTGTATATTGATTTAAATCCAGAATTTATTGCAAATACACAAATTATACAATTGCATTTTTGGCAGTGTATCCACATGTTGGTAAAAAGTATTACTAGATTAGTTTTTAGAAAAGTATTTCTGGTGATTAAAAATAGTTAAACTATGCAGCCTAATTTATGTTTGTAAAATACAAAAAAAGTTCGCAATTCGCAAAAAAATTGCATTATTGAAACAAATAACTTTAGCTATAATTCTTGACATTCTTGGCACAAAGGTAAGAAAAACTGCCCTACATTTATATAAATTTTCCTTGAGCCTAATACAGGTCTAATTAAATGTGAACGTACTTTGGCAATACGCAATACTGCTGAATAATTTTATTTGCCACAATTAGCTATGTTGTCGAACTTAAAAAGAACAATAATTTAATATCAACAATTCATTATCTACTTTGTTTGCAATCTAATACGTATGTATGTTTTATTGTATATTCAACCTATTTTTTTGAATAAGCAAACAATCCTAGCACATGACAATTCTTTTCATTTTATGCCGCATAATTGTATGTCATGACATTGTACTTATTATTTTATATTTATTACACCAAGCGAAGTTGAAAATTATTTTAGTCAAAAATTTAAATTAACTTTTCTCCGAAAACGTGTTCATAATTTGAAATTAGAAAACTTCTTACTAGTAAAAAAAAACTTCCTTCTGGCCAAATTTTTATTTAATTTAATAAATTAGTATCTACTACAGCAAATTTAATTTAAAGTATAATGTGAATAAGTTAGTTTAGTTGCTGTTTGTATCTTACAAACTTCTTTAAAGAATTACTTCCACGAAATTTTAAATTAGTTCAAAAGGTTACAAAAATAAATATGTAATGGGGCTTTTATTTATGTTTTTTGAACATGAATTTAAATAACAAATAGTTGTGATTCATGTAGGATATTACTAAACATAGTGAAATCTGCATATTATGTGAATGAATCAATTTTTAATGATTAATGTATCGGTTCGTTATAAACGCTATTAGTATTTTATAATTATATATATCTGTATCTATATTCTATATATAGCTATTGTTTAGGTTTGTAAAAATATATGGTAGTCTTTTACAATAGCAACATAATATAACTAGTGGGAAAGAAATTGGACATCTCTGCTGTGGTATATTAATAATAACAATAATAATGTTTATTCGTCCAACAGCGGTTGCTACTAACAGGACAATATAGGATTATATAATTTGTGGTGTAGATTAACAACATTTTATTAAACGTGTATAAAATAGTACTTAATAATATAGATAGATCGTAAACGTATACAGAAAAATAATAAAAAAAAATATGTATAACCTATAACCAAATAACACAAAAATAGTTTGAATAAACTAAATGTATATTTCGTGTGCTCTTAACACATCATCAGTAATACTGTTTAAACATAATATCTACGAGACAATATATAATATGAAAATACATCATATACAGAAAACTTAGAGGTAGGGTGAAAACAAATTAATGAAAAATTACAATGAATCTTAAAACTAATACAATTTCTGAGAATGAGTTCATGGGGAAATACCAAACATCTATGAAACAAAGGGGGCATCGGGTTGGAGAACGGCAAAAAGATTAGAAATTAACAATATAAAATATGAATGTGAATGAAGAATTTAGTACCTGTTTACAAGATGTTTTAAGTATTTAATGATATCGGTATACATGCTAACATTTTATTATTGAGGGGTGAAATATCATTATTGAGAAGATAATTATTGTGACCTGAATCTGTCTGATGTAGAGCTAATGCTGACTTTTCTATGTTGTAAAATTTAACAGACAAAGACGATACAAAGAAGACATGGCTCCTTCCTTGTATCGTCTTGGAACATTTCTTCTGGTTTGCACTATGTATAATTTTGGACAAGAATTACAACTTATTTTGTCTTTAAACAGATCTGTGTTAACAATTTTAGTTTTTAGACACTGTTGTAACTTATTATTGGACATATTGCAAAAATAAATAAAACACACATAAGATATTTTTAGATTTACACTTTATTAATAATATAATGACAGCTGTTTCGCTAACACAGTAGCTTCTCCAAATTCAACTTAATGACTTAAGTTGAATTTGAAGAAGCTACTGTGAATGATTTTCGACCATGTTTAGACAATTTTGACATTTCTTCAAAATTCAATTTTTTAGGCTTGTCCTTGCTTTGTAAGGAACTTTATAGCGACACTATATTAGATTCTGTTAATTTTGATATATAATCAATGCGTGATAGCACAAATTGACACATAATAAAATGAATAATGTTGCAAATGTTTTGTGAATTGGCATACAAGTTACCAAGGCGTATGTGATTAAAAAAAAACTAATGGAAAATTGTATTAAAATTTAAAGCTAGTCCGCGGAGATAAACGCAACACCTCGTACATAGATCTTCATTAATTCAATTACTATTGAATTATTTTTTACAAAATATTTAATTATTCTCATGCGAACTAATATAGATCGTTTAACGTAATCAATCTAACTAATCGTTTTTAGAAGTCAATAACTTAGGATAAAGTAGCAGCGGAAACTAATGTCTGTCTGATGAACGGTTATCGTTATTTTTACTTACACCTACGCTTAATGCCAAAAAAATTCGAGTAGTTCGGTTCAGCTGACGTCGAAAAAATTTACATTTCTTCTTTTAATTTTCGTAACATCAATGACACTTTAACTATATTTTTATCGCACGCATTATGATTGTATTTGCTTTATAGAATATGCAACAGAATGCTTTAAATCTAATTATTACCTGAGTTATGGTACTCGAAACATTCTCTTTATATAATTATTAAATTCATTACAGCTCTATTTTAAAGATTATATAACTCATTTGAAATTTAGCCAATAGCAATTACAAATTTTACATAGTTACCATGTATTGATAAGTGAATATACTCTTGACGACGTGATATAACCGTTTTGGTGTTTCGCTTCCTCCAACAATATGAATTTTGTCATGGTAACAAGTGTTTTGAAGTTTGTTGATAAACGCCAAAAATATATTCAGCAATTTTCATAAGGTTTTTTAATTTTTTTCGACATGGAACGCTTTGGTATAAGCTCGGGGAGCGAAATAGATAAAGAAATTGAAGATTTGACACCGCAAAATACCGTTAAAACACATAAATATGTTTGGAAACAGTTTGTGTTTCCAAACAATTTTGTGAACAGCGAAATTATAAACTTTATGCTCAAACTTCTGACGAACAATTAGCAAGTATTTTGAAAGATTGGGCATTCAACATGAAACGTGCAGACGGCACCGAGAAATAAACAAGATTCTGCCAACTCTACCATCACCTCAAATTCAACTTCTAAAGATAATAATACAACAAATATTTATTATAATAATTGTACTTTTAATTTCAACCAATAAAAAAATGTCGTTAGTTAATTCTTTATATAATCGTAACGAATACCACTCGAGCAAACGAAAATAATCCATATATAACCTCTTCACTCGACGTATATCCTTAAAACACCACTCGAGCTACGCTCTCGTGGTGTTTCGCAGAATACGTCTCGTGACTCGGAAATATAATCGATTATTTTCTATGCTCTTGTGATATTATAACTGAAAATTTCATTCATCTGTCAAATTTGATAACCCATCAATACGATGACATTTTTTGGACTGTTGGAACAGTCAATAAAAATTAAATTAACCGATAATTAGAAAGAATTAAAAAAAAAATTAATACGAACGTAGTTTTTAATGTTTAATACCTAGCAAAGGTTAAAAGTACAACACAATATCTAATACAAAGGTATTATTAATAATATAAAATATTATTAAAAATCTGGTGTGAAGAACACAAATACAGGTTCACTATTAATATTTTTGTGAACGTGTCCGAACATATCCCTCCCCAGAGACGTAGATACGTATTTCGCCTTTCTACAGGCTCATCGGTACGCCCCTGTTGGAGAAAGGATATCTTCAGACACATTCACAAAAAAGAACCACATCGCCACATCACAGAAATTATCCAGACCGAGCGTAGAAGTGTATTTGTGTTCTTCACACCAGATTTTTAATAATATTTTATATTATTAAAAATACCTTTGTATTATACTACGCGATCATTTAAATTCTAAATTAGAGCAGTTTGTGAAATTTAAATTAAGTTGGTATGTAAGTACTAATTTATAATTTGAATTGTCAAAGTGAAGTTTCAAACTGTTTGATTTAGAACATAAGATTTTTCTTACAGAATGTTATTTAAAAAACGCCGAACGACAAGAGAATGGTGAATGGACATATTCAGTACCGCACTGCATCAATGATTTTCAAAATGCCTTCCCTAATTTTCCTGCGGATTATCAAAAATTAGTCCAAGAAATTTACACATGTGTGGCGAAATTTCGTAATGTTGGAACTGTAGGTAGGAAAGTTGGTAGTGGCGCGCCCAAAAAAAGAACTCCTGAGATTGTGGCAGATGTTGCAGTAAGAATGGAACAGTCTCCCAAAAAATGTCTTCGCAGATTAGCCCAAGAAATAAACCTATCATATGGAACTTGTCAAAAAATATTAAAACAAAATTTAAATCTTTATCGCTATAAGATTAACGTCGTTCAAGAGCTATTCCCTCGAGATTTTCCTGTCCGAATAGAATACTGTCAGTGGTTTTTGAATAATTTAAATAACAACAACACTTTGGATTTAACATATTTTTCGGACGAAGCATGGTTTCACCTATCCGGCTATATAAACAAACAAAATATGCGTATTTGGTCTTCGGAGAATCCTCATGAGTTTATTCAATCGCCTCTCCATCCGCAGAAAATTGGTGTTTGGCTAGCGGTTTCTCGAAGGCGTATATTTGGACCTGTGTTTTTTGAAGGAACGATAAATGCTGAGAGATATCGAAATAATTTACTTGAACCGTTTTTCCAAAATCTTGATGACGAACTTTTACATGGGTATTTCCAACAGGACAATGCAACAGCTCACAAACAAGGGCTCGAATTCGCGAGTTTTATGATAATCGAGTCTTGATTATTTCATTTATCCGTATCTGAAAAACACAGTTTACAAAAATAACCCACCTAATCTTGAAGAACTACAAGAGGCAATTTCTAATGCATGCAACGCTATAACCGTTCAGATGTTGGAAAATGCTTTTGAAAATATGAAACGGAGGATTAACAGTTGCATTGCAACAGGGGGAGAACACTTTGAACACCTTTTGTAATTCACAATAAAACTAATTTATCTTGTAATGCTTTCATTTCCATTAAAATTATATCAATTACACATAAGATTGACAAATGTCACAAAGTATAACAAATTTCAATTAATCAATAATTGACATTCTGGACAACCTAATAAAAAAACCCGCCTGCTATAATTTAGAATTTAAATGATCGTATGGTACAAAACTGGTGGGGTTTACCTACTCATGTATGTTTCAATTATTCTGATACATTACACATGCGGTTAGTCCGTAGTATGAGTGAAGACACAAACAAAATGCAGTTTCTAGAGGGATGGCTGTGCCACCTTTGGAAGGGCGTCATTACTCGGTCTGGATAATTTCTGTGATGTGGCGATGTGGTTCTTTTTTGTGAATGTGTCTGAAGATATCCTTTCTCCAGCAGGGGCGTACCGACGAGCCTGTAGAAAGGCGTAATACGTATCTACGTCTCTGGGGAGGGATATGTTAGGACACGTTCACAAAAATATTAATAATGAACTTATATTTGTGTTCTTCACACAAGATTTTTAATAATATTTTATATTATTAAAAATGCCTTTGTATTATACAAAACTGGTGGGGTTTACCTACTCATGTATGTTTCAATTATTCTGATAAAATATCTAATTATTAAAATTCTGACAATTAAACGCAATTATTATAATTAATAATTGAACCAGCTACCGTTTATTTTTGTTCTGATAAATTAACATTAGTTGCAGAACTTGAAGGAATACTACATAGTTTGCCTTCATTACTTCACAATTTCTGAATGAGTTCCTCGTGGAATTCGGTAGCGAGTTACAAGTAAGGTTTAATTGAATTCACATTACCATGTCCTGTTATTTTTGTTACTTGTATTTCGTTTACGCCTACTTTTGCAAGGTGACACAGTAGTTGCTCAGTGTGAATGATTTGAAAATTTAGATTTGCCATCCAAACCTGTTTTTCTTGTTGACATTTTAGTCCATTTGGCAATTTCGTTTCTTTCAACTGGTATATTTTTGGACCAATTGCCTTTATTTTTCCACTCTGGATTTGGTGTAAGAAATAAAATCGTCTATTTCTCTTTTGACGTCGTTGTATTATCAACAAAATAATGCACAACAAAAGAAAAAACATTTTAACTTACCGTGGATGGCAAATATGTAGTTGTATTTGCCTTGTATGTGATTTATCATTTGCTGTCTGACAACATTTTACTTCCTCCTTGCCGAGTTTTAGTAAACAACGGATTATATTCAATTCTGTTTGTTTTTATACTGTTGTGAGACTTTTCTTTTTGAAAGAAATCCAGTAATCAAGTAACAGCTTCGCCCCCTCGAAACGCTAATTCATAAGATATAATATGGAAGAATTTTTTTTGGAGACCGTCTGTAGGGGAGATCTCATGCATCTCTTGAAGATTTAAATCTTATATCGTTAAATTGATCTACTGTGATGCCAAAATCTTGATTATATTTTTCTTGGACGAGTTTGGCCGTAACGTTCCACATTGTCACAGTTTCTTTCTAAAATGGTTAATCTTTTTTGAGCATATTGCTTGGCCCAGTCTTTCAAAATAAAGTTAATTTTTTTAACAGAAGATTGAAGTAATTTCTTTGAGCACAAAATTCTTGGAATTGTTTCCATATAGAAGTTTTCGATTTTTTCTTATTTGTCGGAGTTAACTTACGGCTTAACCCTATTTCCTAGTTAATTTCGGCACCTGAAGCGTTTCCAAATCGCGGCATTGCGTGAAATGTGACATCACTTATAAAAGTTTTGTAAAATAAGTAATAAATCAACAATTCGCCTTAGTAACTCCAAATCAGTTATTATTAATTGTCATTGCGACAAAAACTACACGAATTAATTGATTCGTGAAATTTTACGTTAAATATAATTCATGCAATAAAAATGAATCGACAATTTTTGACAAACATTTGAACTCATGCAATTTACTTTCAACTTAACTTGCATTCGGTCAAACTTTTCAAAAATTATCTACAATTTTTATTGAACTTGACATACAAAAAAGGTTTAAGTATATCAATACGTTAAGCACGTACTACGCATTTGTTACAAATGAAACAGACATGTAAAATACACATCTGTATTTCCACAAAATTAGGTATGAATTAAAAATATTTATACAAAAACTTAAACAAGTTATGCATTTGAATAATACTGATGAATGATGAAATTGACTCAATTTATTTTAAAATATTGCACTAGGCAGAGTTATAACAAGTGTTCATTTGAAAAGTCAATCTAGGTTACTTTGAAATTTTGATAGAATAAGGCGCAATTATATTAGTATTGTTTGTTGTTCCGTAAACGTAAATCCAAATGACATTTCATAATGTCAATCACAAATATCAGTTAGTGCATAGAATAATCGTGCGTCGATTCTGGTTTAAATAAATTGTTTCTCAGTTTTAAAATGGCTTTCACTTTAGAATAAAATTTTTTTTTAGTCCAGGCTTATTTTCGAAGTGGTAATAAAATTGATGGTTTATGGGTTTATTCAGTTCAAGATTGCATGATAGAATTTCAAGTTGAGTTTCCACATTTTGTAATAGATTATATACAATTTAAGAATACTTTGGATAGAACTTCAAAACTTTTTTCTGAAACTGGTAGTCTCTTAAGGAAATCAGGCAGGGAAGCAGTTAAGAAACGTACACCTCAAGTTGTCAATCGTCTTGAAGAAATAATGGAAAATGAACCACAAACATCTGTTCGACATTTGAGTCAACAAATAAGCCTCTCTGTTGGTACAACTCACAAGGTATTAAAAAAAGATATGCAACTTTATCCATACCGTGTCACAGCAGTACAAGAATTGTTAGAAATTGGTTACCCACGTAGACTAGAGCTTTGTAATTGGTTTGTAACTATGAACAATAATGGAGAACTTTCGCAAAGAGTCATCTTTACTGATGAAGCATGGCTTTATAAAACGGGATACCTAAATTCACAAAATACAAGAATTTGGAGTAGTGAAAATCCACATGTAATTAATGAAGAATCGCTACATCCAGAGAAAATTGGTGTTTGGGCAGCGATAAGCCAAAGGCGAATCATTGGACCAATATTTTTTTAGGGACCGTTACCTGCTCAAAGGTACTGTACGGAAATTTTACAACCATTTGTCAATCAGTTGCATAATGATGAACTACAAAAGGCATATTTCTAACAAGACGGAGCACCTTGTCACTGTACTGCAGAATATTTGGATTATTTAAGAGAATTTTTTGATGAGCGTATAATTAGTCGAAATACTGCCTGGCCTGCACGTTCATGCGATTTAACATCTTGCGACTTCTTTTTGTGGCCTTATCTAAAAAATGACATATTTCGAACACTTATATTGAATTTGAATGATATGCTACAGAGAATCGAACAGAAATGCATGGAAATTAAAAACAATCCAGTAATGTTGCAGAATATCATCAGAAATTTTGAACGGATAATTTTAAAGTGCATTGATCTTGAAGGACAACATTTGTTATAGTTTTCAATAAATACCTATTATTTGTTATTTATTTGTATTTATGAAACTGTCAAAATATACGACTTTGTAGGTTAAGTAGTAAATTTTAATTTACGACATACTTCAAAATGTTCTCAGTAAATCACATGCTACTAGATTGAATTTTCAAATGAACACTTGTTATATTATAGAGAATATACCCAAGGACATGAAGCAAGCGATTGACGTTCCTTCAACATCAACAAAATTGAATGTCAATTGTAAGTCTTTCCATTAAATCTTTAATATATTATAGTATTTAATTGTATAACTAGTTTCATATTTGAATAATATTGATATAAAACTATTAATTCAAATTACAAAGATCTTTTTTCTAGTAAAATGATGTAATTAACTTTATTTATTCTAAAATATTATTGCTTTAGAAGAAGTGCTATCAGAAGCAGATACAGAAGATATACCTGAGAAAATAATGGAGCAGATGAAGATAAGTTAAACATCAATAGAATCAATGTCAACTGTATTTCCATAAAAATTTCAATAAATTGTAGCATACGTAATTGAATAACAAATTCTTTTGAATAAAATTTATGCTTAATTAAACCCACAATATATTATTTTATCTTTTAATAGTTTATCAACAAAATATTGAAACATTGAAGGATACATCATCATTACAAATAACTGAAGAAAATTGGGTTTCTACTTAGTTATCACCATTATAGTTTTGCTGCACTTAAGATTGTAATAGAAAAAGCATTTCTTAATAAAATATTACATAAATATTGCCTGTTCTATTATTAATAATTTCCAAGTATGCATTATTTTCAAAGTGTATCAGTTCTTAAGTAAGTCCTTAAATTATTATGTCAATGCAATAATAAAGTGTATTTACTATATGAAATGATTCTAAAGACTAAATTAACAAAAGCACGACATTATGGTTGTTCATAGACCCAGATGTTTCCAAAGGTCAAAACCAAATACCAAAAAAAATTGTCCACAAAATAGCTATCTGTGCATATATAGTATTACATTTTATCTGAGCATGGTTTTCTGACTATCAAACTGCTCCATAAACATCTAGGGGGATTATTAAATATGCTGAGACAATATCAATCGTATCAACATCAAATAGAAGAGGTTTAACGGACGTTTATGTGCATCGTAATGGTTGAATTTAATTGGAGTGAGAAATAGCAATTATTCAAATCTCCTCTCACATGCAATTGTCGCTAAACTTGTTGCCTTTAATTCTACAATTTGACAAGGTATCTCCTGCCGAAGAACGTAGACGCAAACACGTCGCGACGTCAGCTATCCAACTGTACGGATAATTAACATTTATATAAAAAAAAAAACCACATCCGTCCAGAAACGTGCATATATCGATATTTCACTGTCGTTACAGATCATCAGTACACGATATTCTGACCTAGACATGATTTTATTATTATACTTTCGTGTATATGTACGAATTATATTGAATTTAATTGGAGTGAGAAGTAGCAATTATTCAAATCTCCTCTCACATGCAATTGTCGCTAAACTTGTTGCGTATAATAATAAAATCATGTCTAGGTCAGAATATCGTGTACTGATGATCTGTAACGACAGTGAAATATCGATATATGCACGTTTCTGGACGGATGTGGTTTTTTTTTTCATACAAATGTTAATTATCCGTACAGTTGGATAGCTGACGTCGCGACGTGTTTGCGTCTACGTTCTTCGGCAGGAGATACCTTGTCAAATTGTAGAATTAAACGCAACAAGTTTAGCGACAATTGCATGTGAGAGGAGATTTGAATAATTGCTATTTCTCACTCCAATTAAATTCAATATAATTCGTACATATACACGAAAGTATAATAATAAAATCATGTCTAGGTCAGAATATCGTGTACTGATGATCTGTAACGACAGTGAAATATCGATATATGCACGTTTCTGGACGGATGTGATTTTTTTCATACAAATGTTAATTATCCGTACAGTTGGATAGCTGACGTCGCGACGTGTTTGCGTCTACGTTCTTCGGCAGGAGATACCTTGTCAAATTGTAGAATTAAACGCAACAAGTTTTAGCGACAATTGCATGTGAGAGGAGATTTGAATAATTGCTATTTCTCACTCCAATTAAATTCAATATAATTCGTACATATACACGAAAGTATAATAATAAATAATGTCTAGGTCAGAATATCGTGTACTGATGATCTGTAACGACAGTGAAATATCGATATATGCACGTTTCTGGACGGATGTGGTTTTTTTCATACAAATGTTAAATCGTAATGGTGTCGTATACTTTGTTTGTTTTGCTTTATCATCTTCTGAAAACCAAGAAATAAATTTTGAGCCAGGTAACGTCAGATAAGTCATTGTTTTGTATATTGAAGGCAAATGGTTGTAATGTAAACTTTACAATTTAGTAATTTATATTTTTTTTTATATTTCCTTCGTTTCTTCTTAATTTTCGCATTAAAAGCGGTAAGATATAATCCTCTTGGGCATTTGGAAATTTAAAACTAGTTTCTTGTATTTACCTAACCTATCAGTTGTATTACGTTAAACGTCAAATTTTAAAACATAAAAAAAACGCTATTTTCAACATGGCGATACGAATACAATGGAATCAAGGTCCCCAAACGACGCTACATCGATAACAATAGAAAAATCAGCTGCTGTCCATTCTGGTTATTCTGTGGTATGACAGGCACTTGACAGATCACGAAAAACTCACATAAACGAATGACACATACACGTAAGGTATATTTGCCTGGGCGTGTATCACTTCCTAATACATTCCCCTTTCAAGATATTTTCGGAGTATGTTGTGGCTTATTATATAATAATAAAATTACATTAAATCTAAAACTGTGGCCGAAATAATAAATAAAAAATACCATTTGTCACCCTATGTGCGTATTTTAACAAGTCAGTTATTATTAGAGAACGGACACGCTTACCACCCAGTGCAGTACTGGCTAAAGGCTGTATTTCTAAAATATTTAATTTTATTTATATAATTGGAAAACGAACGGGTGGTGATCTATAAAATTACGAAATACATATGTATTTGTTGAAAAGTTGTATTTTTAAAGTTTTTAATTTTATTTCTATAATTGGAACATTTTTATTAGTTCATTTTGTCGTTCAAGTTGAATAAAGGAGTATTAATATTGACTAGCAATAATTTCTCAAGGTTTTTTTCTGTCTATTTTGGTCTCTTTGAATTAAGTACATCCTTATAAATAGAAAACGTCCTTTCTACATCGCACTGGTTATAGTTGCATACTGGAAATATTCTTTTATTTCTTCATATTTTGCCGTTAGATTTTGTGGAATTGTCTCCATACATAATTGCTGCAATGTAATTAAATCTGGATTTCTATTAAGAATTGCTTCAAACTTTTGCCGAAGGCCACATCCGAAGTCACTTGGAATACTTTTCAAATTCTTAACAGCCACATCTAATGTGATTAATCCGTCATTTAATTTGAGATTTCGATTTTCAAAATAAGTGATTAGTTTTGGCAATTTTCCAAAGTGTTCGTGAAGAAAGTACAACTGATTTTTTAAATTTGGGATTTGTGTGAGCTCCTTGCACTCACCAATACTTCTAGCATCCTCCTTTAGCAGTGTTACGAAATGTTTTAGACTATCGAAATTTTCAGCATAATAACTAGAAGCTTCCAGCCATGTTCCCCATCTAGTTATTACTGGAGTGGGAGGCAGTGACAGAGATGGAAATTTTTCCCTGAAAAGAGCTACTCTCAATGGTGCTTTTCTGAAAACTTTTTTAAAAGCTGATACAAGTCTATCAACTTCCGGAAAAGTGTCTCTGATATATTCACAGATTCTGTGGAGAGCATGTGCTACACAAGTAATATGCAGCATATTCGGATATGTTTTCTTCAATAGTCTGCCTGTTTTTACCATATACGCAGCACTATCACTGACAAATAAAAGTATTTTTTCTTTGTACGTGGCGTCCGAATGAAGCATTTTTTGCATATTCTCCTTGATGGTTTCAGCAACTGTTTCCGCATCAACTCTATTTATAACACTTGTTGCTATTACATATGAGTTATAGGGAATAGTTGGATGTAGTACACCAGCTACAACATTTACCACACCGCGTCCTAACATATCCACCGTTTCGTCGGCGCTTATCCATATGTATTGATTTAAAAGATGGCTTCTAATGCGTTCTACTGTTCTCGTATAGCACCTAGAAACATAATATTTGCGTAAAGTTGATTCATCAGGAACATTTCGACCAGTATATTTTTTCAGAAATATTTTTAAAGTGGGATTGCTAAGTTTATTTAATGGAATATTAGCCGCCATAAAAGTTTTACAGAGTTCAGATGTGTTTGCGATCCTAAGTGACGAATTTTTGACGATATTTTACGGATTTTGTAATAAATTTCGGAATCACTGACAATGGACATACAATCAGTATGACCATCAATCCAACTCGCCATTGTTTTACAATGCCGTTCTCTTAAACAATGCTCTAGATCTAAATAAATGAAAACTAAAAATGTATGCGTAAGTTATTGAAACTGAACGAAATTCAATGCACACTCTTACGTCGAAATAATTGGTAGAAATAGATTCAATCAAACGATATTAAACAGGATCTATCACAAAAATTACGATGTAATTAACAGTTAAAACTATGAAAACAAGAAACTTACTCACAGCACTTTATGTATTTATCTTACGAAATATAAACTAATAAATAAAATACATTATAAAAACCCCGCTTCTATCTACGCTCATGAAAACACTTTAAAAAACACTATATTCTCCGAATACAATAGCTGGCTTGTCCATTGTTATCGCGGCGAGACCAGGTGTCCGAGTAAGTCAAACAAATACTTCATTGAATTACGACGGGATGTACTGAGCGACGTTATACACAATTCCAATTGCCGATTGCGTTTTATGGAATTTGCGTCCGTTCTCTAGTTATTATCAGTGGGGAAAAAAGTGTTTTGATTAAGAGACACTTTATAATGCACGACTATTTCCTTACATCACTATATTAATAACATTGTGTAATATATGTGTACGAGTGAATTTGCTCGTAAAAATGTGCTGAATCATCATGAACTAAACAAAAAAAATACAGGAAGTATAAATATTTTATTACAAATTTAATTTTAAAATTGAAATAATATTAGTGAAAAATAATATGTAAGGAACATGTTCTATAAATAGTTAATATTAAAAAGAAAACTCAAAAATCCACCTGTAACTAAAAGTGAGATTAACATCTTCATATCCACGTACCTATACACACATGAACGTTGACAACAATTTTTTTCGAAAACATTGAAACAACAAACAAATACTTTCATGGTGTACATAGACTATTAATAAACTTTCTTTTTTCGTAAAAACTTTTCTGGATTGTGTACACAAATATAGCACATATAATAAACGATACATTCATATATTTTTCAGTAGTTAAGTTTTTATTTCTCCTAACACATATATAGCCACGTATAATTTAACTGTTACCATATTAAGCTTAAATATTATCTCCACTCTTTAAACACATGTTTATGCGGCATGTGCCCCCTGGAGACTAAATCTCACATTACATGGCTTTACTTTACACAAAAAACAATACATTTAGTGTCGATAATTTATATTTAGTCATTTCGTTTCCTGTTGTAGACAACGTGCCATAGTTGTTGAATAAAAATTATGCAACCAACAAAAAGCGCTGAAGCAATAAGGGTAAAGTGTGTTAAAAAACAGAATCTATTCTACTTTTAAAATGAACGAAATTTAAAGTGGTCTAGGATACAGTTTAGTATACAGGTTTTGCTTTATATTCCTTGCCAGCTAGTCAAATCATAATCTGCTCCCTATCCGGTTCTTCTCTCTATGTATGAATTTTAAAATGACTGTGTACCCTCTATATTATTATTATGTATTGAACTTGATTATATCATTTTTACGTCAAAGACATATTATTGTTAATGTAAACGGTGTTTGCTCGAATACAGCTGATGTTGGGGTGGGTGTGGCGCAGGGCTCCATTCTGGGGCCACTTCTCTTTATCCTTTTTATAAATGATATGAAAGACTTTATAAGTGCTGGACATCTTGTTAATTATGCTGATGATACGTCGATCGTCGTGGTTTCGGACGAATTAAAACTGTTGGAAACATATTGCAATGGATTTTTCCTTGGACAAGAAAGGAAAATGATTGAACGATATTGAACTTTTTGTGTAGTACATTTATTAAAATTATCTATTTCATTTTGATGTTTATTTTATTTCAGACGGGGATCGTTATAAATATATTTAATTATAAGTGATGAATTTTATTATGTTTGAAATTTTGATCCATCCTCGTATATTTAGGTTGGTCAGATGATTAAAGTTGCCGCTTTCCCGGATATCGTATAAGTGTAAAATGTGTATTTTCTGTATATTTTTGATTTTATAGTTGGTGGCAATGTCCAAGCGGATATTGGAATTTCATTTTTGGTTAGAGATATCTAGACTTCGACAGTGACCGGGTTGTTAAAGAATAAGATATTCAATTTTATTCTTTGTGTTAATAAAATCGGGTTGTATTTTGTTTATGCATTATAGGTGCATGTTAATGTTAATTCGATTTTTGCGAGAGTTTTGTGATTATAATATGATCTTATAAGTAAGATATCTCTCACGTAGTTTTGTATTACCAGTGCATAGATCTATGTAAGTTTGATAAAATTATTTAATTTATATAATTGATACTGCGTTTATTATTATTATAATTATTATTATATTTCATGTATTTCTTGTAATAATTTTGATATTTGAAGTTAGTATATGGGTATTAGAGAAAATTGTCATGTTTTTTGTTAGTGGAGTTTTTCTTAAAGGATAATATTCTAGAACGTTTTGAATTCAAGGTTGGATTTCTTTTATTGTGGGTTGACCTTGTCGTGTTATTTTTGCGCACGACTAAAATTCAATTTTCGCGGGTTTTGAAAACTTTGTTGTTTTTGACATTTGATTGTAGGGGTTAAAGTAGAGGTCAAACTTGACAAATTTCACTAGTATTTCTTAGTTTTATTTTTGTTCGAGAGTCATAGGGGGTTTTTCTCTGTGTGCGAGTCATTATTCACAAAGAGTGTTTCCTCCAATTGCTACTGTTAATGTTGCTTTAGCACCCTATACATTCGGTAAAGGGATTTTTTTCTTTTTTTTTTTTATATATTAAAAATTATAAATTATCAAACAGTGACTTTTATTGACATTTATTGTTTTACTTCCAATATATAACCTGGACAAATTCTGCAAGGAACGATCCGTGAGATGGGAGTTCGTGGATTCTACTAGACTGAATAGCCGGCAACATAAGTTGTAGTGTGAATAAAAATTAATAAGCAATTTAAAAGCAAATTCCACTGCAATATGTAACTTCCGTCGTGGGGGCTCTCGAGGAATGGTGTTGTAAGAATCGTTTAATCTTAAATACGACTAAGACGGTGAGAGTGAACTTTTATAAACCAACGGAAGCAATAACTGCGAAATGTGACAAAAATGTTAAATTCCTGGGAATACATCTGGACTCGAATCTGAATTGGAATATTCAGGTTGACACTGTGATTGCTAAAGTTAATAGAGGTTACTACGCCATTCTGAAATTAAAGAGCTGTTTGGATAGGGAAGGACTGTTGGGCATGTATTATGCAATGGTTTACCCGCACCTGGCTTATAATATTGTAGTGTGGGGAAGGGCAAACGATTTTAATAGACTTTTCATTGTGCAGAAAAGAGTAATTCGATTAATTTGTGACATTAAGAATAGAAATACATGCAAGAATGTTTTTCGGGAACATGGTATCCTCACATTGGCGAGTATATACCTATATAAGTGTGCTGTGTTTGCATATGAGAATAAGCATTTATTTCCGATTAATGCCCAAACTCATGACTATAATACGCGAAATGGAGAGTCCTTCCGGATACCCCTCCACAGAACGACAGCATATGAAAGATCTCCCTACTATGCCTGTGTTAGCATATTCAACCGTTTGGCGAGGACTATAAGGATTAGTACTACGACCAGGAATTTTAAATATAACTTAAAGTGTTTCCTTATTAATAGAGCTGAGGATGTTTGCGGTATAACCATGGTTATATCATGTAACCATAGTAATTTACTATGGTTCCTCAGCTCTACTTATTAATGAATGTTTTTATAGTGTTCAAGAGTACTATCATACGTAGGAATGTTTTCATGTAATTTTAATTTAATTTTAATTTTAACAGTGTAAGGTACATATTTTGGTGGCGAAACCTATTTCATAATGCTGTAATCTTCAGGTTAATAAAGATTATTATTATTATTAAACAATATTTCTCGGCACAATGTTTTTAGTATTTAATGTTAATTTTTCGCTTGTTTTGTCCTTAAAATTTTGCTACATCTAGGCTATTACATCGTTTCAAACATCATTCTATTACTACGGGGGAGTGACATTTCAATGAAGTACTTAATTTAGGGTCCAAAACACATTTTATTTTCAATAATATAAAATATTATTAAAAATACACAATACAAGTTCAATATTAATATTTTTGTGAATGTATCCTTCTCCAAAGACGCAGATACATATTTAATCTTTCTACAGATTCCTCAATACGCCTCTGTTGGGGAAGGATACCTTCACAAAAAGAACGACTCACTATCTCACAGATAGTATTAAGACCGAGCGTAGAAATACATACAGCGCTGCATATTAGCAAACGACCGAGGCACTCGCTCTGCCCACATAACAAATGTAGAACTAACGAAGTGGTGAGGTTTTTACCCACTCATGTATGTTTCAAATTATTCTGTTACATTATGAATGCGGTTATCCAGTAAAGAGTCGTGAAGACACGAATGATACTGTTTCTAGAGATATGGCAGTGCCATCTTTGGAAACACACTTTTAATAAATATACATTTGTATTATACAAACCCACTAATGTATGTTTCAAATTATTCTGTTACATATTTCATTTTTCAACATAAATCTTATCGAATTCTATATCTTTAACCCAGTGATTTAGTTTACTTAAACGAAAACTTATCCAGCTGACAGATTTGGCCGAAATTATCACAGTTGGCTTATAAAATATAGCTGAATTCATCATGGCTACTGAAGAATCACGCTCCCTTAAAATCGCCCAAGTAATCTCACGAAATGTTAACCGAATATTTCATGAATGTGTGCCCAACAATAATGCTTAACCCTGCCTATCAGGGTAGGAGTAATATTTGATTGTTTATGATTTGTATTAAATATTTGTTTCGTCATGAAACGAAATTTGCTATATTATATAGATGTTAGATATTTTTTTTTAGATTGTTAGATATAAGTAAATTTAGCTTAAAAGAATTAAACTATAACATTTTCAATTTTATAAATATACAACGTGCATTTTCAAGTATAACATGCTTTTATTAGCATATTAAAATTGTAAAATTTATTTAGATAAAAGATTTTTTATTACTTTATACATTAGACTACTAGTTTTATTACCTAGGGTCATAGTAAGCAAAGGGTTTAATCTGTATATTAATTTTTCAGATTCCTTAGAATTATAACACTAATACTTAATTAGTAATTATATTTTATTATTTATTCTTTAAGATTAGATTTTTAGGATCCCATCGTAAACCTTGGGTATGGTTGCGGTAGTGGTATATTTTTATCCTCTTGTAAGACCGTACAGCACAGTATCAATCAAAGTCTCATACCAGCAACAAGAGATTCAAGAATATCAACTCAATAGTGCAAGACACACAGTCTTAACGCAGCAGTCTTTTCTTAACATACATATCAAACAGTATCATATTAACAACAAGAGACATACAGTCTCATATAACAATAAAGAATTTAAAGTTTCAATTTTACGTTAAGTACTACATTTGTGAGATTTATCTTAATATCTCAAGTGTTTTTTGTTAAATAAATAAAATACTCAGAAAACACACGCGAATTTCAATATAACTGCCACCAACCAAAATAAATTACCAGCTTACACGGAAATTACGCCCCGTAAGTGGTGGGTAAAGACACAAAATTTATACATGATAATTAACGACCCGAATACAACCCCAACATTTGGTCCTTCGAAAGCAAATATACAATATTCTTAAATTAATCCAGCGTTCTGGTATGGTCTAAACGGGTATTCATTCAACTGTTTCTTAGGTCGAATAATTTTTATTTTTTTTTAATTAAAAAATAATTTTTTATCATCACTATTCTGCACTTACACAAACCAAGCCTGCAAGATCTACAAGTAATTTTCTTGTATTAACACGTCTCAGCTTGTTACTAGTGGCATGTGTTGTCAAACTATTTGAAGTAAACGAATCTGCATGTTCGTACAAGTTGGAACCTGTATTATTACAGGATGTATAAATACCGTGCAGCAGACCGTGCATTCAATTCAATCGCAAGCTGCATTTAGTGAAGTTATAGTACGAAAGCGATAATAACCATCGAAGAAGTATGTAGAAAGTGTAAAGTTTGGGGATCTGATGCTAAAACACAACTTTTCCTAGAAGTTCGGATCTCCAAACTTTACACTTTGTACACACTTTTGGGGCCTTTGAATCTTTTAAACAAAATTACTAACAATATTTTGACTTTCCTGCATTACATTCTGAACTAACAGTGATTTACAACACCTCAGAAGGGTTAAATAAAACGAGTGTTAGAGACTTATGGAAATCTCTTAAAGACTGCGGACTAGATCGTGTTTGCCCTGAAATTTTTAAACTATGTGAATTAACACTCACTATTCCTGCCACAAGTGCGTCTGCAGAACGTTCCTTTTCTGCACTTAAACGAATAAAAAATTTAGTTAGGAATTCTACAGTACGAGAAAGACTCTCTGCTTTGGGACTAAACTCAATTGAAAAGGAATTAGTGCAAGAATATTGTGGCCAAAAATGTTTTCCTGATGACGTCATAGATGAGTTTGCAAAAAAAAATAGACGTATGGCACTTCATTTTAAGTAAGGTAGGATTCTATTGCAGCTTGTTGATCTTTTTTGCGCCTCCACCAAAAATTTTTTTTGCTTAGGCGCTATTTGACTCTATAGCTTTCCCTTTAGTGAGGTTCAAACACGCCACTGGACCTCATTAATGATACAGCTACATCTTACTACAAATATGCACCTGCAATATGTGCATAACTAGTAGCAGTACTGAATATGTCCTTTGCAATAGTGGACAAAGCGTCGGCCAAGAAGGAAGCAGTACCAAGAACGCGGAATTCCAGAAGCAATCATGATCAATGACCGCTTACAAGCCACGTATTTACGTAAGTTCAATTCTCCGAAATTTCAACTGTGTGTTGAGATATAGAGGCGAAAATCATTATTGTAGAACCAACAGTTATCTACAAAAAGCTATCGTCAGCAAAAGTAGGTTATTATAGATAGAAAATAAGGTAACGTAACAAACTTTCCTTATTAGAGACGGCCATGCTTTTTGATAATGGTTGGTGACAGTGCACGTAATCTGTCACAAACCGTCTCTAATTAGGAAAGTTTTGAGTAGGCACATTAGTTGTTCTTTTGTATTCTTTTAGTATTCTTTGCTTTGTTCTTCAGAAGTACACTGTCACAAAATGGCCCGAATATTATTCTCAAGTTCTACAAAAAGTGGCAAGCTCTATTTAAACGTCAGTATTGACACTTTGATTGGAAAAGTAATTATCTTTTTCGAACACACTCTCCTGTTAATTATCCACAAGTACAATATTAAAGCGAATTTACGATTTCGTGATGGAATTCATTCTTAAATACTATTCAAGGATTTTGCCAATCATGTAACTGCGCTAATGACATCATAACACTACCCACCCACATCGATTGAAATACTCAGAATATAAAACAAATCTTTTAAAGTTCACGCCGTTGAATTGATTGGAAAACCGGATTTCCGACATACATATTTACGAAATAGACTTATTTTTATTAAGTCGAATATTTGCCTATAAAACTTTTAAAAGATCTTTCTTTTCGAATACAAATTATGTGAATTAGAAATTAAAATACAGGCTGGCGCAAAAGTACCGTTATAGTTTGAATGTTTAATAACTTTTTTATTTAATGGTTAATTATTATTATTATTATTTTGTTATAAAGTATATTAATGGGGAATATTTTTGGATTTAGTATGAAAAATTATATCCCGCAAGTGGTGGCCATTTTCGGCTTCGCACATTCGTGCTCTATCCAGTACATTTTGCATAACTTTTCGTAAAATTTCCGGTGTTATGGCTTGAACTTCATTGCGAATGTTTTGTTTTAGCTGTGGTATGGTCGCTGGCTTATTTACGTATACCCTTTCTTTCAAATAACCCCAAAGAAAACAGTCTGGCGCTGTTAAATCCGGTGAACGTGGGGGCCAATTGAAATCGCTTCTGCGCGAAATAATGCGTTCGCCAAAGAGGTCCCGTAACATAGCCATTGTATCCCTTGCAGTGTGGGCTGTGGCTCCATCTTGTTGGAACCGCAACTGTGGATGGTTTTCTACAGCTGGCCTCAAAAAATTGTCCAGCATCGTTCGATATTCAGCACCATTAACCGTAACTGAGGCGCCATGTGCATTTTCAAAGAAATATGGACCAATGATCCTTTCGGACGATACACCGCACCAAACAGTTCACTTAACTGGGTGTAATTGTTGCTGATGAACTGTTCTCGGATTTTCCGTAGCCCATATCCTGGAATGTTGCTTGTTTATGAAACCATTCAAATGGAAATGGGCTTCATCGTTCATTATCAAATTGTTAATGAAATCGCGATTTTCTTCTGCTTTTTGTCGGAATGAAATGGCATAATCTAGCCGTTGTTGGTAGTCTAACGGCTTCAATTCTTGCACAAGCTGAACCCTATACGGGAACATGTGCAATGCGGCCATAATCCTCTGAACGGACCTCCGCGATAGCCCCAGTTGTGCCGAACATCTTCTTGTTGATGTTTCTGGACTGTCCTGTACACTATCCACAACACGTTGGATATTTTCTTCCGTGTGGACCGTACGTGGTCTTCCGGTACATGGAAGGTGTCTTACTGTACCATGTTGTCGAAAATTTTCAACCAGGCGGTTTATTGTTGGTGCTGAAGGTCCAGTACGCACATTAAAAAAATCACGATAAGCACGCTGCGTCAATACAATTGACCGATGATTTTCAAAATAAAATTCAACAAGTTTTGATCGCTGTTCTGTTGTGTATCGGTCCATTTCTAATTCCCCAACTTTTCTTCACAAAATTCTGAAATAAAAATAAAAAATATAAATTTATTAAAAAAATTATTAAACATTCAAACCATAACGGTAGTTTTGCGCTACCCGGTATATACAATTTCTAATCAAAGAAATTATATTTTCATTTGAACAGAAGGGAATACATAATGTAATTACGTAATTTGCTCCAGACAAAAGTAGACTACGGTCAAACTTCGATATAACGAAGTCGCTAAATCCTATGAAAAAGTTTGTTATAAGGAAATTTCGTTAAATAGAAAAAAGGTTTTGCATTGCAGTACTTATTTAATTTTTTCAACATAATATAATACAAATATATATAATGGTATTTACATCTTATAACTACATTCTGCTATGAATAGTGCGTTAGAATGAAGATGAGCCACTATTCACCACAACACTGTCCAACTTTAGTGCTCAATCGGTTAACCGCTTTAATGAGACAGCTTTCCTCTCCGGATTTCCAATGGGAAAACGTGGTACTTCTCTTCTACAAAATTTTACAGGCGCCAGTACAAAAGTTCAAACAAAGGTAAAGGAAAGTCACAATAAAATGAAATGAAATTTATTACAAAAAAAAAATAAAAAAAAATCTTAATAAAGTATTAAGATATATATTGCAACAATAAACAATATTTTTAAGGCAAAAATATTATATGCAAGTGACTAGAGCATATAATAAAAAATTCTTATTGACTCCGATCAAAATTAAGAACCAATAAATTATAAAGATACTTTTTTCTTTCACCCCTGATAAATAAACTCTAAAAGTAAACAGATAAACCTGTCAGACCGAAATCTCTAACACATGCGCGATACCACATGTACAAAACACCAACCTTGAAATCTAAAACGTTCTAGAATTTAACGTTACAAAAAATTTACTTGAAACGAGAAACTATCTTTATCATTTATATTTTTATTAATATTAAAATATATAGAAATTCATACAATCAATAATACAATAATAAATGCATTCAGTAAAGAAATAATATGATATAAAATAAAATAAACTTACGTAGTTTTATTTTTTTCTTAAATATGCGAGACACGATTTGTTATTCGAGTAAGAGAGTCATTTTTTGAAGATAAAACTTTTTATCTTTTGTTTCAAGTAATTTCGGTTTTTGTTTTTGAATTAATAGTCTTTGTGATTGCTGAAGTCATTACCGAATTTATACGAGTTTGTATACCTCGTAATTTTGATTTTCATCTCTTACTTAACGTGTCTCGCATATTAAGAAAAAAATGAAACTAAGCGCCTGTAAAATTTTGTAGAAGAGAAGTACCACATTTTCCCATTGGAAATCCGGAGAGGAAAGCTGTCTCATTAAAGAGGTTAACCGATTGAGCACTAAAGTTGGACAGTGTTGTGGTGAATAGTGGCTCATCTTCATTCTAACCCACTATTCATAGCAATACGTACATTAATTAGTCAAAAATTCGGCAATTTTACTTTGACCAGAACGGTTAAAAAATTTATCTCTCTCATAATAGATCTCGCACTTGTTCAAGGCATTAAAAATATTTTCAGGAACATTTTCTAAATATTATAGGCCATGACGAATTGTTTGAAAGGCTTTAACCACGTCTTGGTTCATAGGTTTTCGTACAGGTTCATCCGAATCGTCTTCTTCGTCATCATCGTTTGATGCTATTTCACTTCTCTTGTTACTTGCTACAATCTTCAGGATGTCATCATCACTTGGATATTCAGTTATAACAATAACTTCATCAACGCCAAGGTAATCCTCTATTGTAATATTGCTATCAATATTACACATTTTAGACATTTCTAGTGCTCTCCAATAATTTCTTACGTCGGAAAGCGGATATTCATCTTCTGGATCCCAATTTACTGCAACTTCAGAGAAGCCTGCTTTTGAGAAGCAATTCTGAATAGTAGATTCACTAACTTCATGGGTTCCCACTTTTTACAATTCAGAAATGCATTATCGCAGGTTAATTATCTACTTAATAACTGTGGTGTTGTCTTTTTCAATTGCACTTATCATTTTTACTAGAATTCTTTTGCGATAATGAAATCTGACATTCTTTATTATTTCCTGGTCCATTGGCTGAAGTTTAGACGTCATGTTTGGGGGGAAATAGATGACCTCTATGCTTTTCAATATGTTTAAAATTACAGAAGGGTGCGCAGGATAGTTGTCAACAATTAAAGCTGTCTTTCTGTGTTGCATACTCATCTGTTGATCTATTTTTTGTAGCCGGTTTTCAAAAATCTCGCTTGTCATCCAGGCTTTCTTATTGAAATGGTAATATATTTCTAACGACTTTGTACCTTTGAAACACCTTGAATTTTTGGTTTTTCAAATAACCAAGGGTTTCAATTTCTCGCTTCCTGTCATATTTGCTCCAATAATTATAGTAATTTTCTCTTTGCTTTGTTTTCCACCGAAACATTTATCATTTTTAAAGGTGAGGGTTCTATTTGGTATACATTTGAAAAGAAAGACCGGTTTCGTCGGCATTAAAAATGTTTCTAGCTTCGTACTGGTTTAATATTCGTTTCAATGTTTTATTCCTCCAATCATTGCAATCTGCTTCATTAACATCCGCGCTTTCTCCACTAATAACTTCTTCGACAATACCGTGCCTTTTTTGAATTTATCGAGCCAACCGTTGCTTGCTTGAAAGATTAGATATCCAAGGGATTGAGCGACTTTCAAAGCTTATTGCTGAACTAGAGAACCTGATAGTGGAACATTCTTTTTACGAACGACATGTACCCATTTTAAAACTGCTTGTTCAACGTCTTCAAAAAGACACATTTGAACCCGTTTTCTCTCACGTCCTGCATTATCACTAGATTTTAAAAGTGAATCTCGATTTTTAATTATTGTCGATAAACTACTGGGAGGTATACCGAATTTTTCTTAGAACCTTTATCCATGCTTTATAACACTTTAAATTTGTCGCTTATATTCAAACATTTTCTTTTCGACATTTTCGCAGTCGTTAAACAACCCATGTATTTAAAATGCAACGAACTGCTGAAGTACACGAACTAAATTGTGCTATTCACGTTGTGTTTAGTTTGACTGACCATTTCTTACAAGACTTTCATTATTAAAAAATTCCCCTGAAAATTCGCTATACAAGTGTCCCGTATCGTTATGTTCAAATTTTAGGAGTGTAAAGCAGACTTCATTTCAAGTAACAAAATCGCAAAACTTGTATATCCATTTTTATTTGTTTCGAAGTTACAGATCTACGAATGTAATTGTCGGATCATGAAAAAAATGTCATCCGAAAGTCAATAAAAACTGATTTTATTTAAAAAAGTTCAATTAATAATATTTTCGAAATCTCCACATCCTTGTTGAATGCAGGCTTGCGCCCGTAAGCCAACAGAAGAAGTACTTATCCGAATTTCATACTTGTTTTGTCGGATTTGCTCGGCAGCCAGGTGAATAAGAACCAACAACTCTTCTCTTGTGTTCGAAACTTGCGCGTAGACTAAATCTTTCATGTACCTCCATAAATAAAAGTCAAGGGATTAAGATCGGGTGATCTGGGTGGCCATGCAACAGGACCACGTCGACCAATCCATCTTGGATAATTGACGTTAACCAAATTTCGGACAGCAATTCCGAAATGTGGTGGTGCCCCATCCGTGTGAAACCACACGTCTCGTTGAACATTCAGTGGGACATCCTCTAAAAGACCAGTCAGTTCGTCAATAAGAAATTGAAGGTAATTGTCTGCATTTAACCTCCACCCAAACGTTAATAGAAAATTAATGTTGGAATTTAGACGGGCGTATAGCTTTGGGATATTCTGATGACCACCTGTGCAGGTTTCTCAGATTTGTAACACAATTTCTCGTGAAAGTATATTCATCTGTCCAGGGTACTGTTCTGCAGAAATTAAAATGATGCCGTGACTGTCTTAATATCCAGGTAGAATAAACTAGACGAGCACAGTGGTATGCCTCAAGCAATCCGTGTGCGCTGCGATAGTGATCCTCACGTTTTAAAATTCGCCTAACTGTCGTTTGTGGCACTCCTAGTTGTCTAGCGATTCGACGTACACTGAGAGTTAGATCCCTTGTAACAATAGCTACTGCTTCTTCCTCTAAGTCTGCTGGCAAATTTCCTCCTCGGTCGAAAAGATAATCAAGCAGTCCGCATTCCCAAAATTGTCTGTGTACTTTCAGAAACGTTCTGTAATGAGGAATGCGCCTATCGCGAAACCGATGTCGGTATTCAATAACTGCTTGACGTGCACTGCCGTTACAGTAGCCATACACAAAATGCATGTCCGCATACTCTTGAGAAGAAAATCGGTAAGGCATTTTGAATAAAGAAAACGTGTCCACTCAGTAATAAGGTAATCCTTTATTAAAAAATGCAACGTTAACAGTCATTTGAACATTTGTTTATTGTATGATATTCATGGTTCAGCACTTACGAAATAAGTAAGAACCTTCTTTATCATAAATCAATTTTCAGTACTCTTTTTTGTAGATCTCCAAGAAATTACTGAATGCGCTACGCCACGTGTTTATTTATTTTAGGATAACATTTTATTATGCGACGTTAACAATCACAGGTCTGTTATTGAATCCGTATAAGTTTTTTTTAAATAAAATCAGTTTGTATTGACTTTAGGATTACATTTTTTTTCATGATCTGACAATCACATTCATAGATCTGTAACGTTGAAACAAATAAAAATGAATATACAATTTTTGCGTTTTTGCTACTTGAAATGAAGTCTACTTTACACTCCTAAAATTTGAACATAACGATACGGGATACCTTCTATGGAACTCCGAGGGTTTGTTATTGTGAGGTAATTTTGAACGCAATTTCAATTCAAGTGCAACGTTTGCGGAAAAAAATCGTTAAATAGGGAATTTCGCTATTTGTAAGTTCGTAATATAGAAGTTCCACTGTATTATCAAAATATTTACATTTTATCTTTTATAGAATTATTGATCAATAGCAAATAATAATAAATTAAATGAAACAATTAATTAGCTAAGTAATTTAAAATTTTAACCCAAGCCTAATAAACATATACGAATGTATTAATTAATTTTATTATACCTGATAACTATTGTAAAGCGTTATTAAAAAAAATAATGATGCTATAATGTGCTGTAATTTCCTGAAGTTTTTGTAATATTCTCATGGAGGCGGTGTCAAAAACTGGTTGATAATGTCTACTGGTGTCGAATAGTAAAACATGTTTAAAGTTTATTGAATGGAGTTCTTTTATAGTATCTAGTAAAAAAAGATACAAGGTCAGCATGTACCATTCACAAAAAGAGACAAGTAAAATCTTACAATTTACATATTTTCTTCATAAAAAGTGTATTAGTCGATAAATTTAAACATTGTACAGTGTGACAACACAATGAAAAATTTATGTCTTGTGACTAAAAATGAAAATCAGGAAAAATGTCAATTCTGTAATTGCAGTGAAAAAAAACTATTTTAATTGAATTGATTCGGCTTTTACTTGAACAAGATCCGTAATTTAAAATAGAAATAAAACTAATAATTAAAATCTCCACTTTATTAATACGTAATCGTAAAACGATAATTGTTTCGCCAACACAGTGGCTTCATCAGGAACTTACAGCTTAAGAGCACATTAGAAACTAAATTAAAAATATAAAATGAACAAGGTTAGTATTATTTTACAACGTTTTTCAAAATCTAAGAATTTACACCAGGGGTGCACAGACTTATAGGGAACAGGGGCCACTCGGGAAAATTATAAGCCAAGGACCGGCCACTACAAAGAATACTTATTAACACAAATATTTCTATTTTTAAATAGTATGAATTACTATAAATGATAAAAATTAAAGAACATTCAAAAATGTTTGTTGTAATTATGTAATCGTAATGTAATCTAATCATTACAATGTAATATTTCATGTTTTATTATTTTGATGCATGACATTGCATTGACCTAACAATTTGATTTATGTTTGGCTCCACATTACTTGTCGCCACACGTAAAATTGCTTCCAGATTTTCATTTGCCAGACGGTTACGATTTTTTGTTTTGTGAAGTTTCATCACTGAAAACGTTTGCTCAGAAATATACGTCGATCCAAATAAGCTTGCGCATTTCAATGCATTTATTCGCAACTCTTTATAAGCGGTTTTGTCAACGCAACGATAAAAGATGAGTAAATTACCTTCATTAAATTTGCTTCGTAAATTATCATCATTTTGCATGTCTATCAATTCCAGCTGTATTGATTCCGGTGCATTTTCGTGTGAAATGTTGAAAGGATTGCTGCCCACCTGCTATTATGGCCCACCTGCTCAGCTCTAACTGTTATACTATAGGGCGTGTTGTACTTAACGATGTTATAGACTATTTATATGGCCCATTGTAATTTCATCGTCCGAACGATTCTCTCACCGTTCTTCATCATGGATATTCATCCTTTTCTAAGATACAACACCATCTTCTAATCTTTCCGTCACTCATAACATTTTCACCAAAAACAGAACAAAGTTCACGATGAATCTCAACAGCCTTCATGTTCTTTGCACACAGATCTCGGATAATAGCACGCAATTCACAATCGACGGGATCTTAATTACAGCAACAATTTTAAACGAGCAAAATAGCACCAAAAAATCTCACTAGCACTGCCTGACTCACACGGAACCAGACTATACCGCAGCGCTGCTATTGCGCCTATATCCCCAGTCTTCTCCCCACCAGGTGGAAACGCAACTTACTTTACGAATCGCCCTTGTTGATAAATTTAAAAAAGCATAATGGAAAATTGCATGAAAATTTAAGCTGCATAGTTCGGGCAGATTAAATTGGCGCCTCGTAAAAACAAGAAATTGTCTCTTTAATTACTTATTTCACTTTTACATTATCGAATCTTTAACAAATTTAGTTTTAGAACCAGGCCTGTCAGCATAAATTTGCAGACTGTTGCCAGGTTATATCATTTATAGTCACCCGTTATTATGGGTACTTCTTTTAATTACCCAATTAGTTGCAATATTTGCAAGAAACTACTGCAATTCTTTCCTTATGTAAGGATGTGTGTAATTATAATAGGCTTTAAACGTAAAAGATTAGTTTTAGAAATATTATGAAGTTATAAGCCACCATAAAAATTTCACTGAGTGTATATACGTTAACACCAATATATACATTCTTTCTTAATTGGCTGAATTAACCAGTCGAAGTTTAATAAATGATTATAACACAAGCGTTTGGCTTTCGCTTCCGATGAATTTTATTTTCCCATAGTATTGCATACGTGCATACAGTGATGGGCAAATGTGTGGAACCATGTAAATATTCGTTAAATTAAAAAAGGTATATTGTAATAAAATTTTAGACACGGAATCTTTATATTGAAAATTTGAAAACATTCATGTGGTAAAGATCACGAGAAATATGTGTTGTCCAAACTGTTACGAATATTATTATTTAAACAGATATTATTTATTGATAAATCTATGAATTTCTTCGAGATAAATTCACAATAACTTTATAAACAGAAATAACGATAGGCAAAATATCCTACTCATAAATACAAATGATTTAAATTCCAAATTCAAAATTATGAAATTTCAAAAGTGCGTCATCATTTATCGACACCTGCATATATGCAAAAAAAGAACATCTGTGGTCACGTACAACACGGCAAAAACAATTGTGACCGCAGAAAAAATTACTATAAAATATATCGATATCGGAATATGCTACAAAATTTGGATTTTAATTTCCAAAATACGAAATAATAATTTGGCCTTAAATGCAAATAATAAAAATACTTTAATTCACAAGAACGAATTCTTTTAAGTTATATTATACAAGATATATTGAATTTTAAATTCGTTTTTGCTTACGAAGACGAAATGGAACGCCACGCAAAAACCAAGGTGGGGTTATATTTTCCTTAAACCTACGTAAATCGCAAACGGCAAATTGGCTGTTCCAAAAATTAGAATTCACCCTTTGACATTGTCCGTTTATGAACCATGAGTTAACTAAAAGTCAAACATGCGTGAATTAACTTCCATTAAGAAGATGTACACTCGTAACTTTGTTTAAACGACTTTACACTACCAAGATCTATCTGATAATCCTCGAATCTCACCTGCTTGCAAGCGGAAGGGCTGATGTAGTTACCAAAGTTAACCATAGACAGCGGAACAAGTATCTGAATGAACGTATTTAATATAAGATACCGGAACTCGTCAATTAATAAAGAAGGCTATTATCGATATTAAAAAGGGAAATTAAGGCGCAACAGGTCATTGGTAGTCTCTTTTACAATACTCAACATCAGTGGTATAAATTGTTAAGTATTACATACTGGAAATGGCAACAACGTAAAAACGCGCCGAATATTTTTGAGGCAGCTGGGTAGTGAATTATTTTCAGATCAATTAAAGCAACGAGCAGTAAAACAAACAGGAATTCCTTTAGATCTCAAGCGAAAATTACAAAATCTTTATCCTAATATCGCAGCAGCAGAAGAAGTCGTCCCTGTGACTAACAAATGAAAACGATGTGTGGGTTGCGTGGAAAATAAGAGACAACGGTACTCAAAATATTTCTGTAAGTCTTGCAAACAATTTTTGTGCTTAGAACACGCTAAAACTGTTTCAAAATAATATTCGAAACATACGATCCTATTATACAGGGTGTCCAGAAACTCTCCTGACAAACGAAGACCGGAGTTTCCTCAGATAATTTTAAGACAATTAAACCCAAATTCACCTAGTCCGAAAATGCTTCCTAAGGGAGCTAGAGTTCTTTGTAGATGGCGCCTTGTATTTTTTTTTTAAATTCCTCCAGAACGCTTCTATTTAGAAAAACAAAAACTGTTATGCTTATTTATCCTCCAGAGATGAATCGATTCCATCAATTGCGAATTTCTAGTACCGGTCATAGGCGTCCGTTTTGGGTAGGTCAACGGTTATTTTAAGGCATAACTTTTTTGTCTTTAACTTTTAAGCATTTGTGACACTAGATTATTAAATTTTCAGGTATTCCAGTACTAAAAGGTACTCTTACTATAAGTCGGTAGGATACACCGTTTTCTAGAAAAATCGATTTGTAAATTTTTCGTTTTTTCTTCATTAAAGTTCAATTTTTTATTTTTTGCAATAGTTAGCTCTGAACTGCCAACAGAAGTAAAACCTACGTTTTTCATTGTCAAATTGTTGTCAGTTCGCGAAGTTTATCTTTTCATTTTTTACTTTGTGTTATTCAAACACAACGATTTCAATTTAAAAAAAAATGGTTTTTACTAATGAGGAATACGCCGATATGCATTTAGTTTATGGCGAAATGAGGTGTAGCGCTCGAGCGGCGCAACGTAGATACGCTGAAAAATTTCCCAATCGTCAGCATCCCATTCACTCAACATTTACAGCTCTTCATCAACGATTAAGAGAAACAGGTTCAGTGGTCCCAAAAAATAATGAAACAGGGAGACATAATGATGCAACAGCAGAACATGAAGATGTTATTTTAATGGAAGTTGAGGAAAATCCAGAAATTAGCGTTCGAAGACTATCTGCCATGTACCCCACAATTTCAAAATCTTCCGTAGGAAATATCTTACACAAAGAAAATTTATATCCTTTTCATTTTACAAAGGTGCAAGCACTGCTAGAAGGAGATTTTCCTGCTCGCGTAGAATTCGCTAGATGGGTACAAAATCAGAAAAATCAAGATGAAGATTTCTTCAGAAAGATTTTGTTTGGTGACGAAGCTACATTCTCAAAAAATGGAATTTTTAATGTACATAATGCACATTATTATTCGTACGTTGGTGACAATCCCCACGTTGTTCAAGAATTTAAGCATCAGCATAGGTTTAGCATAAACGTCTGGATAGGAGTAGTTGACGATTATCTACTTGGACCTGTGGAATTACCTGCTCGTTTAAATGGTGCTGATTACTTACATTTCCTGCAAAATATTTTACCTGATTTGTTAGATGAGGTGCGTTTAAATATTCGGCAAAACTTATGGTTTCTACAGGACGGCTGTCCGGCCTACTTTAGCAGGAATGTACGAGACTTTCTAGATAATAATTACGAAGACCATTGGATTGGAAGAGGCGGTCCAGTTGCTTGGCCAGCAAGGTCGCCGGATTTGAATCCTTGCGATTATTGTGTTTGGGGATACATAAAAGCATTTGTTTATTCCGTTCCGATACAAAATCGCGCACAACTCTGGCTAAGGATACAAGATGCTTGCAACGAATTTAGAAATAACTTTGGAATTTTTGCAAGAATTCGGCGTTCTCTAAGCAAAAGGGTAAACTTATGCATAGAGACTAATGGTCATCACATCGAGCAACTTTTGTAACAATCTACCTTTGATACTTGTTATTTTTTTGTTAGTTTCGTTCCATTGTAATAAATAATTTGTTTTTAATTTATTAAATTAATTTTCATCCATGCCTTGATAGTCCAAGCCAACTTCGTCGCTAAAAATAAGTAGGTACATAATAAATTGAACTTTAATGAAGAAAAAAAATTACAAATCGATTTTTCTAGAAAACGGTGTATCCTACCGACTTATAGTAAGAGTACCTTTTAGTACTGGAATACCTGAAAATTTAATAATCTAGTGTCACAAATGCTTAAAAGTTAAAGACAAAAAAGTTATGCCTTAAAATAACCGTTGACCTAGCCAAAACGGACGCCTATGACCGGTACTAGAAATTCGCAATTGATGGAATCGATTCATCTCTGGAGGATAAATAAGCATACCAGTTTTTGTTTTTCTAAATAGAAGCGTTCTGGAGGAATTTAAAAATAAATAAATACAAGGCGCCATCTTCAAAGAACTCTAGCTCCCTTAGGAAGCATTTTCAGACTAGGTGAATTTGGGTTTAATTGTCTTAAAATTATCTGAGGAATCTCCGGTCTTCGTTTGTCAGGAGAGTTTCTGGACACCTGTACAGACTAGAATTAGTTTTAGGTTACATGGATATTTTTTATCATTCTTTTATATGCATTTCGATATTTACGTTGTTTTATTTTTTATAAGTATTTTATTTTCATTTCGTTTGTTTCATCTTCTTTTAAATACTCTTGTTATCAAGGCGTAATAAACATATTGTTTTTTTTTTTAATAAAGTTCGATTGCCAACACAAGAAACCTGCATTTTATTATTTCAATCTATACTAGAATCGCTCAACACGTGCAGTAGCAACAGCGCACGAGAAATGCGTCACTTGAACGTCATACGTAAAAGAACGTTTACTATTGGTTCGTTTGCGTGGACGCTTACAATAGGATAAATGGAGTTGTCAGTTTTGACAGTTTCGATTTTGTATTCCTATTATTTTATCCTTTCTCAGTTTAGTTGCTTAATATCCAACAAAAAGTCTTTTTAGGTTTTTTTTTACTGTACATTGTTTTTGTGACAAACGTAAGTAAGCGCATGAAATACATCAGAAGATGATTCTCAAATATCTATTTGATAGGTTATAAATTCAACCCTACGTGTAATCCTTTGTGGTATCAGTCTGCCCCTTTGTGTAGCATTATGGAGAATGCACCTCTCAAGAAGAGGCCCGTCAAACTTTTTACAGTAGAAGACAAGGAGACGGTTTTGAATATATTCAAAACCTTAACCCTTTCGTGACGGGACTGTTTTTCACTGTCGTGCTCTCAAAACGGGGTTCTCTACGCTCTGCGCAAGAGCACGGTTCCCGATGCGAAGGTTACTTTAGATAGCGCGCATTCTCGCGGTTCCCGATTGGAATTGCTGTTTTTAGTAAACAATTTTCTTCTATACCGGGTGTTTCAAATTCGACTCTCACCATTGGGATCTCGGTAACGGTAAGAGATACAGGGTGGCTTAAATTAGGGCAAATTTGCGTATCGGCGAGTCCAATAATGTTACGTTTAAAAATTAAAGTTATCTTGGCTACTTCCGGAAATATGGCGGAAAAACTGAATATTCCGGTTTTCGTTTTTATTTTTGTACGAATTTATTTCAAGAGTTAGCCAAAATCTATAAATAGATCCTCATTGGAACTTTTAGGGCTTCATCTTTTGGCCAGGTCAAAAATCCCTTACGACGTTTCGTTTTTCTCAAACCATCATCAACTTTATTTTTTCTTATAGGCGCCATATTGGGTTTTTGCAGTTATGAATGGCCCGTTTTATTACTTTTTTAATGATGTATCACAAGTTACGCTTGTATTTCCTCAAATCCAAAATATTGAAGAAAAACTTTTATACCAAAGTAAGCTTTGATTTTTTTCAATCTGTCACATGTAAACGACATTATGATACATTGTGAATCTCTGTGTAGTTCAAAATGGAGTTTACCAATGAAGAAAAACGAGATATGGTGAAAATTTATTACAAAAACGATAGAAACGGTGTCAAGACATACATTGCCGATGTATTTGAACATGTATCCCGAAAGACGACAACCTCATCGAACTTTGTTTAAATTATTGGATAGAAATCTCGCTGAGTTTGGTTCGTTTGAAAAATCAAGACAAAAATATGGAGACAGAATGGATGAGGAAACTAAGGACAATTTAGTCAATGAGGTAAAATTGACGTTAAATTATCGTATACTTTTCAATAAAAGTAGATATTTTGCAGATAAATATGAACCCGGGCAAATCCACACGCCAAGCTTCCTCCGATGTAGATGCTTCTTCTCATACGAGTGCTTGGAGACACCTAAAAAAAAGTGGTTTCAAATGCTACAAAATTCACATATCACAAAAATTACATCCAGGTGATTCCGAAACGCGATTACAATTTTGTGGTTGGGTACAAAGGAGACCCGATTTTCCAGCTTTCCTAGAAAATGTGGTTTGGACAGATGAAAGCACTTTTACGAATTGTGGAATATTCAGTCGGAACAATGAGCACATCTGGAGCGTAAACAACCCTAGACAATTTCGAGAAATTCGGCCGCAAGTTCGATTCAGTCTTAACGTGTGGGCAGGTATTTATAAATACAAAATTTTGGGTCCTCATTTCTTTAACGGCACTCTGAATGGAGAAACTTATCATCAGTTTTTGGCGACAACTCTCGAAGACTATTTAGATAACTTACCTTTGATCCACTACAACAGCATCTGGTTTCAACACGATGGTGCTCCACCTCACAACTCAAGACTGGTATCTGATTATCTTACCGAAAGGTTTGGTGACAGATGGATCGGGAATAATGGACCAGTAAGATGGCCAGCCAGGTCTCCAGATCTTAGTGTCCTCGACACATTTTTATGGGGTACACTTAAAAATAGAATTTACGGGCGGGGTGAGTACCAAAATATCGAGGAGCTCCGAATCAACATCATTAGGGAGTTTGGTAGATTACGGAGACGGGAAATACATCGCGCAATGCACAACATAGAGAGAAGAGTAGAGTTCTGCTTGGAGAATCACGGAGGACATTTTGAGAATCTGTTGTAATTATTATTTTATTTAGTCATTATTATTATGGTTAGTTTTTTCAATGTATTTTGAGGTCTCTCCTCTCATCTATCTACTTTTATTGAAAATTATACGATAATTTAACGTTAATTTTATCTCATTGACTAAATTGTCCTTAGTTTCCTCATCCATTTTGTCTCCATATTTTTATATGTTCAAATACATTGCCGATGTCTCCATTTTTAACGACACAGAGATTCACAATGTATCAAAATGTCATTTGCATGTGGCAAATTGAAAAAAATCAAAGCTTACTTTAGTATAAAAGTTTTTCTTCAATATTTTGGATTTGGGGAAATACAAGCGTAACTTGTGATACATCATTAAAAAACTAATCAAACGGGCTATTCATAACTGCAAAAATCCAATATAGCGCCTATAAGAAAAAATAAAGTTGATGATGGTTTGAGAAAAACGAAACGTCGTAAGGGATTTTTGACCTGGCCAAAAGATGAAGCCCAAAAAGTTCCAATGAGGATCTATTTATAGATTTTGGCTAACTTTTTAAATAAAGTGGTACAAAAATAAAAACGAAAACCGGAATATTCAGTTTTTCCGCCATATTTCCGGAAGTAGCCAAGATATCTTTAATTTTTAAACGTAAAATTATTGGACTCGCCGATACGCAAATTTGCTCTAATTTAAGCCAGCCTGTATCTCTTACCGTTACCGAGATCCCAATGGTGAGAGTCGAATTTGAAACACCCGGTATAACAATAAATTAAACGCATTTGTATTGTTAATGGAACAATAATAACAACTATAACACGACTCTACAAAAAAAAATTCGTTCTTTGTCCTAAAGTTTATTTTATGATTTTTCGGTTAATTATGCATGTCATATATTTTTTTTCGTCTAATTACGACCTAAAATATCGAAATTTTATGCTCTAAAGTCAAAGTCAAATTTTGTGTTGACCCGTGTTATGCATTTGCTTAAGTGCATATGCGGATATGCACTTTGTGTATGGCTACTGTAACGGCAGTGCACGTCAAACAGTTATTAAATACCGACATCGGTTTCCCGATAGGCGCCTTTCTCATTACAGAACGTTTCTGGAAGTACACAGACAATTTCGGGAATGCGGACTGCGTGATTATCTTTTCGACCGAGGAGTAAATTTTCCAGCAGACTTAGAGGAAGAAGCAGTAGCTATTGTTAAAAGGGACTTAACGCTGAGTGTACGTCGAATCGCTAGACAACTAGGAGTGCCACGAACGACAGTTTGGCGAATTTTAAAACGTGAGGGTTTATATCCATATCACAATAGCAGCGGACACGGTTTGCTTGAGGCAGACCACTATGCTCGTCTAGTTTTTTCTACCTGAATATTAAGACAGTCACGGCTTCATTTTAATTTCTGCAGAACAGTCCTCTGGACCGATGAATCTACGTTCACGAGAAGTGGTGTTACAAATCTGAGAAACCTGCACAGGTTGTCATCAGAAAATCCCAAAGCTATACGCCCTTCTAAATTTCAACATGACTTTTCTATTAACATTTGGGCGGCCCTAATCGATGACTTGTTGATTGGTCCTGTCGTTCTTCCTGGAAGGTTAAATGCAGACAATTACCTTCAATTTCTTATTGACGAACTGACAGGTCTTTTAGAGGATGTCCCACAGAATGTTCGACGAGACATGTGTTTCACATGGATGGGGCACCACCACATTTCGGAATTACTGTCCGAAATTGGGTTAACGTCAATTATCCAAGATGGATTGGTCTAGGTGGTCCTATTGCATGGCCACCCAGCTCATCCGATCTTAATCCCCTTGACTTTTATTTATGGAGGTACATGAAAAATTTAGTCTACGCGCAAGTTTCGAACACAAGAGAAGAGTTGTTGGATCGTATTCACCTGGCTGCCGAGCAAATCCGACAAAACAGGTATGAAATTCAGATAAGTACTTCTTCTGTTGGGTTACGGGCACAAGCCTGCATTCAACAAGGAGGTGGACATTTCGAAAATATTATTAATTGAACTTTTTTAAATAAAATCAGTTTTTATTGACTTTAGGTTACATAGATCTGTAACTTTGAAACAAATAAAAATGGGTATACAAATTTTGAATTTTTGTTACTTGAAATGAAGTCTACTTTACACTCCTAAAATTTGAACATAACGATACGGGACAGGTTGTATACATATTCCGTACATTGCATTAATTTGTTTAGTCTTTATTATAATTGGATTTATATACGAAAACGTCAAATTCCTACGTCCAAATGTGAGGTTAAAACTATTTGTTTATAAGTGTCCAATGTCAAGTAACTACATTTATTTACGGTTATGCGCTGTGAGTTGGGCTTTTTGAACTTGACGTCGATGCGACGTTGCTACTGCACCTGTTCGGCGATTCAAGTATGAATGCGTTGCGCCCGAAGTGAGAATTTTTAGCATTGCGCCAGACGGAAGGTTAAAAAAAGCAATTTTAGTACTAACACCCTGTATATTTAAAGAATATTTCACATGACGGCTCTTCATCCCTAATTTCCGCGTCTAAAATTTTATTGCAATATCTTTTTTTTTAATTTTAGGGATATTTAGATAGTTCTACACATTTGCACACCACTGTATACATGCAATGCGTATACCAAAGAATTACAATTATTAGTTTTCAAAAAATGATAAACGATCAAGCAAATCGCCAGTGCCCATTAAAATACTTCTTGAACCGTTCGCAGTTATACTTTTCGAAGGTTACCGCGGCACTTATATGGATGCACATGGGTCTTTTTGTTATGTATATTGTCCTGTGCAATTTACCGACAAAACGTGAAACTATGTACGTATATACAGCGACAAAATAATACGAAATAAAATCAAAACAAAAAGCAAAATAAACAACCAAAAAACATGTGGAAAAAAGAAGAGAAGAAGCTACGAAGAGAAAACCACTGGGGTCTTCGGCACAAAGATATTCTAACTTATAGTATGCACCTCATTCAATGCTAGTTGTAAATATCTATATGCATGTATACGGTTGTTGAAAACCTTTTTATTTCATTTTCTTCAATGCTTCACGATATACACCTACATGAAAATATCTTCATGTTATGCTTTACAATGTTCACACAATATAATTTATTATTGTTTCCAGAATAATAATTAAGTGCCAATCAATTGTTCATATATAATAATATAATACAAATATTGAATTGTTGCTTATGTATATATATGTACGTATTGTTGCTTTTGAATATGAAGAAGTTAGGCAATAAAAAATTCGTACAGAAAATTGTCCGCCCACAAAATGACGTAATCTTGATTCTAAAACATCTTTTTCGGCAAGTAAGGTATACACAAACTTAAAAGATACATGTACACTTACCTGCTTTTGGTACATACATACATACGGATGTGAATGTGTCGTCAACCTGTTTTAGTATAAAAATATGTCGAGAATTTTTACGATTGCTGACTGGTTCTCATATAATTTCGTACATATAAACGTGAAATATAGATAAAATTATTTAGATTGTATAAAATACATCAGAAATGTTTGAGTAGCTTTCATTTAAAATCCACGCAATTTGAATAAATCTTACTTTCTATTTTTATTTAAACTATTTGGCTATTAAAAAGGTTTAAGCCTGAAGTACGAGGATACAACAAATTCTAACCTGAAAACGGTAATGTCGAATATCTCGTCCTAGCATTCATTTTCCTGTGTACCATCATTGAATAACACTGTCATTTATCACTAGTTCGGTTGTTGAGATGTGTATAGCAAGCGCCAATTAAGTTGGCGCGAGGAGGGGGTGCGCAGAAGCCGTTTTTAAAAACGTCCACCCCCACTACTCAAGTAATTGTCAGAATACATTTGTCATTGACGTTTGACGGAACATAATGTGTTTGCTAGGGGATCATAAAGTGATACATGCTCAGAGGTTAGAATTATCTGACATTTGATGTAAATCCAAATACAAATCTCCCCACTACTTCTAATTCTGCGCGAACTTACCCCTCCTCGCGTCAACTTAATTGGCGTTTGCTATACCAAGCAACGATCCGTTATAGAATTTTTAACTTTAGAAGCTAAACTCAAACTAAAGATAACAAGAGCTAGAGTCATGGGAGTTTCCAAAATACTTATGGATAATCCTGGACCGTACGCTCTCATTTAAGAAACATTGTCAGAACACAAAGGCCAAAGTCCAAGCTAGAAAGAGTATCATACGTAAGCTCACCACAGCATGGAATGGGGAACAGATTCTTCGGATCTGTGAGATTCTATTCTCCCTCTCTGTTTTTCTGTCGGTGAATATTTGGCACAGGTGTGGAGTAGATCTGCTGACGTAAAACACGTAGACACCGCTTTAAACGATAGAGTGCGCATGGTTACAGAATGCTTACCTCCAACTTAGAGAATAATCACGGGATCCCGGCCGGGTTTTGATCCAGTAAATCCCGGGACTGTACTTGGCTAATCTCGGGATTTTCGGGATTGCCAGTTTGCATTCCATAATCCGTTGCGCCTTGACAATGACCTTACCTAGATTATACTAAGGGCACTTATTACATAAAGACAAAAAATCAACCTTAGGTACGCCGTACGATAAAAGAACTACACAGGTACAGCCCAGATAATATATAACTTAGAAGGGACTTCCCCGCCCGGCATACTTCAATACAATACTGTTAAAGTAATTCCCCAACGGGCCAACAGGGGAATCACCCGATCACCTCATATGATATATCATAATATTGTTGCGAGGGATTCCCCGTTGGGGATTCTCTGTACGAAAGCATAAATATGCTTATTAGGATTTACTTTCTTCATTTATTATTCTACCAGCGACAAGGTTACGCAGGTTACGTCATTTAAATTTAAAAGTCAATTCTCTGAAAAAGTTATTTTAAATGGCGGGAGACTTTGTTCAACATAAAATAAACGGTGATAGGTCGTCAGCGTGGAGTTATTTTTTAGTTGCAAAAGACGGGAATAGTGCTAAATGTAAGCGATGCCCTGCCATTCTCAAGACTTTGGGTGGATCGACTAAGGGATTACATACACATTTGTCATCAAAACATAACATTAAGATTTTAGCTGACGTTAATCGTTTAACAGCTTCAACAAGTAAAGATTCTGAAAATCTGAACACAGCACCGCACAGTGCGAAATTTGTTGAGTTTACCGGAACTTAATTATTCAAAACAGTAAAACAGTTCTATTTGTTGGTTTTTAAAATTTTTAATAAAAATTAATATGATTTATTTAAAGTTTTTGAGTTTATTTGTGTTTTTTATTATAGAACAATTAAAAAAACATACATATTATAACAACATTTTGAACACCTATTCAGAACTAGATTGCAATCGTCTGAAGACTCGCAATCAATACACGGGCCTGCAAATCTTTCTAACAACACTAAAACTTCGGGCGTAACTTCACTATGCTTGGTTTTGGGTGCTTTACGAAGACTAGCGATGTACGAATCCGACGAAATAAGCAGTCGATAAAATGAATCCGTATTTGTGTCAATTCTTGACGTTTTTCTAGTAAAAAGTTCGCGATATTTTCTGCAGTCATCGTTTCTTGCCTCCTGAGCTTCTTCAGAAAATTGTCCGATCGGAAGAATGCAAGAGGCTATAATATCCTTTCCATGACAAAGAACTTTATGCACACTTACGGGCATTGAACACCAGAAATATTCTTTCAAATACAATTCCAAAGTTTCTCTTGCATATTCGCCGAACTTTTCTGAATCAATTTTAAGACCACAATTTAGGCACTCTAACAGCACATGAAAACGTTTGATCAATTCTAAGTTAACGCCAGTTATTTCGGCAGACTTTTCGGCATTTCTAAAGAATTTCCTCGCGGTATTACCATCGTTTGTGTTTCCGGTTTGCTGTTTTGGCAAATCTATAAGCAAGCCAAACTCAACTTTGAATTTTTGTTAAATGTATTTTTTCTTCTCTGCAACTTTTTTTTTATTTTCTGCTCCACGAGCTTGCCATGCTTTAATATCAAGTTTGTACGATATATGGGGTGTAAGGGGTGAGGATGAACAACACCAAACCCAAATGACAACCTCACCTGCCCGTGGTGCGCCCTGCTAGACAACTAACGAGGCTCTGTCGACCGAGTGTTTGCCGGTATAAGCAATCCCCCCCAATATAATGGGGAAAGGGCATTCTTTTGTCCTGGGAGCAAGAAATTGCTCCCGAAGGCGGAAGAGCTACTAATAAGTAGCCAACGGCACAAGGATGTGGAAAGCCACGGGATGACTACCACATTAAAGATCCGAAGGATATCCCTAGTAAAATCAACATGGCTAAGTTCAAAGCGAAATATTCCGGAGTTTCTAGTCCCCCAATCGGATCTCCGGGGGGGGACGGTTTTGAATATGGCAAAGAGTTACCTGAAGAAATTTAAGATAGGCACATGGAACATCAAATCTGTATATGAAGCCGGGAAAATCTATAACGTACTTCAAGAGATGCAACGATTGAATGTGAGCATAATGGGACTAAGTGAAACCAGATGGCCGGACATAGGAGAAATAAATATACAACAGGCAAAGATATACTACTCAGGAAACAACAACCCTAAGCATTGGAACGGAGTAGCAATAGCAATAGAAAAGGACCTATCTCGACACGTAACGAGCTTCATACCCATCTCAGACAGAGTGATCATGATAAAACTACAGATAGCCCAAGGAATGCTGAATGTAATACAAATATATGCCCCCACTGCCGATAAAGAGGAAGACGAAATAGAACAGTTCTATGATGACGTACAGCGGGCCTTGCACACGACAAAGGGGAGAGATGTCACGATCATTATGGGCGACTTCAACGCAAAAATAGGAAAAGGAAGAGTGGAAGACATAATAGGCGACTTCGGATTGGGAGTTAGGAATGAAAGAGGGGATAGATTGGCACAATTCTGCCAAGAACAGGACATGATTATAACAAACACTTACTTTAAACTCCATGAAAGAAGACTATATACATGGAAGTCTCCAGCTGATAACATTAATAATAAGATTAGTAGAAACCAAATAGATTTCGTATTAATAAATAAACGATATCGGAATGCAATTAAATCTGCCAAAACATATCCGGGCGCTGACGTAAAAACAGATCATAATCCCGTGATAACCCAATTTGAAGTTAGACTCAAAAAGCTCATTCCACAGAAAACCAGTGGAAAGATACAAATATCACATTTACGTGAACCACTAATAAGAAAACAGGTAACTGAGAAGATCAATGAGGAGTTGGGCAGAATAAGGTTAAATAAAGATGAAGGTCCGAACGAAAAGTGGAAATCCATTAAAGAAGCGATAATGACTCCCAGTCGTGAAATACTACAAAAGAAAGTAGTGCATAGCAATAGATCCTGGATGACCAATGAGATACTAAAGTTAATGGAAAGAAGACGACTGCAAAAAAAAAAAAAAAAAAAAAAAAAAAAAATAGAGACATTGAGGAATACAATAATACAAATAAAGAGATAAGAAAGAAAATAAGAGAAGCCAAAGAGAAATGGTATGGAGATAAATGCGCTGAAATAGAAGAGTTACAAAGGAAAAATGACGATTTTAATCTACATAAAAAGATTAAAGAATTAACTGGTATAAAGCGCACAAATAAATGTAATATTCTCTTAGACAAAAACGGACAAATAATTGCTGAAACAAAGCGAAAGCTTGAGAGGTGGAAAGAATATGTGCAGGAGCTGTTCGAGGATCACCGACGCGAAGCTATGGAGGATGAAGGCAGTGGTCGTACAGGTCCAAGCATAACAAGAGAAGAAGTACAACATGCAGTCAAATTAGCAAAAAATAATAAGGCTCCAGGTCCTGATGAAATACCAACAGAATTGATTAAACTCATAACAGAGGGGCGAATAGGAGTAATGGTGGATCTATACAACACAATCTATAACACAGGCATCATTCCCACAGAATGGTTGAGATCAACATTTATTGCCCTGCCAAAAACACCTAACGCAAAGGAATGCAATGACCATCGGACAATCAGCCTGATGAGCCACACCCTCAAGATATTCCTGAAGATCATACACCAGAGAATATTCAGAAAACTAGAACAAGATCTTAGTGACTCTCAATTCGGATTCAGGAATGCAATGGGAACAAGAGAAGCACTATTTGGCTTTAACGTGCTGGCTCAGAGATGCATGGACGTTAATCAACCTTTGTACATCTGCTTTTTGGACTACAACAAGGCATTTGACAGGGTTCGCCATGACGACTTGATTCGGCTTCTCAAAGCTAAAGACATAGACAACAAGGACATTCGGATAATAGCTTATTTGTATTATAACCAGACAGCGAATGTCAGGCTGGGTGAAGAGGTATCGGAAGATATAAGGATAAAGCGCGGTGTGAGACAAGGATGTGTGTTGTCCCCGTTGTTGTTCAATTTATACTCTGAGAACATCATTCAGAAAGCGTTAGCAGAAACAACAATAGGAATAAAAGTTAACGGAAGAATTATTAATAACATTAGATATGCGGATGACACCATTATTATCGCAGAATCACTGGAAGACTTACAAAGATTAATGGACCAGGTTGTAATAAATGGCGAAGAAAGCGGCCTCACACTAAATGTTAGAAAAACTAAATTCATGATTATTACAAAGTCTAACCGACATCAAGAAGGCTTATGGATTGGAGAACAGCCAATAGAGAGAGTAAATAAATACAAATATTTGGGAACAACTGTTACCGACACAAATGAATATACAGAAGAAATTCGAACGAGAATCGGCCAAGCCAGGAATATATTCAACAAGATGAGGAAAGTATTGTGTGGCAATGACCTTAGTCTGCGTCTCAAGATCAGGGTATTGAAATGTTACGTGTTCCCGGTGCTGCTGTACGGGATGGAAGCCTGGACGCTAAAGCAAGACACTAACAAGCGTCTAGAGGCATTTGAAATGTGGGCATATAGGAGGATCCTGAAGATAAGATGGATAGATAGGGTTTCGAATAGTGAAGTACTTAAAAGAATTGGGAAAGAGAAGGAAATATTGAACACAATAAAGATAAAAAAACTACAATATCTGGGCCACGTGTTGAGAGGGGAAAGATATGCTCTGCTACAGATAATTATTCAGGGTAAGATACAGGGAAGAAGAAATATAGGAAGAAGACGTATTTCTTGGTTAAATAATTTGAGACAGTGGTATAAATGCAGCTCCATTGAACTATTCAGAGCAGCAGCATCAAAAATGAGAATAGCCGTGATGATAGCCAACCTTCTGAGAGGAGATGGCACCTGAAGAAGAAGAAGACGATATATGTAAAATACATTCCAAAACCCTTATCCATGCATGGAGGGGCGAGAGTCCAAGGGATAAAAAGGATCCGTTTATATTTTTTTGAGGTATATCGCAGATGTTGTTCATTTCACAAGGTTTAGCCCCACATAAGTAGCATGTTTGTGATGATGCACAGGATGATACAGCATTGCATACTTTATCGTCAATCATACAAAATATCATATTTGCTGTAACCTGAAATTGCTTGCCATCTACAAGTATAGTGGTTGGAGTAAGTTGAGATATTTCTTCTTTCACTTTGTTTACTTCTGAGGTAGTTACACTGACTGTTTCTTTGGTAAAAACGAACTTAATGGGGCGACAGTACCGTGTGGAAGAAGAAGCAGGGTTTTTCCAAATTAGTGACTAATTATCACCATTATCATTTACGGAGCACATTTGGATTGGTACCATTGATACACTAAACATACTATCATCAGAGCTATGTTTGTCCATATACTTTTGTCGATAGTTAACTTGTTCCGCCCCATCACAACCCCACTTTACGATAATATTTAGTGCTTTAACGTTTGACAAAGTTCTAAGAGTCTTTTCTAGCCCTGTACAAAGTCTTGCTATGGTATGATTTATAAGCGACTGAACTGATACTTCAGCTGAAACTTCAGTTATTATTATTTCCTTTGGATAGCATAACCTCTTTGCCTCCTTTACAACATAATAAGGTGGTATAATAAGGTGGGATATAAAGTGCAACCCTGATGTTTTGCTTGATCCCGAACAATGTTGTATTGATTTGACGATAAGTTTGCATCAATAAGTAGCGCCAGAGCCTGGTCCGGAGTTAATTTTTGGTGGGCTGTTTGAAGAAGACATGCGAGCCATTTTGATTTTGCTTCCCCTTTCTGGAGAAGCAGATGCCAGTTCCTTGACAATCGCTGCAGAGTTTCGTGTTCCAGATTGGTATAGCTTTGTTACGGTTGCTTTGGCCAACTCGTCTTGACTACCGGACTTCAAAAGATGATGCACTTTTCTGTTTTGCACTTTAGGATGACAATACCTAAATTCTTTTTTAGGTCTGCCTGCATTGGTCCTCGATCCACTGGGCAATGCATCCCTTACAGCATTTGAAAACTTTACATTATGTTCAAGCCAGACAGCATTTTTATTCAGAAATGATACTAAATTTCGACTTGATTCCCTCCACATTTTTCGTATTTTACAAACCAGTGCGCGAAGAGTCTTTAAACTGCAAAGAGCATCAGATCTTAACATTGGTGAGCCTATTTTTTCCAAAACAAAACCAATGATGGCATCCGATGTCGGTTCTTCCTTCCACTTTTGGAATATACAGTTATATGAAACTTGCAAAGTCATTCTGGAAAATGTTTCATTTAAAAGAAGATCGCAAAATATCGCAGAAGATCTTTTGAGTTTTCAACAGAGGGAAAAAAACTTTAAAATGTTGTGCGTTTCAAGCTGGTATTATGTGGTATCACTTTTTAAAATCTCCACTAAAGTTAAAAAAGAAAATTTAACTTACTTCTTAAAAATCACTTTTTCCACGAACACATCACACACGAGCAAGGAAAGATTTTGCAATTAATTAAATGCTAATAATTGACATTTTTCTAATAAAATACATGAAGAAAAAATCATGGCCTACTGATTTGCCATTTGTATGTACCACTCTATTAACTTTAACAAATCGAATAGCTTTCTATAGGCAAAAAGTTTGATTGAATAAGTAATGCGAATTTCAGGTGCATTTTGCGGTTCTTTCGCAGGGTAAATCCCCAAACTGAGTATGAGGTTTTAGAGGCGGGGTATTTACCTAACAAAATAATAAATAATCTTATGCATTTTACGTATGTCAAAAATTGAATAAAGTTCCGCTAAACTTCCTAAATTTCGCACTGTGCACCGTCGCCAGCTAAACGAAAGTTAGAAGATTATTTTACTAAAGTGCCGACGATAGCCTGGATGATGTTTTGGCAAGAATGATTGCATTAGATGGATTTCCATTCAGTGTATTCATAACTTCAGACGATTTGAGAAAATTGTTCTTAGCGAAATACATGGATTTACCAAAATCAGCCGTCACAATTCGAAAGTGTGTTATGAATTACAGTGAAAAAATCAGAAAGCAAGTAACTGCAGAATTAAAACTTTAGAAAAGTGCAGGTGAAAGATTCAGTCTATCTTTCGACGAGTGAACATCAATGTCCAATAAACAATACATGGCTGTCAACGTTAATTCATTTAAAAAATTTGGAGCTTAGGACTCGTTCCTATTCATGGAAGTATGACGGCTGAAAATTGTCTTCGAATATTGAAAGAGCTTCTAAGTAAATTTGATATTTCCCTGGAAACTGATATCGTGGCTACTATAACCGATGGACCGAACGTTATGATAAAGGTGGGATAGCTTGTTTGCACTGAGCAACAACTGTGTCTCGCACATGGTATCAATTTGGCCGTCTCTGATGTGCTTTATAAAATAAAGAATTATTATCAAGACAGGCAAGACAGCCCTACCTCAGACTAGGATGATACTATAAATGAACCAGCTGTGACTGCTGATTATATGAACGATAGCGATGATGATGACAATTTAGAAGACTTAGACTATCCAGAATCAGGTTTAATATTAATGTCACAAAATGAACTTGCGCGAGAACACATACCAAAGTTAACGAAAGACGAAAACATTAATGAGCTGATAAAGAAAATCCGCAAAGTTGTAGTGTATTTCAAAAGATCACCATTAAGAAATGAAACAGTACTTCAAAAATATGTGAAGATTGAACATGAAAAAGAGCTGTCACTTCATTTGGACTGTAAAACCAGGTGGAATAGTCTTTTAACCATGCTGGAACGATTTTCTCTTTTAAAAACCTGCATTCAAAAAGCTCTTATATATCTCAATCATCCAATCCGTTTAGAAGATGCTGATTTTGACTTGGTAAATAAAATTGTTGATGTGCTGACCCCAATTAAATTAATAGTATAAGCAATCTGTCGACGAGATGCTAATTTATGCACAGCTGATGCCGTTGTGAAATTTCTGATAAAACAATTGTCTAGCAAAAACTCAGCACTCGCCAATAAAATGTAAACATCCTTAGTGGAACGTATAAAGCAACGACGAAATGATGACGGGTGTGTTGAATTATTTACAAAATCCACGAAAAGAGGATGAAAATCAGTTATTATCGGATTTGGAATGGCTTGACATATTTTCAGTTCTTGCACAGGCTTTAGTGAGTGCGCAAATAAAGACTATTGTTAAAAGACTAAATAGACGAGATGACACGGAAGAGGAAGAAAGGTCAGGATCACAAACAGATGATGAGCCAAGGCAACAAACCTCCCAACCCCAATTGACACTAAAGGAAAAGTTGCAGCTGGAAATTAATAAGAGCATGGAATCCTCAGATCCTAAAGTACAAAATGAATCGGGGTTGGTAAATAGTATTAGACGCGTAATGAGCCTGTCCGAAAATGCAGGAGTTCGTGGATATCACTTAAAATTAGCTTATAAATATCTATTGTCTATTCCTCGAACCAGTGTAGAACCTGAGCGAGCGTTTTCAGCTGCTGCTTATGTTCGCAATAAACTAGGAAGCAGGCTTGGAAGTCAAACATTTGATGCTTTGATATTTCTGCGATTGTAGTTTCGAAATTCTAAATAGTTTTTTGTATTGTCTTTTTTGTTCCTTATTTTAGTATATTGTGTATTGTGTTGTGCAACAATATTAGTAAATAATTTTGAAGAAATTACTTAAGTTTTCTTTTTCATTTGAGCCCAATTAGAAACCACATAGTCCCCGGGATTACGCTTCAAAAGTTCTGTAATCCCGGGATTAAAAAACATGCTCGGGATTGCATTCTCTATACCGTGTGCCCAACGTCGTGCGATCGATGGATATATAAGTAATGACTGGCCAACTGCAAGTATATTGGCCTTGCTTGAACACAATGACCGACTGATAGGAATATTCAATGTGTTAGAGAGAGATTATTTGATTCGTACTTAGATCGTATGTAGAATGTGTTGGATAAAGAAAGGGAACGCCCGTACAGTTAGACAGTAGAACCCGATTGAATATACTCTCTCAACCCTAACCACATAAACTCGCTATTCGTCTTCGTCTTACTACATTGTAGTAGATCAATCAGTCCCCGGCGTTCGTACGGTATATTTACTCCATGTAGGGGAGACATTAATTCTGCCAGGTGTTGTACATGTATTAAGTTTATATTAAGCTAGAAATCGCTTAAACAATAAATCGTCACTAAATAATGCACCACAAAATTTGAAATGTTATAATCTGTACATATGCTATATTTCGTGAGAGAATGTACTTCTCATGCCTCCATAACAACAATAAAAAGCAACATTGTTTAGTGGGCACAATTACGTATGTAGTTTGAAATTGAAATTGCGCAATAACAACTACAAAGGCACGTCTATCGCCGACCTATACGACTTTCTTTCCAATCAAATAAACTTGAGTATTCATAGATTACCGTACACATGATTTATATGTAGATACTGAGGAAAAAACGAATTCCTAAGTTTACGATTGTTTGCGAATGTCCGTCTGTACATTGATCAGCGCCTTTGAAAAGCACGTTGCTGCCAACTTCCTTTTAAGTGCCACACTACAGTTACTTGCCAAGTTAGGTTTTTTTATATTACAAGGTGTACACCAAAAATAACCCATTATTTTATACATTCAATTTCTGACGTTGAGAAAGAACTGCTTATTATTCGTTAATATTTTAACTGTTATGAGTAATTACAACTTCGCGTTTAACCGCACTCTCACATGATAAACCAGCAAGTATTCATGTAGCCAGAGGTTTTGTAGCAAACCAAAGGTAACGCTTATTTAACTTGCAGAAACGCTTAAACATACCGATTCTAGGAATCAAATTCTAGGAAACAAATACTGAACCGTACGACAAAAGAAGTCTAAGAGAAATGCTAAGTAGTGTTCGTTATCAGATTTCTGCGGAAGATAAAACCAAATATGGAGATCTAACTAAAAGTAAATATATAAAATATAAAAGAAGTAAACTTCATTAACTTAAATATTTTATAAGACTTATATAAGAACATGAGAACCAATAGAAAAATAAGTTAAGAATTACGGTAGATGCGACTCAAGAAGCAGCAAAATGATTTAGAAATATAAATGACATTAATACTGGTAGCCGTAACTTTGTGGTAATTCATTTTGAAAATAATAAAATAAAATAAAACAATAACTTTGTTATACCACTTTATTCACATGTAATAGTGACCGCGGTTTCGACATACAATATCATTATCAAATTGCAAAAGTTACAGGCTACATAGATTTTATAAATGACACAAAAATATATGGGGTTGGTTTATGATGTTATTTAAAATTACTACTATATACTTAACTATTATATACAACATTGGAAAAGAGGTGTATATATAAGATCCAACTGGTCGTTAAGAACAATATCTATTGTGTTGTTGCCGCTTTTAAAAATTTCTAGTGACTCTAAAAGATTTAATTTACGACCTTTCTCGGCCAAATGCAATATTTTGTGATGACCAAATGTATGCATTTCTGCATTTCATAATACAGTCACCATCACTATTCCAGCTGATTATTGTGTTTTGAATTTCTTGGGCGGTGGTGAACTTGACTGATACCGTTCCATACTAGCATTCTTGCTTTCTGGGATGTAATGGTGTACCCAGGTCTCATCAGTTGCTATGATACCTAACAAAACGTCATCACCTTCATACTCGTAACAAAGCCGGAGTTCTCTGCAAACCTGAAGTCGCTACTGTTGTTGTTCCGCGGAAAATTGATTTAGAACTCACCTGGCAGTAACTTAACTAAATTTAAACTTATCATAGATAATAGTATGAACGCTACCAACATTAGTATTTACAATCCTAGCAATTTCCTTAACAGATATTCGCCTATCGCTCTGAATCAGCTGGTCAACTTTTTAAACGTTGCCAAGATTTACAGCAGTCGTTGGATGGGCAGCATGCGGCAAGTTCAACATGCGTTCACGATCATTTTTAAAAATTTACACAACTCAGAGACTGTTCAGACTGATAAACGCTCTTCTCCAAACTGTTTATGAAGTCTCTGATGAATATCAGTGACTTTTACATCTTCATTGAAAAGATATTTAATAATTATACGCTGTGCAACAGAATTTAGCACAGTATATTAATACAGCTGACTGTATTGACACAATCAAGTTGCAGCTGCTCATGGCAGCTGCTTCGATGAATAAAAAATCGCTTTGTAGAATCTCTTCCAACTGGTCATTCAAAAAAATATCTATTGTGTTGTTTCGGCTTTTAAAAATTTCTAGTGCCTCTAAAAGATTTAATTTACGACCTTTCTCGGCCAAATGCAATATTTTATGATGACCAAATGTATGCCTTTCTGTAAAAAGATGGTTTGCGAATGTTGAATCTGTCTTCTTTAGTTTATATGACCTCATGTGTTCTTTTACCCGTATAATAAAACTTCGACCAGTCTGACCTATATATACACTTTTACAATCATTACAATATAATTTGTACAATCCTGATTTATTATTGATATCTGTTTTAGGTTTTGCGTTAAAAATGAAATTACTTATGGTTTGTAAGCTATACTAACATTATTATTATTTTTTGAAATTATATTTCCAATTTGCTCGCTTATTTTACCGAAGTAAGTTAACGAGACAAATTGTTTCAAATTAGCACTATCTTTAGGATATACTAAACTAAGGGCCACTTGTAACTGTTTTTTCTTTAATATACTATCAATTACGCTACTTTTATAACTATTGTTTACCGCCATTTGTTTTATAGTATTGATTTCACGAACAAAAGATTCATTAGACAAAGGAATATTTAATGCTCTATGTATCATAGAATTAAAAAATGAATGTTTGTGTGTCTTAGGGTGATACCAAAATTTAATATGTTTTTTACCTAGTTGCGATGAAAGAATTTTTTGTGTAATATGCTTCATGAAAATTTCAGCTAATAGAGGACTTAGAGGTGAGCCCATTGCCAGACCTTCTGTTTGTTTGTAGAATTTGTTGTTAAATGTAAAGTAACTTTGGTTGGTGACTAACTCCGTTAGAGATATGATTTCCCAAAGATTCACTGCACCCTAAGACACACAAACATTCATTTTTTAATTCTATGATACATAGAGCATTAAATATTCCTTTGTCTAATGAATCTTTTGTTCGTGAGATCAATACTATAAAACAAATAGCGGTAAACAATAGCTATAAAAGTAGCGTAATTGACAGTATACTAAAGAAAAAACAGTTGCAAGTGGCCCTTAGTTTAGTATATCCTAAAGATAGTGCTAATCTGAAACAATTTGTCTCGTTAACTTACTTCGGTAAAATAAGCGAGCAAATTGGAAATATAATTTCAAAAAATAATAGTAATGTTAGTATAGCTTACAAACCATATGTAAAAACAAGTAATTTCATTTTTAATGCAAAACCTAAAACAGATATCAATAATAAATCAGGAGTGTACAAATTATATTGTAATGATTGTAAAAGTGTATATATAGGTCAAACTGGTCGAAGTTTTATTATACGGGTAAAAGAACACATGAGATCATATAAACTAGAGAAGACAGACTCAACATTCGCAAACCATCTTATTACAGAAAGGCATACATTTGGTCATCATAAAATATTGCATTTGGCCGAGAAAGGTCGTAAATTAAATCCTTTAGAGTCACTTGAAATTTTTAAAAGCGGAAACAACACAATAGATATTGTTCTTAACGACCAGTTGGATCTTATATATACACCTCTTTTCCAATGTTGTATATAATAGTTAAGTATATAGTAGTAATTTTAAATAACATCATAAACCACCCCCATGTATTTTTGTGTCATTTATAAGATCTATGTAGGCCTGTAACTTTTGCAGTTTGATAATGACATTGTATGTCGAAACTGCGGTCACTATTACATGTGAATAAAGTGGTATAACAAAGTTATTGTTTTATTTTATTTTATTATTATAAAAGACATTGCTTTTCCACGTCGAAAATATCTTCGCATAGTTTCCGAACATGGAATGAAAGGGTTTCAATACAACAACGTTAACAGAAGTAGAATACATTAAGTGTAACTGAAAACAAAATTGTAATTAGTAGTAGTAAGGTTTGAACTTGAAAACCAAGAGGAATCCAAAACACAATATATTCCAGTTCTGTGCCTCCATCTCGGATCATAGGGCGTACACGAAACGTTTCCAAGTTCTTTTGCCAATCCTTTGCCTATCTGAAAGCCTTCTTCCATGTTTTTCCTGTCGCCCTTAATTCTTCTCCTCTCGTTTTCCCCCATGTACCTATTGGCTTTCTTCTACATCTTTTCCCAATTGCCGTGCATTTAAATGCATGTTTTACAATATTATAAGCTTATTTTCTTAGTATGTATCCTATTCAATTCCATTTTCTTCTGTTGACCTCAAATTATATAAGTATTTGTTCAGTTAGTTGCCACAGTTCTTTATTAGTGATAATATTTGGTGAGAAAACCTTTCAAATCTTACATAAGAACGTGTTCATAAAGGCTTGAACTTTCATCTTGCACCTTTCTGATTTTACCCATATTCGGCAGTTGTACAGCAATACGGTTTTAACATTCCTGCTGAAAATGCGGATTTTGGTTCTTTTGCTGATTTGTTCAGATGCCCATATGTTATTCAATACATCATAAGTCCGCCCTACTTACACAAATCGTTGTTCAATACCTGGTTCAATATTCTTTAATGTGCTTAGTTTCTAAACTGTTAATGTAGATCTTCTCATAAGACTGTGTCAATCCGATTCTTATGTCCATTGTTGTCTTGTTATTTATTCCTAGATCTATTTGTTTCTGGCTGGCCGCTACCAATCTAGTTATTATGTTGACAAGATCTTCCATGTTAATTGATATTAGACACACATCCTGCTTTCCTGTTAGAAAATTTCATATAATTCCTTTATTCTGTTCTAGTCTTCTCTAATATACAGGGTCTCCTCGAAAGAAAGAGACAACGTACGAAAAATGGGAAGATGTAATTATATAGAATATGAATCTAAAATATTTTCCCAAAATTTCATCGCATACGCGTGAAAAAAAATGACAAAAATTTATAAACATTTGTCCCGCAACTGCCTTTAAAGAAGTGCGACCAACTATAACATGAAGAGTAGGTACTCCTACTCTTTATGTTATAGTCGGTTAGCCTTAAGTTTTGAAACAATTGTGCCACCGATTCAGTCAGTTGTCGATCGTTACATGAGTATAGCAAACGCCGATTAAGTTGGCGCGAGGAGGGGTAAGTTCGCGCAGGATTAGAAGTAGTGGGGATATTTGTATTTGGTTTTACATCAAATGTCAGATAATTCTAACCTTTGAGCGTGTATCACTTTATGATCCCTTAGCAAAGCCATTATAATCCGTCAAACGTCAATGACTAATGTATTCTGACAATTATTTTAGTAGTGGGGGTGGACGTTTTTAGAAACGGCTTCTGCGCACCCCCTCCTCGCGCCAACTTACTTGGCGCTTGCTATATATGTGTATAGTTTATTTAAAATTATAAGAATATAACTTTGAACGGCTCTAATGCTTTTATTTCACCACCTGCGGCAATAACTACCTGGCCGCTCAATACGATTATCTTTTACGCAAACAAACTGCTGAGGTCTGTAATGATAAAATTTAAGTAAATTGTAATTACTGAAATTTAGATGAAATAAAACTTAATAATAATATAAGTACCAACAGTTGTTAATTTGAATATAAAGTTATTATATATAGTTAAATAGTCATTAAATTACAATTTAGATGAAATAAGTGCTTATATTTATTAGACAAAGTTTAGGTAAATATAGTTAGGAGAGTTGGTATATATTACATCAAATATTGAGCCTATTTATCATTTATTGTTAATCTTTACTGCTGTATACATATTTGATTTTTCTCTCTTTACTTTACGAACATGTGGCGATATTTTGCTGAAAGTGTTAGTGATTATGATGTGGATAGTGATAATACTGTTGGAGCACGACAGAGAAAGCATATATCAGATGATGCAAAACAGATAATTTACAATGTCTATCATACCCTGATGGAAGAAAATAACGTACTACAAACCCAGAACATTCAACGAACGCGCAATTAACCAAGGTGCCTTTTGGAACAATATATAAAATAATTAAGAATAATGCAGGGCCTCGAAAGCAAAGGAGCACCGAGAAAAATTGAAGAGTATGAAATTGATACTATTAATCAGCAAGTATACTCCTTCTACAGAAGAAATGTTATATCTACACTTGACTGCTTACATAAAGGAATCAGTGATGAGCCTATAAATATTCAGCGTTCTAAAGCAACCTTGTGGCGGACGCTAAAGAAAGCTGGTTTTAAGTTTGGCACTATAGACAAACGTCGCACAATTATGGAAAGCCCGATGTCACAGAAACTTCGATATGAATACTTAACGGCAATTAGAAGGTATAGACAGGAAGGACGATTAATATGTTATTTAGACGAGACGTGGTATGACACCTATGACACAATTTGCAAAGGTTGGGTCGATAGTTCAAGCATGTGTCAGTTGGACGCGCCGGTTTCGAGAAGGAAGAGAATAATCATTCTTCATGCTGGGTCAGAAAAAGGATGGATCGGAGAGCCGCTATTATCTGCCAAAAATGTTAAATCCTCAAGTTTAGATTACCATGAAGATATGACCTCATCTTTATTTGAAGAATGGTTTTGTGACACTTTGCTGCCAAATTTACCAAAAGATAGTGTGATAGTGATGGACAACGCTCCGTATAATTCTCGACAGCAAACAAAAGTTCCTACAAAATGTAATAATAAGAAAGATATTAAAACATTTTTAGAAGCAAATGATTTATATTTTGAGGATCATTATACAAAAAAACAATTAATAGAGGTGATGAAGACAAAAGAATATTTAAAGGATTATTATGTGGATAACAGAGCCAAACAAACAGGACATACAATTTTGCGTTTACCACCATACCATTGCATTTTCAATCTCATTGAATTGATATGGGCCCAACTGAAAAATACCATAAGACGAACAAATCAAACACCTAAATTTAGTGAAAGCAGTGTAACACACATAAAAAATGCTATGGAACATATAACTGCTGTAAATTGGAAAAATGCTGTTAAACACGCAATAGCAAAAGAATATATGCCCATGTACAAAATAGTAGCACCTTTGATTATAAATTTGCAATACGATTCAGACACAGACACCGATTTGCACGACGACTCAATCACAGATGATTTATGAAATGCGGTGACACATAAAAATTTTATTGTGTATTACAAATAAATTAGCTTTATATATCTATATGTATCCACTACACATGTTGCCACACGATTTGTAATTTTTTCTTTGTATATAAACCCAATGTACAGATATTTTTTATTATATACTTGAAATTAACAGCATTTTATTATTATATTATAGGGCCCTAATTTATAGTTAATACGGCCCCTAGATTCATACGTTGCAAATAAGTAAACCGTACCCGTTCAATAAGGAGACCAGGTATAATAATTATCATCACAGAAGGTGGTGCAATAAAAGCATTAGGGCCGTTCAAAGTTATATTCTTATAATTTGAAATAAACTATACATTCGATGTGATTTATATTTACGTGTTCGATTAAAGGTAGATTGTTACCAAATTGGACGTGAAGTGCCCCGTAGAGCACACATCAAATCTTTGATGTAGCTCTAATTACGTGTGTACCAATATTGCCTAAGAATGAGAAAGTTGGAAATCAGTAAAGGTAAAGGTATATGATTAATACGACTGTATATGGACGTAACATGTGAAAATTAATATCAAACTGTTAATAAATTAATATCTCGATAACTTCTGATACTTTACACATAATTATATGTAATTTTATATTTACTTTTAATTTTTAATCATTTATTAAATTCATTCATTAAATTAATTAACGCGAGGATAAAAAGATATTTAATTTATTAACATTCAAATTTGTATAGACATTAGTTTAGACACGCCCATTATTTAAACAGGAAAGCAAGCGAATCTATCAATATGTAACACGCGCAGCACACATAACCTACTGTCAAATGTACATGCACTCAAATTCGTAAATTCTTTAAATAATTTTATAATCCAATTAAACGATTTTTATATTAAAATTCCAATTTAAATAATAATTTATTTCAAGGTAAAAATCAATACAATTTGCTTAAAATAAGGCTGTGAAATAAGCAAAGGACAACCGGCGTCTCCTCTCGAAATTTTATACCGTTCACATCGGAATTTTACTTGTCCGTTAGTTTTTCATCAAAATTCAATTTAAAACAATATTATCAATATAATTGCTATTCATAAAAGTGCCTAAACATTATAATCATCGTTTAAACACATATTTATCTATCAAAAACTATTTTTCTACGAGATATCCAGCAAAGCATCATCAGAGGACGGCCATTTTCTTTTAATAATGCAGTTGCATACAAACTGAAAGTATAAATTTTTAACAGTTGTCTTGTCCTACAAGGTTATTCAATCCTTAGCATACAAAGCTGTTTAAACAATGTTATCATAACATCGACTACAACAACTGCTGTGTATGTAACACACAACATTCAGTTCAATAATAGTATTTAGACATTCTGAATTCATAAGCGTAACATAATACAATTTTCAGCAGGCTCTTAATTTTTTGGATCCCTTCGTAATTGAGTCACAATTTTTTAGATTTATATTCTATATAATTGCATAATCATATGTTCATATGCATTTTTCATGTTGTCTCTTTGTTTCAAGGACAGCCTGTATAATCCAGATATATGTTAAACAATATCAGAGGCAGAATACAAACTTGCTTTACACATTTACATACTTTTATCACTGAAGTACCTTTTACGAGGTATTTGGCTTACAGCGTTGCCATAGATAGACTTGATTAGTTGGACTATCCTTTGACGCAGACTAAAATACTTAATGGTTAACACTATCAAAAGCTTTTACAAAGCCTATAAAAACCATGAGCAGATCCAAGTTCATTTTGACAGTTTGTTGTATAACTATTCTAGCTGTGGCTATTTGGTCTGCTGTGCACCAGGGTCATTTCGTACCATTCTTTTATGTTCTCTTTCTTGGGTATATTCACAACAATTTCATTTTTCCATTCTACTGTCAGATATTTTGTGTTAACACTTCTTGTATTAATAGCAGTATCAAGTTCATCGTTTCTTCTGTGCTCCCCATAGTTACGCGGAGATATCACCACTACCTGGTGTTTTATTTTTATGTATGTATTAACTAATCTAGAGAAGAGCTGTAAGAAGCAGTTCTTACAGCTCTTCTCTAGATTAGTTGTTAACGCTTATTTTTAGTGAGTTATTTTCTCCACCGTCCAATATCACATCGCTCTACTATATGTTTTCAATTAGTTGGGACTGCTTGATTGATACTTACACGGTTTCGAAACCTTTTTATCAAATCGTGAATATGTTCTGTCATGAAAAAAATTGTTAAATTTTCTTTATATACATGTGTATATTGTTTGATAAAAATTAATTACTTTGCTTTGAATAGTTATTCTAAATCTGTATTTAATTCATGAAGAATTGATGTTTTTCCAATGACAAATACGAAAGTTGTACAGATTCTGTGAATGATTCTGATTTTTCTGATAGCATTAAGTGTTTTTTCTTAAGGCGTGGTTGTTCTTTTCTTATAAGTGTTTGGTATCGTAGATTGTTTATATTTTATCTTCTTCTTCTTCTTTCTCTTTCCTTAAGACTTAGTCTTGTTTCTTCTACTATTTCAATTTTGTTCAGCCTCTTGGGAAGCAGATGTCCAGCTCTCGCACCATCTCTTGGGAGGTCGGCCTGGAGGTCTCCTTGAGTTCGGTTTTTCGTTCTTTATAACTCCGCCTGCAGCACCCTGTGGTGGATTGAGTAGCTCCAAGGGTGCTGTTGCCGGTCCCAAGCCCGGACAAAGGAGGAGGGTTGATGGGCAAGGTTAGCAGCCTACCCACCGCAAAAAACACCTACCGCTCAAAGAACTACTGGCGCAGCCTCGGACAACGCCGGACAGATTATATTTTATATACTTCTTAAATTATTTTGAGCTTTTCAAGTTGCAAAAATATTCCATATTCACCAAATTTACGCTACTACGACGGTGGGTTGACTAATTCGCGCGATCGTACAGAAACAAAGGAATAATTTAAATAAACAAATTTTATTTTTCTACATAATCTCCTCTTAATTCGATACATTTGGTCCATCTGTGTTCAAGCTTCTTTATTCCGTCTCGAAAGTGATTTTTTTCTAACCCTGCAAAATAATCGTCCACTCTTCATTTGTACAGAATTTTTTAAGTCCTAAAAAATCTTTTAGTTTAACCCATTTATTCCCATAGTTGCGTTAACGCAACACAAAAAAAAATTTTTTTTTCGTACTAAAAATAATAATTTTGGAAGTACTGTTAGTAGCATTGCGTTAATAAATATTTAAACAACCTAATAAACATTTTGGAAACAGGTAATCGCATTTTCGATTTTGAATAAAAATAAAATAAAACTATGGAATTTTCAAGAAAAAAACTTGTGTATCTAAGTTTAAATTAAATAACATACAGCTTACTTTTTCATTTATCATTAAGAGGTTTCATAAAAGATACTTCACGTAACATTATTTTGGAAAAAAATCAATCACCTTTATTCCGGAAATATTTCTCAAACGGATTTGAAACTTAGCGTTGCGAAAACGCAACATTGGGACAAATGGTGTAATTGCAGTCATGAGTAATATTCCTGTCTGAACACGCTTTTTCATATCTGGGGGAAGTTTATCTGTTGTGTGATACGAGTTTATTCAGTTCATTTACGCTGTGCGATAGAGAAGTTGAAGAAGTTAGAGGTCATAATAGTGTTATCTTGAGGATTACAGAAATATTATACAATGGTAAGTACAACAATTTCTGAAGTATGTGTTGGTCGTTGATGTTGATAATAAAATTATTTTAGAGTCACGTGAAATATCGCGATGATCCTACCAGACCGTTGACTTTGAAAGAACTTGAGGCAATTGTTGAAGATCTTGATCTAAACGAGGAAATTGATGTTTGTTATATACCACCCGACGTCGATGATATAACGGACGAGGAGGACATTGATGATAATGTGGAGTAGAAAATTTGCATGTAGATATAGCGGGAAATGTTGAGATAGTGTGTCCGAATAACGAAATTGAGATAGAGGATGGTATATATCATGAGGCAGCTTTATCTACACCAAGCAAAACGGCAAGAATTGAAGACATTATTTGGTGTAAAACGCCCGTTGACTACGAGGAAGATGGTACGTCAAATGAGAAAGGGAATGTACAGAATATTGTTGAGGCGCTACATGGAAAGTCTGTGCTTGATTTCTTTACGCAAATGTTTGATAAAACTGTTGGCCAGCTTATTATTTCAAACTCCATATAATATGCGAGAGATAATAACCGTACTCAATTCGCCTTAGATCAAAATGATTTAGAAGTTTTTTTGGGAATATTGATTTTTTTTCTCTTCCACAGGTAAAACTTTACTGGTCATCTGATGAAGATAAAGGTGTTCAATTTGTGAAAAATGCGATGTCTCGAAACAGGTTTCTCGACATAAAGCAGAACATTCATCTTACAGATAACAATCAATTACACAAGGCAGACAAATTTGAGAAAGTAAGACCGCTGGTTGATCTCTTGAACAGCAATTTCTGGAAGTATGGTGTTTTTAGACATCACTTATCAATTGATGAGCAAATGGTACCCTACTTTGGCCGCCATTCAGAGAAAATGTTTTTGAAAGGGAAGCCTGTACGTTTCGGGTTCAAAATGTGGTGTCTGGCATCTAGCGATAGGTATTTATATCAATTTATACCTTATGCTGGAAAAACTGGTGAAAATGCCAAAAGAGAATTTGGTTTAGGTGATGTCATCAGTGGTCTTCAATCTTTTGAACGTATTAGAAAATAAGTTGACTCATAAGGTATACTTTGATAACTTTTTTACGAGCTACAAGCTATTAGTTCATCTGAAACGTCAAGGATACTTTGCTACTGGAACTGTACGTGAGAACAGAATGCTGAAATGCCCTTTAGAGACTTGTAAGTCTATAGGAAAAAAACCTCGTGGTACAATGGATTCTCGTTACGATCACGTAAATGAAATAAGCGTGGTCCGTTGGAATGACAATTCTGTGGTTACAGTAGCAACCAATTGTGAGTCTGCACTGCCTAATGTGTTTGTGAAGCGGTACAATCGTAGAGAAAAAAAAAGACATCTCTACACCACAACCAAATATGATTGCCAAATATAACAAATATATGGGAGGCGTTGATCTACACGATAACGCAGTTGCAAATTACCGAATAAATATTCGTGGAAAAGAATGGTGGTGGCCGTTATTTATAAATATGTTAGATTCTACTGTGGTGAATGCTTGGAAACTGCACAGACTTGTATACACAGAGAAACCCATTTCGCAGCTGGATTTCAGGTCTGAACTTGTACGAAGCCTCATTAGTGCTAACAAATGTAAAACACAATCTGTTCGAGGACGTGGTTGCAGTGCGTCTCTATCATCTAGTGCACGTTTAGATAATGTGGGTCACCTAATTGAAAGAAATCGTGAAAATTGGAGAAGACGTTGTAGAGTATGCAAAAGTACAACCGTATTTATGTGTAATAAATGTGGAGTTCTATTACATTCACACTGCTTCAAAGACTACCATAATTAATAATTGTAATATTTTTTTGTGCATATAGTCCCATTGTTGCGTTAACGCAACCCAAAAAAATATAAGAATCAATGGTTTGTCTTTTTTTTTACTTTAAAGGATGTTTATAAATACCTAAATAAAAGTTTATTCCTTAAAGAATTTGCGTTTTCCTTGATTTGTCTAATAGTGGTCCTAAATGGGTTAAGGAATAGATGAAAGTCAGAAGGTACTAGATCTAGCTAGGTCTGACGAATATGGAGATTTCGGTACTAATTCTAACTTTAATTCTTCAATTTTTTTGTGCAGCAACCGTCCTGGAATGTACAAGTGAATTATCATCGTGAAAGATCACTTTCTTCTTAGTAATTCCTGGACGCTTTTCAGCGATAACTGTCATCAAATGATCTAGAAGATTTGATTAATTACGTCGTTTACGGTCTTGCCTTTTCCAAGATAATCTACCAACAATATTCCTTTTGCATTCCCAAAATACCCATGCCATCAACTCTCCCGCTGATAAAACTGTCTTGGCCTTCTTTGGAGCTGGTTATAGATTTTTCGGCCACATCTTCGACTGTTACTTAGATTCGTGTGTATAAATATTGTTGCGTTTAAAAATTCCTAAATTATTCATCGATATTTAACAGCGAACATGTCTTTGTTCCGTTGTTAGTAAACGCGCCACCCAGCTTGTCGAAAGCTTTCTCATATCTAGTTCTTCGTGCAAAATATAAAGCAGCCGATCCTATGAAATTCCCACTGCCTTTGCTATTTCTAAAGCGTCGGTCACTTAGCAACAAATTATGGACTTTATCCACCATTTCTAGACTTGTAGCCGTTTTCGGCCGTCCACTGCATCACGGGATCATCTTCTAAGCTGCTCCTGCCATGCTTAAATTCATTTCCCCATTTTCTGACGGTTGTATACGAAGGACGACCCTCACACAGTGTATCTCGCATATCATCATGGATTTCGGACATGCCTTTCTTTAAAAGATACTTTATCCCTGCACGATGTTCAAAATTATCCATTTACACTTGATTAGTAGCAGCGTAAAATTTAAAAAAAACTGCTCATGAAACATGCTTTGTCACAAATTTGTCAAACACTAACAGTAAACAGCCAAGTTTGTCAAAATGTGATAAGTATTTTTTTTATTTCACGGCCTTACTTTAGGAAATTAATTACACTGGAAAAATCAAGTATATCGTAAATTTTATCTCTAAAATTATTAAAATCGATTTTCGGAAGAAACTTACAAAACTTCAATTAATTGTCTGAAACAATTCAAGAACTGGTAGAAGATATTTCCTTTATACCTGCACTGTACAGGAAATATTTACAGATTTTTATTCGCATAATAAAGAATATACGTATGTACATTCTGAAATTACTTTATTTGCATATAATATGCAAGGGATAGAAATGCTAAGATATTCTTGTGTGCACTAAAATAAAGATTTGAATCAGCCATAAACGCATTATGAGGACTTAAACCCTTATCAGATGGTTTAGAGACTGTGTACATGTAAAAAAATGTACTTAATGTAAATGTTAAAGTTATCTTTTTTGACGAACCAGTATTTATTTTATATACGAAGGAACCGTAACAGCATTGAATTAGCTCCAAATATTATTTTCTATTAGTTGACCAAAAATATTTACATATATATAAGATTAGTTAAAGATCAGTTAATGATTATTAAATGACATTTAAGTAATTTTTGGTGTCTTATTGATGCGTTAATAGCGTTTGTATTTAATTCAATATAATTTTAAACAGACAGAAACAAGAAAAATTTCTGGCTACAATATGCGAGAGGGAGTCAATATATAAGTCGCAAAACGGGATAGATGCAATAATAATCAAAGTAACCTTAAATTTATTTCACTTTTCTACATAATCGGCCTGTACATTAAGACACTTATCCAAGCTCTTTACAATACCTTGAAAGCCGGCGGCCACGAAGTCTTTTGGTTGCTGTCGCAGCCAACGAGTAACCTCTTGGATTACGGCATCATCAGTTACAAAATAACGGTCACCCAAATAATTTTTTAGGGGTCTGAATATATGAAATCACTGGGGGCTATGTCCAGATTGTACGGTGGATGTTTCAAGCGATCCCAACGGAATATTCGCATTACTCCTGCTGTGTGAGGGCGGGTATTGACATCCAGAAGAAGCACTCGCTTTGTCAGGAGTCCAGGGCGTTTGCGGCGAATGGCCTGTCGAAGTTCCCACAGAGAGGTGCAATACTATGTGGCATTAACAGTCTGACCGTAAGGCAGAAATTTCTACAGTATGATGCATGCCATACTGCAAAACACTGTGAGCATAACCTTATCGTATTAAACTTTTTGAGGTTGGCGAGGTGGGACGTTTCCGTTCCATGGAAGATCTTTTCGATTCTAGTTGAAAGTGATGGACTCACGACTCGTCCCCCGTAACAATTCTTGCCATAAAGTCCTCTCCTTCTTTAATGTACTGAGTGAGGTGCGGCAAGAACAGTGTCATTCTCGTAATTTTCTGCTCCTCAGACAACTTGCGGGGCACCCACCGTGAACAAACTTTACGAAACTGCAACCGCTAGTGATATTGTAAGCGGTTCCGTGTGAACAGCCTATAGCACGTGCTACGTCATCGGTCGTTACAAGCTGGTCATTGCGAATTATTTGTTCTACACGCTGCACTGTGGCTTCAGTTGACACCTCCTCAGGATGTCCGGGACGCTCCCGATCTCTGATCCTTTGCCCTTCTTTGCTGAGCTCCTGTATTCAATTGAACACAGCTTTCCGTGAGAAACAATTGTCATCATACACGGGACGCATTTCGCGATGCACCTCATCTTTGGCTCACAAAAAACGCATAACCGCATGCCGTTCGTCTCGTGTACACACCCGCCATCGTGTACTGGCTGCTTTTGACTGACCGCATGCCTACGAGTTATAACGCGGGCTCTACGACAAGCATAGGTACATATGCCGCCATCTACTGGTGCAAAATGCGTGCGTAATTTACAAATGGTATAAGAGAAACTGACGTTTGCAACTTATATATTGACTCCCATCATAGATTAATAATCTCTAAATGCAATTTTCAGTAACTAAGAGAGATAGATAAGAAAGATAGTGTTAAATTTAGCATCTTTGGCTAAGGTACAACCTTTGAAGATATGCTCTTCACAAAATCGCCAGTGGCATAACACTGTTACGCAGATCGGGAAATTGTCAGACACAGTGAAGAAGTTTAGTAAAGATTTACCGGATAGTTACTGGTAAGTGTTTCACAACGTTTTGTTTTTTTCCCCACCGCGGAAAATATGCAAATTATATCGCCAAACACACCCTCCGCCTCCCTGACCATAATGTACACTCTTGTCGACAATTTCTATGTCAATAGTTATCATTTCGTGTTATCGTTGGTTGAGGTTAACATTCATATTGCTTTTCGTTTTTTGTTTTATGTTATCATTTTATTTAATACTACACCCATTAACAACAGTTATTATAAGAGCTATATTATCAACTGTCTTTCTTTTAGGTGAGTAATATAATATACTTTTAGCATTGACAATGTTAATAAATAAATAATATTGTTTTAATATATTACAGTTAATATGGCTAAAGAGAAATCGGAGAAATGTAAAGTCCTCACTTTATTACAGAATATTATTAAATTCCGCGAGGAGGAAAAAGGCGTAAACGCATATACTTTTACTGTTAATAGGGTTATAATGGATCGTGTAGCAGCCATGACAGGAAAATCTGAGAAAACAATTCGACGAATTAAACTTAAGCTACCTAGAGTTGGCAAACTAACTTGCAATGTAATTTTAAGAAAAACCCTTTCAAATTCTATATGCTTTAAATGAACTTTATTACATCCTTTTCGTTATTTCTTTACGCACATTGAAAATTATGTATAACCACATTGTCTAAAAGAGATAGAAAACATTTATCATAAATAGTAGCAATATCTAAACCACGTAAGCAAAAATATGGACTAAAACCTATAAATCCAAAAAAAATAATGGTTTAGTACAAATATAGGGCTAAGTTTATTTTCTTCGCATTGTCAAAAACAATGTTAAATAAATGTTCTTAATACATATAAAATATCATGTTTCTTTACAAGTTATTGTCAAAAATAATAAATATAATTCATTTAAAATATAAACATTAATAGTGATGTTTATATTTGACGCCTTACATTTTTTACTGGGATTGCTCTATTCAAAACGACAGTGTTACTTCACCAGTAAATCTTAAATGGCTTTACGAGGGTGGTTTAATAACTCCAAGAGATGGCTCTAGTAATATGATAAAGATTTGCAGTTAGTAAGCTTCATTTGTCATAAAGTTTCATCCTGACAATGTCCGATTTCCCTCGCAGAAAATAGCTCTTTACTGTTCAAGCTCTGAAGTAGGCAGTAGTTTGAAAACTAGTAGTCATTTTTTAAATTAAACAGTGTCTCCATTCTGCATATGCAGGTTTTGTTCAAACTTGATTTTGTGTAATTAAATTCACTGGTTTAGTGTCTTTATTCGGGGTTTGTTCCTCGGTTTTGGAAGATTTCATGACCACGTGTTGCTTCAGGGCTGTTAATACAGACTCATGAAAAGTTGCTGAGTTATTTTCTGCGAGGGAAATCGGACATTGTCAGGATGCCCTCAGAAAAACGCATCCATAAAAATCTAATTACTGGGACCCAGAAAACCACATAATTGGATTCTAAAGCCATTTAGCACGCAAAGTAGTGTGTATAGAACAATAATTTGTTTTTTTCTGACTAAGTTCCCGTAAAATTGATATAATAGATATTTTGGAGGACCGCGTGGTGTCCTAACACGTGGTGTTCGATCCACCATTTTGTGTTAATATATTTTCTTTCTTGCATCACTATAAATTTAGAGTTCATCATACATAAAACTAGCTTAATCACTTTTTTAATTTAAATTGTTGTAATTTTTTTTTTGTTATATATCAATCTCATTTATCAGATTGGTTTAAAAGTAAGAAATTTGCGTAAATTTAATTCGATATATTATTTTTTAATCAGTAACGATATCTGATGTGTTTTTTTTTATTTATACATATCTAATATTGTTTAAATAAAGTAATTACCATTTTAGTAGTCAATTTCACCATATAGGGAAATGTTCTAGTTTATTTTATTAATTAGACATATAATTTTACATATACAGGCTGAGCATTTAAGTTATTGTAATATCTGATTGGAGTATCCAATTTTGGTGAATACACTGCGTATTAATATTTTCACATTATTATTTTCACATTTTTATTTGCACTTCATTAATTTCTAACTGTGTGTACTATCTAAAAATTCTTTGCATATACTGAGTGTAGCGTAAACTATGTAAGGTACATTAAAGTTGGACTACTTATGCAAAAATTTATATCATAAAACACGAAGTTTATATTGACTTTTATATTCTAATTACGTAAAACTATTTGATTTGATTTTAATATCTTGCCTGGTTTTACAGGGTGATAAACTCTTTATTAAGTTTGTCCAGAGCAATTCATATATTGTCTTACTTTATTATTTTCCTTAATAAATATTGTTGTTATTGTTATATACCGTTGTTGGTGTTTTATGTCTGTAAGTCCTTATGAGCAAAAGTGCTAGTTTTAGTGACACGGTTAAACAGGTATACGACACCTTTATAGTATTCTTAAGCCCTTATGGCCCAAGGGTGATTCTACGTTGACCTGTGAACTTGCCAGACCTAACGTAGTGGTGCCCAATTAACTGTCTATGCATTGTGATAGCCCACGACCCTTCCGCAATTAATTTCTGAGCTGGCCGGTGAGTTTTTCGGGGGCCTTTGTAGACCAGGGGCGTAATTAGGGCTTTGTCCTAATTCCCACTGTGGTTTTTGTTACCTATACAGTTTTAGGGCTACAAATTAGCGCCCAACGTGGGGGCTAAATCCATAGCTTCTTTCATTTTTATACTCGATTGATGCAGCAAACTTCAGTTCATTTAGAAAAATGTAAAAACATTAGTTTTGTGCGGTGATTAAATACTTTTATTTAAAAGGTTTAGTACCGAAAGAGATCAAAGCCGGTTGGACGAAGATTATGGCACATCTGCTTTTGTATTTGAGACTGTTTACAATTGGGTAAATGAGTTTAAACGTAGCCATACATCCACAAAAGATGAATATCATTCGATGGAATCGACTTCCTTCTAAACAAAATCCACGATATGGTTTTGAGTGATCGACGAATCAAAGTGCGCGAAATAGTTGAGGCCACAGGCATATCATAAGGTACAGTATTTTCAATTTTACACGAGAAATTGGGTTTGAAAAAAATCTCGCCAAGATGGATGCCGCGTTTGCTCTGAGGGCAGAATAAACGCAATCGTGTGATCGAATCGGAGGCTGATTTAACACTTTGCCATCGCAATCCTGACGAGTTTCTACGTCGCTACATAACTGTGGACGAAACATGGATACACTACGATACTCCAGAAACAAAGCAACAGTCGAAATAGTGGATTTTTAAAGGTGATCCAGCCCTAAAGAAGGTAAAGAGGGTGAAATCGGCCAACAAGCTGATGGCCAGTGTGTTTTGAGATGCACACGGAATCATCTACAACGATTACTTGGAAAATGGGCAAACGATAAATGGAAAGTATTATGCAACGTTATTGCACTGGTTGAGAGAAGAAATCAAGGAGAAACGTCCTAATTTGGCAAAGAAAAAAATTAGCCTAAACCAAGACAATACACGGGTGCACACTTGCGCAGTTTTGATGGCGAAAATTATCGAATTAAAGTTCAAATTATGCAACATCCACCATATTCGCCAGATTTGGTTTCCAGTGGCTCTTTCTTATTCTAAAACTTGAAGAAATGGCTCGACGAAAAACGATTCACGCCGAACGAAGTCATTGCTCAAATAGATGCTTATTTTGAGGACCTTCTGTAATCCTACTTTTTGGACGGCTTAAAAAAAGTTGAAGTAACGCCGAGAAAGTATATACCTACCTACAGTTAAAAGGAAACTATGTTGAAAAATCTTTTTCTAAGGAATTATTGAACCACTCTCATACTATGCTTGCTATTTATTTTATTTTATGTACCTACCATCAAACGAGCACGCCTATGGCACGCAGCCCATATATTTACTTAAAACATATAAATTTTTAGTGCTGTAATTCAGGTCAAGTAAAAAATATATACTCGTAAATATTAATTATTATAATAAATACAAGATATATTTTACATAGCTAACATTTACCAGAACATTTAAACTAGATCTATTTCCCCCATCAAAGCAATGTCAAACAAGGAATAAGAATTATTGATCTATAAATAAATATCAACAAATCACATAAAAAGTCTTCAGAGTTACAAAACACAGGAAGCGGGTTATCTACTAAATAATAGTATGCACACGACAAGATAAATGTCATAAATATGAATTATAACATATATGTGTACCGACTTTAGAGCTGCTATGTTTAAAGTTGAAATATTTTTTCAGACGTGAAGATATAAACTGTCTACAATTGCTTTAAACATATTTTTTCCATTTTGTATTCCTGAAATACAAATCTACTTTTGCAAAGAAACGACTTATAATATGTTAAGTGAAACATGATGAGTAGCAAGATTAGCATTTCAGTTTAACTAAAGATCTAAATGCCCAACGAGGGTGAAGTTATATCTTAATTAAGTAACCAGCGTATAGCAGATACTGTTAGAAGATTTATAGTATATGAAATACACTATTAAAATAAACGTAATGTATAATATATAGGCTTAATAAATTATGTTATATTATTACCAATCATTATAAATCAATATTAAGTAACTTTAATAATAGCTTTTTGAAATTTATTAATTATTAATTACTTAAAATTGCGCATATAATTATTTTATAATTTCTGCACAAAAAATGCAATAAATAGTCTACAACATCTGTAAGTACATCACGCAGTTATTGAAAGCACTATTGAGCTGGCTAGCGCGTACATCTGTTTTCATCGAGAATTGCGATGTTTTTTGGTTGGATATTTACAGCTAAATTTCTGTTTTCATGAGCGTAGATAGAAGCGTGTGGAGTTTTAATAATTTAGTCTATTTAGATTATATTTCGTAAGATAAATAAAGTGCAGTGGGTTAGTTTCTTGTTTTCATAGTTTTAACTGCTAATTACATCGTAATTTTTGTGATAGATCCTGTTTAATATCGTTTGATTGAATCTACTTGTCCCAATTATTTCGACGTACGTGTGCATTGAATTTCGTTCAGTTTCAATAACTTACGCATAAATTTTTAGTTTTCATTTATTTAGATCTAGAGAATTGTTTAAGTTACTTTTTCAGATATGATATGGAAGAACGTCAAGAACGGCATCGTAAAACAATGGCGAGTTGTATTGACGGTCATACTAATTGTATGTTCATTGTCAATGAATCCGAAATTTATTGCAAAATCTGTAAAATATCGTTAAAAAATTCAATAAAATCACACGTACAACGTCACTTAGCATCGCAAACACATGCACAGAAATTGGAACCATTGGAATCTGACAATTTTAACGAAGAACTCTGTGAAACTTTTATGGCGGCTAATATTCCATTAAATAAACTTAACAATTTCACTTTCAAAATATTTCTGCAAAAATATACTGGTCGAAATGTTCCTGATGAATCACCCTTACGCAAATATTATGTTTCTAAGTGCTCCACGAAAGCAGTAGAACGCATTAGAAGCCATATTTCAAATCAGTACCTATGGATAAGTGCCGATGAAACTCTCGATATATTGGGACACTGTGTGGTGGTAAATGTTGTAGCTGGTGTACTACATCCAACTATTTCATATAACGCATATGTAATAGCAACAAAAGTTATAAATACAGTTGATGCGGAAGCAGTTGCTAAAACCATTAACGAGAATATTCAAAAAGTACTTCATTCGGACGACAGGTACAAAGAAAAAGTACATGTATTTGTAAGTGACAGTGCTGCATATATGTTAAAAACAGGCAGACTATTAAAGGAAACATATCCCAATATGCTGCATATTACTTGTGTAGCACATGCTCTCCACAGAATCTGTGAATATATCATGGACACCTTTCCAGAAGTTGATAGACTTGTATCCGCTTTTAAAAAAGTTTTCAGAAAACCGCCATTGAGAGTAACTCTTTACAGAGAAAAACTGCCATCTTTGCCACTGACTCCCTCTCCAGTAATAACTAGATCGGGGACATGGTTGGAAGCTACTAGTTTTTATGCAGAGAATTTCGATAGTTTAGAAAATTTCGTTGCTTGTTTAAATGACGATGCTCGGAGTATTTCTGAGTGCAAGGAACTGACACATATTCCACATTTAAAAAATCAGTCGTATTTTCTTCAGGAACACTTTGGAAATTTACCAAAACTAATCACTTACTTTGAAAATGGAAATCTCAATTTAAATGATGGTTTAGCGACATTAGATGTGGCTACTAATAATTTGAAAGGTATTCCAAGTGATTTCGGATGTGGCCTTCGGCAAAAATTAGACGCAGTGTTTAATAGAAATCCAGACTTAATAACATTGCGGCACTTGTGTATGGGGACAATGCCGTAACATCTAACTGTAAAATACGCGGAAATAAAAGAATATTTCCAGTATGCACCTATAACCAGATGCGATGTACAAAGAACGTTTTCTATTTACAAGGATGTATTTCATTCAAAGAGAACAAATTTCACAGAAGAGCTTGAGAAAGTATTGCTAGTAAATATTAATACTCCTTTACACAACCTGAACTACAAAATGAACAAATAAAAATGTATTTCGTATTTTGTAGCCGTATATATACCCGTTTTATTATTATAAGTATAATTATATAAATAAAATTAAACACTTTAAAAATACGCTCGTACGCTCAATAGTACGCTCGTGGGCGAGATGAGTCATCAACCTCTCGTGTCCGGTCTCTATTAATAACACAACTCAAATTTCTTGAGAAACTATGTACAATTTTCGATTCTTTTATAGTTCTAACAATGGTAATAACAACAAATTCATTCTGGAACGTCAGGTTTTGGAAAAAAAGTATTGAAAAGTAAATGTAATAATATTGATTAGGTATGTATAGCAAGCGCCAATTAAGTTGGTGCGAGGAGGGGGTGCGCAGAAGCCGTTTTTGAAAACGTCCACCCCTACTACTCAAGTAATTGTCAGAATACATTGACGTTTGACGGAACATAATTTCTTTGCTAGGGGATCATAAAGTGATACACGCTCAGAGGTTAGAATTATCTGACATTTGATGTAAAACCAAATACAAATCTCCCCACTACTTCTAATCCTGCGCGAACTTACCCCTCCTCGCGCCAGCTTAATTGGCGTTTGCTATACATTATATTAAACTGTATTGTATCGTCCTGTTTAAAATATTTTTATTTTTACTTTTCTTTTGTACTGTTCTTCTGCACTTTCTAATATTAATGTCCAACAGTAATCAGTAGAGAGCGGACTCGAACGATTGATGATTCATAGCCCATAGGCGTCTGCCTTGTATCCGCAACAGGTTTATTTCTGTAAGCGATCCCCGAGTTTCTAACAATTGGTTACGTGCGGTAACCTGCATAAGTGGCACATACCTACATATTGTCATGGATTTTTCCTTTCAGAAGAAAGAAGAAGAGAAGAAAAAGAAGAATTATATATTGAACAGTATTTGAATAATTTGGATTTAAAATGCATTGTTGAATTTTATGTATATTTATATTTATTGTGTTTGAATTTATATTTTGAGTGGCCCTGTATGTATATTATATTAGATTGATGGGTGCGGCCAGATTTTGTACTAGTGAATTCGATGTATGAGATTTTCGCGGTAATTTTATTGAGAGATACCAGTACTGGCAAACCAGATGGTCAGAGAGAATAAAAAACCTCATTTTTATTCTCCTGTTTTTAAGTAAATTCGGGTTATTTGTTTTTGATGCTTTAATTTGTGCATTTTAAAATTAATTACGATTTGCACGAGTGTTTGTGATCTCGTTTCTTTTTGATAGTAAATTTAAATAATGGTATCTCTCGCGTAGTTTAGTGTTGGATGTGATTAGATCGATGTAAGTACATTGAACAATTAATTTATATAATTGCTACTACGATAATTTGCTTATATTTGTAATGGTAGTTTAGAATTTGAATAAATTTTGATATAAATATTAGTATATGAATAATTCAAGAAAATTGTCATGTTTTTGGTAATGGAGTTTTTTTTTTTAGTCAAGATGTTCTAGATCGTTTTAAATTCAGGTTGGTTTTTTGTTGCTGGGTTTGAATTTGTCATGTTTTATTGCGCATGACTGTAAGGTTATCACGCGTACTCGATAACTTGGTGGTTGTTGACATTTGATTTTGTTGGGGATACAGTTAGAGGTCAAACTTGACAAGTTTCTTAATTATTTATTAATTATATTTTTGCTCGAGAGTCACAGGGGGTTTTTCTCTTTGTGCGTGCCATTATCATAAAGAGTGTTTCCTCCTAAGCTACTGTTAATTTTGCTTTAGCTCCCTATACACTCGGTAAAGGGACTTTTTTTTATTTTTTATTTTTTTAATAAACGAAAATGATGAAAGTGTGAATTTTATTGATTGCTATATTGTTTTTTTTGCTTACACGTTGCTTGCTTGCTTGAGAGCAAGACCTGAGACTAGAAGATTCCAGCTTGGAGATTGAGCGACTGAGCAACCGGACATTCGTCGTGAACTGTACCCATGAGCTAGGCACAGTTCATAGCAATATGCAGTTAAAATGTATCTGTCAGCGAATGTAATAAATGGTTTGGTAACCGGCAGCATCTACTGCTGACAGAAAAGTAATGCTGACTGACAAGTGAATTGTGTATCGAATTTTAAAAAAAAATTATTTACAAAGAATAAAACTCAAAACTATGTATTTTCTGTGAAACATTAAAAGTGTAAAACATTACTATGAACAACTAAAATTTGTTCAAGGTGTTCTTGTGTTAAATTAGTTCTTTCAGATGTTAAAACTTCTTTAAAAATAGAAAATGTCCATTCCACATCACAACTGGTGGTGGGTTCGCGATTAAAATGTTGCAAAGTGCACCATATTTTGAATGTATAGATGTTTCAATCGTCTCTGTGCAGAATTGATATAATTTATTCAAATGTGAATTTCTGCTAAATATGGGATAAACTTTTTGTCTCAGCTTGTTTCCAAATTCAGAAGGCATACTTTTCATTCGATCGATAACGGTTTTCTAAGTTAATTATCGCCTCTTTTAGGTTAATATCTTAATTTTGTATATAAGTAATCGTATCTGTAAGACATTGGAATTAGCTTTAATAAAGTTTAGCTGGTTTTATAAATTTTCAATTTGTATCAGGTGTTTGGAAGTAGAAATGCTTTTCGTACCATCGTCTTGAAAATGAAAAACAAAGTTTTTTAATTCATCCAAGTGTTGTGAATAGAAAAATGCTGCTTCTAGCCATGTTCCCCACCTAGTTAATACAGGAACTGGGGGTAAAGGCAAATTTTGACGTATCCTCTATATAATGCCACTTGTGAAGGTGATTTTGTAGAATTATCTTTTTACGACTTTTTACGATCTTTTACGACAGAATAAAAATAATAGAACTGTACAAAGTGCTGAACAGTTTGGGAATAGCAACTTGATTCCAAATTGATAAAATTGATTGGAAGGACGACAAAAAAATCGTGTAGAGCAATGACATCGGAGGCATATAGGTTAAAGGATTTTGGGACAAAGAAAAGACCGTATTATTCAACTTAACGTTCGAAGAAATTGTCGGGAAGAGCGCGATTAAAAAGAAAGAAACAATATTAAGTAATGAGCACCAATTCATAACTTCATAAAGGAAAAAACAAAAGAACTGAGTTTATAAGAAATGAAGAGATGAAATATATTGTAAAATATTTGTCTTTCTGGATTCATTTAATTAAAATTAACGGTAATTAAAACACACTATATTAATAATAAAACAAAATACAATAAATAACACTTAAAGCTATTACTAATAATAACAGTATTTATTTTAATATTTATTTCACAGTGTTTATTTATATCACAATACTCGTCGCCGGTTGCTGGTCGTCTGATTGTCTCCCTCCATCTTCGAGGGCTTATATGGGCCTATATGCATTCCAGAATGATTCCGGACTCCTTCTCGAAGGTCCAAGAGACTTGATGATGTACTCCACAGGTATCGTTGGTTGACTCACACCACAATATTATAATATTACAGGCAATACAGTGAAGAGTAAGCTAAAAATAGAGAGTAAAGGCGGTGGTATTTATACATTTGAAAAGGTAAATAAATTCGTATATCTAGGAGTGCAAATCGAAGAAAACAGACGCGAGGAACAGGAAATGAAAGCAATAATTGTAAAAGGAAACCAAAATAAGGAGATACAGAACAAGGTCTACAATCATTTAGGCATGTTAAACTTGGGTTTCAAAACAATCTGAAAGAGGCCTACTAAGACCTGTTTATGGTAAGATAAGAATAGGAGAAGGTTAGAAAAGGAGAACAAATAAATCGAGGTATTATATAAGGAACATAAATTGTCCATATACACTAAATGACAAGAAATTAGGTAGTTAGGACACGTGGCATGAGGATGGCAAATGTAGTATAAAAAAAAATAGGTAAGATAAGAAAAGTAAGGCCAAAGATGGCTGAGGTAACTACAGGACAATTTGAAGATTACCGGATTTGGAAACTTCAGGATCAGAGTAGGAAATAGAGAAGAGTGAAGAATGCGTTCTAAATTTCAAGATATCACATTAACGTTCTAAAATCTATAAATTCTACAATAGCATTTAAAGAAGAAATGAGCCCTTCTTACGCTCGACTACTTGAATGACAAAAATTCTTAAAGTACTTTTCGACCTACTTCCTCGTTCAGCTTATTCACCAGATATAGCACCGTCATCATTTTTCCTTTCTCACAATCACAAGACTTGCTTGCCAGAGATTTTTAGTTCTTTTTCATCCCCAATAAATCTTTCAGTTCCCCTCTGTTAATCTTGTCTCCCCGATAAAAGCTACTATCCTCCTCAGGGAAAATTTTAATAACCTCGTAAGATCCAATAGAACTCTTCCGAAATGGTTCTGTCTGAATCTCTTCTGTTTCGCACTAATGCATATTACATGAAGGCTTGTTTTATTCTGTCTTCCACATCTCCTACACAAGGGCTCACTAACCAAACCCATGCTTCCTTAAAGGACAATGTCCGGTTATCAAGTCGGTAATAGTTTTAATTTCGTCCAGAAGTATGGAGTTGACCCTCCACTAATCTCCATATCTTTTATGTTCGCTTTCTAGTCATAACCAGATCTCCTTTCTGGTGGGATCCTTGACGATTCCAGATAAAGATTCTGGTCCTATGAAGTTCATCTTAGATGCTAACGCACGTCTCGTACATTTTGATAAAGCTTACTTTTCGGAAGGAATAAAAAGACTTAAACATCGATGCACTATATGTAATGAGTTAAAAGAAGAATACCTAGAAAGACAAAGTAACTTTTTGCCAAAAAGTTTGTGTTTTCCTTTTTAGGCTTACTAATTACTGAACCTCTAGTCATAATAATGTAAAAAACCTGTCTTTCTGGGTTCGTTTAAATAAAACCAACGTTAATTAAAACACACTACATTAATAATAAAACAAAATACACTATATAGCACTTAAAGCTATTACTAATAATACCAGTATTTATTTCAATATTTATTCCACAGTATTTATTTACGTCACAATACTCGTTGTCAGTTGCTGGTCGTCTGAATACTCTCCCTCCATCTTCGACGGCTTATATAGATCTAGAAGCATTCTAGAATAATTCCGGGCTCTTTCTCGGAGGTCCGGAAGACTTGATGAAGTGTTCAGCTACTCGCCTATCTCGCCTATCGTTGGATGACTCACACCACAATAATAATAAACTTTACTGCCCACCACAGAACCTATTTCTATGACAAAATTAACACAGAAATATTTTGAAAAATATAAGTAAATAAGTTATATAAGTTAACAAATTTCTGTTGTTTAATAAATAGGCATACTAAATAAATGATGTAAATTCAAATATAAAAATGAAACAAACGCAAAAAAAACAAATCATTACTAAAACTTCCACTTAGAGAAAAATATCCTCTGGCAAATAACTAAAATTGGAGCACGTATTAACTAACTCATTAGTTATAGTCAACGATGTATAAAACGTCATATTATTTTATACGACGCATGCAAGGTACATTAATTGAAATTCCAGAAAGTAGGTAAGAGCAATCGATTTTGTTGTTTAGAAATAATGCAATTTGTTATTCTCTCCTACTCGCAAAAAAAACGGAGATAGATGTAAGTGATTCATAGGGATTGCTATTTGTAAATCAGTACGTCTTTCTGGATAAATGCCAATAATTCTATACCTAATGAATTTTAAAAATCTTCTTTGAATACGTTTGAAGTTATGAGTATGGTAGACGTAAATCGGTGACCAAACAAGATTTGCATATTTTAATTTGGAAGTAACAAATACGTAGCACATTGACAAAATCTTAATGCTTATTTATACTACAAAATAATACAAATCTGTATAAAAACAAATTTGTATCTGTATATGCATGGACACACAGTACGTATTTACCAGCTTTTGCTTCAACTACCAGACGCATGCGTTTCTGTGTAACCACTTTGTCAATGATAGATTTACGAAGCAAAAGACTGTAGTACACTTGCGGTCATGTAGTAAGTTTTGTCCTATCCGAAGACAACAGATTACCTCTTGCCATCTGACGGACAAAACCGACCACGCCGGTGCAAAGTGTTCTTCTCGAATAGCGATGCTATTACTGATAAAGAAGAAATATACGCATATTACTGTGAGTCCATTAACTCGTCGCCAGGTGGCGTAGTATAGCAAAAAATAGATTGCATGTCGATGCGATAATTCACATCAAGCTTTGATACAAAATAATACAAATCTGTATAAAAACAAATTTGTATCTGTATATGCATGGACACACAGTACGTATTTACCAGCTTTTGCTTCAACTACCAGACGCATGCGTTTCTGTGTAACCACTTTGTCAATGATAGATTTACGAAGCAAAAGACTGTAGTACACTTGCGGTCATGTAGTAAGTTTTGTCCTATCCGAAGACAACAGATTACCTCTTGCCATCTGACGGACAAAACCGACCACGCCGGTGCAAAGTGTTCTTCTCGAATAGCGATGCTATTACTGATAAAGAAGAAATATACGCATATTACTGTGAGTCCATTAACTCGTCGCCAGGTGGCGTAGTATAGCAAAAAATAGATATGCGTATATTTCTTCTTTATCAGTAATAGCATCGCTATTCGAGAAGAACACTTTGCACCGGCGTGGTCGGTTTTGTCCGTCAGATGGCAAGAGGTAATCTGTTGTCTTCGGATAGGACAAAACTTACTACATGACCGCAAGTGTACTACAGTCTTTTGCTTCGTAAATCTATCATTGACAAAGTGGTTACACAGAAACGCATGCGTCTGGTAGTTGAAGCAAAAGCTGGTAAATACGTACTGTGTGTCCATGCATATACAGATACAAATTTGTTTTTATACAGATTTGTATTATTTTGTATCAAAGCTTGATGTGAATTATCGCATCGACATGCAATCTATTTTTTCCTTATTTATACTGATTTGCAATCCTCATTGAGGTGTAAAGAAACGCTAAAGAAGCATCGAAGAGTATCCCAAGATTCAACATCGTATGTTTGGCAAATAATGTTCCTTCTTTAATCTAGGAGTAAACGATAGGACATATCGTTCGTGTAAAAGTGACTTTACAACACATGGCGATATTAAACTGTGAAACATTATTATTACACCAGTTAGACATTATTTGTAAAGTTGTCTTGCAGCTAATTTACATAATTCAACCATGTAATAGTAGGATATATTTTTAAGTCGTCCGCATCAGGCAAAATTGAAGACTTGTCAACAGGAATTAGTAAAACACTAGTATAAAGTAAAAATAGTATAACAAAGAATGGATTCCTGTGGCACTCCAGACGACATAGTAAATTCAATATATATTTACATTGAAATTTACTTTTGTTAATCTTTTGTAGGTTCTTAAGATCAATAAATTATTATTATGTTTAAGAGTTAGCAATAATTTCAATGACCTCAAGTACGCTAGACAATGTATTCTGCATAGCAAGCTTCCGCTTGCTATACTAAAAGAAAACTGTGTATTAGATTGGTCCAAAAAATTTTTGTTTTGTTTTTCAGATTGGCCACCCCGTAAATTTGTAATATGTATCCATAGCAATAACATTGTATAATTTCAGTTGGCTAGCTTTACCGGAAAAGGGTGCTCAATCAAGTGCTGCTTTTGAAATTTTTGAGAAAAATGCTTGATTTTTATTTTTAAATGCTTTTATTTAACTCTCCTTGTCTGTTTGTTTTTATGTTTGTACCGGATTCTTGTGATCGAATTTTCACTACCTTCCCGACAAGCTTGACAATGACAATGTATTATTCAATCATTTTTTACACGATTTGATTTTTTCTCGCGGTTAACCTAAAAGCATATTTTCAAATTTTTTTGGATATTCTTGTTTTATTACAGGTCAGACTCAGTGAATCAGAGCAATAAAATGAGTTCATCAACTCGAAAAAAAGACGATATTTTTCTACTTGGATGTCGGGATCTTGGGTAAGGATTAACCAACTTCCAACTCTTCGGCAAGTTCTACTTCATTATCACCAGACATTAAATGAATCAAGGAATGTGAAAGATTCTGCGCATATGCTTATTCAAGAAGTCATAGAAGTGTGGAGTAAATCTGGTATTCCAACCAGGCAACCAAATCACTGCGTTGAAAAACTTATAAAAATTCATAAGAACTGGCTGCTTTTAAAGAAAAATAAAACAAGAGATTCGCAAGCACAGAAAAATAGAGAGCATTTGTTTACAGAAGAGCTAGACAAACTTTTCGATATCGTCCATGCAAACGCTATGAATTCAATCAAAATTGCAGAAGACAGAGAGTTTCTCATGGATCAAAGAAGTGAGCGTAAGATGATCATGACATCGACTGACAAGAAGCTAGAAAAGACCAAAGAACGTTCTCTCAAACAAAAACAAAGAGCTGAAGAATTAAGAAAAAATGCCTCTAAACATAATGCTTCAATTTCAGTAGTGTCAAGTCAAGAAATAGAACTTGATTTAAACTGCAGTAGCACTTCGAGTGCAACTACCAATTTGAAGGATAAGCAAGAAGATGATTTTGTGGTTACTTTACCAAAAAAGACACAGGTCGCTACAAGTAAAAGTGTCGTTGTGCCATCGACTAGTGGTATATTTATACAACATGTTACCAGGGCTCTGGATCGTAACAAAATAACAGACAGAGAAGCAGTGCGACTGATTATTCCATTGTCTGGCGCACTTGGTTGTAATCCTGCTGCACTCCCAATTTCTCTCGAAGCACAATTCGACGTGCAAGAAAAAAAGCAAGGACAGAATTCAATGCGAATATAAAAGAACTATTCGACCCGAAGTATCCGCTTGTAATACATTGGGATGGGAAAATACTGCCTGATATAATAGGTAATAAGAAAGTAGAACGCCTTCCCATTCTTGTCTCCGGTAATGGTTGCGAAAAACTGTTAGGCGTACCCAAACTTACTGCAGGAACGGGGAAGAACACGTCTGATGCTGTTTTTGACACAATGGAACAGTGGAATGTCCGAGTATGAGCTTTGACACTACTGCCTCTAACACCGGTGCCAAAGAAGGAGCGTGCGCTCTCCTCGTAGCAAAGACGGACCGTGATCCGTGATCTTTTATGGCTTGCTTGTCGTCATCACGTGTTTGAAATAATGCTTTCAAAAATATTTACACTGTGCTTTGGGCCATCAAACTCTCCTAAGATTCCATTATTCAAAAGATTCAGCGATGTTTGGGATACATTACCAAAAGATCACTACGATTGTCTTGACTTCAATACTAGCGCGAAACAGTTTGCCGAAAATACTCTTGAGAGTCTTACGACTGATATAGCTAGAAAAAAACAAGTTAGTTCGTGGTGATTACAACGAGCTAATAGAGCTCACAATGATTGTTCTGAACAAACCACCTGCAAGGATTAGTTGGCGTACTCCGGGACCAATACATCATGCTCGATGGATGGCAAAACTGCTATATGCTATGAAGATTTTTCTCTTTCGAAATAATTCTCAAGCATTTAAGCTAACCAAAAGAGAAGAAAAACAAATTGTTTGATTTGTTAGTTTCGGTGCACTCATATATACGAAGATTTGGATCGAAGCGCCTTTGGCAGCAGATGCAGCGATTAATGACCTCCAACTTTGGAAGAGATGAAAATTATACAAAGTCATTGATTCCGAAATCAGTGCAGCAGCAAGGGTTGTCTTAGAGCGCCACTTGTGGTACTTATCTGATGAGCTAGTTGCCTTTGCCTTGTTTTCCGACAAGCTGTCTTATGACGAGAAAATGGCCATTGTTCAAATAATGGATGTTGACGGCGGTTCTCGATTAGTAAGAGGTGACTCTTCCAAATTATCCACGGAAGCCACATTAGAAGCCTTTGCATCGCAAAGAACGCTGAAAACGCTCTCAGTTCTAGAAATCATGGGCTCTTTCTTGCAATTACCTCCTGAGGCTTGGGATGACAATGTTTATTACCTTCAAGGCAAAAGTTGCATAAGAAATTTGCGTGTGGTTAACGACACTGCGGAGAGGGGTGTAAAACTATTTGAAGATTACAATACGATACTCACTAACAATGAGGAGGAAAAACAATTTTTACTTCATGTCGTTGAACAGAACAGAAAGATCATTTCTATTGAAACTTCCAAAACGATGCTCACAAGCTTAGTTTTAAGTTGAAAAAAAAATTTAATTAATATTATTTTTAAGTATTTCTTTATTTATATTATTTTGTGTGTGTTTTAATACTATATCTGAATGAAAAAAATTATTTTTGATACATTGCTTACATTTTTTACTTAATATTCTGACTAGTTTTTTCTCACGACTTTTTCATAAAATTCAAATACTTTAAGGTCGATGAGCACTCCCTTGTATATAAGATAAGTTGCTGAAATTTTGAAGACATAATATGAATGGTAGTTGTAAGAAAACTAGGGAGTGGCGTAACTTCTTATTGGAAGTTTTCTTTTTTTTCTATGTAAGCATGGACCACCCTACTGTGTATAAACAGTAAATTTACCGGTTTGTCTGATACGAAACTTAAGGAATACGCAATGACCACGAAACTTAAGGAAGGTATCTTCGTTAGTCCCGAAATTAGAAAATTGATTCTGGACAGTGACTTTAAAACTACTATGACTGCTGTTGAAAGAGAACCCTGGATTGCTTTCAAAAGTGTAATGGAAAACTTTCTAGGAAATTATAAATCACAGGATTCTGAAGAAGTTGTTCAAAATATGCTGCAAAAACTTCGCGATTTAGGTTGCAATATGAGCATCAAAATTCAGTTTTTGCTTTGAATGCCCATCTTGATTTTTTCCCGAAAGTCTTGAACAAATGAGCTAAGAACAAGGAAAGAAATTCCATCAGGACATAAAAAAATTGAGCAGGAGTACCGTGGAAGGTGGAATACAAATATGATGGACGACTGCTGTTTGTGTTTAAAGAGAAACATCCCTGCGTCAGTGCACAAAAGAAAAACGATTAAACAGTCTTTTCAAACAAAGAGACAACGATCTTTTTAATGCTGAATAATATTTTTTAGTATTTATGTATTTTTTAATATATTAAAATGTAACAGTGTCAATTTGTCATTATTAAATGCAACATACAAGGGTGGTCTGAAAACTAAGGTATATAGTACAAAAGAAGATATTTAATTCAAGCTTTTTCCATTTATTTTTCGACATTGTCCCCTTCAAATTCGATACACTTGTTCCAGCGATGTTCAAGTCGTTTAAGGCCTTCACTGTAATAGGTCGAATCAAACGCCGCAAAATATCAACTCCTCATTAGATGAAAATCGCTTTCCAACTAGGCATTTTTTTCAAGTTGGGAAACAGTCAGAAAAAGTCAGATGGAGCTAAATCTGGACTGTAGGGTGCATAACGAAATATTTCGAATTGCATTTCAAATAATTTTGTCGCGACGATGTCCGTTGTATGAGCCGGTGCATTGCCATGATGAAACGAAACTTCTTTTGCACCAAATGCGGTCGTTTTTCCTTAAATTTTTCACTCAGCTGGTCCAATAATTACGCGTAGTCCTCGCCTGTAATTATTTTGCCCTTTTGCAGATAATTTATAAAGACAACACCATCATTTCAAAATACGGTGGCCATAACTTTGTTAGCTGATAGAACCACTTTTGCTTTCTTCGGTGCACTGCAATCGCCTTCCACCCATTGTTTGGATTGAGCTTTTGTCTCGGGGGTATAGTGGTGTATCCACGTTTCGTCAACGGTAATTTATCGGCGCAAAAATTTGAAGGGATTAGGCTTAAAAACTGTCAAACAGTACTCAGAACTTGTTACGCGCATTGGTTTCTTGTATACACCTAACAGACACGGCACCCACCTTGCTGAGAGCTTTTTCATACCCAAGTGTTCATGTAAGATATTACCAACACGTTCTTTAGATATACATGTATACAGATATATATGTCTGCTATCTCACGCACCTTTAATCGACGATCATTTAAAACAGGATCATAATCTTTGGTGATTATTTCATCAGTGGTAGCCTTTTGGTAGTTTCGGACGTCCTGCTCTTGGTTCATCTTCGGTGCTCCCACGACCACGTTTAAATACATTCACTCAGAAACAAACTGTTTTAAATGATGGCGTAGATTCATCGTGAATATTATTCAAATTTTATTTAATTTCTTTGGAGTTTTTCCTGGCGATATGGTGTTTAATCACAGCACGAAATTCTCTTTTGTCCATATTTACAAAACGACGTTTACTTTAAACAACTGGAAGAGACAACGGAACGCAACGTTTTTGGCTGAAAATTTTACAGTTTCCTCTAACATATGGAAGATTTGACAGATCGTACGTAGATTATCGCGCCATCTCTGTGTTAGTTACGTCAATTATCAGACCCCCTCGTAGTTATATAGGTTTGTAAAAACAATATTTTTTATTTCGTAATTTGTATTGTATCTGGTGATAGGAAAAGTCCAAATCATGTTTGAAGTCGCAACATATTTAGTCAATATCATATATTCAAATTCAAACTCCCAACGAACGAACTTAAATTTGTAAACTAGCGATTCGCGAAAAGAATGAAGCATTTATATATCATTGACTATTTATTATTCTGAACTAAATTTATCCATCTCCCGTTCGAAAATTTTTGACGTTTTATACTCGCTTTAACACCTTTATTTTATCAGATAGTGTTATAATATTAGATCCTGTCTTAGATATTTGTTTCTTTAAGTTTAATTAATTCAATATTTGTTCACTGACCAAAAGACTTTGTTAGAGCATTGCCTCTTATGTATTTTAAATATGAAATTTTACCTATATATATATATAAATATCAGCTATCTTCGCGGAGCTTCATGTAATTTATAATAGCGGAAATAGTATGCAAAGATTATGACATCGGCAGATATCTAACGCATACTTACGTTCATTCAAAGATATGGATCAATGCTGATTTGTATGTATGGCTACAGAGTGCCATTTTCGATACCACATTCGTTGACATCTCGCTTAATTATATATACTGGAAATTTGAATTCCAATAGTATTAGTAACACAATAAAAAAGGTGTTTTAGTGCCACGTGCCACATGGATGTACGTACATATTTTGGAAATCAGTATTCAGAACACATATTTTGTTACTATGCTAACAACTAAGTAAATATTTACGTGTCGCTTTTGACGAATAAATAAATAGGTACTAAAACTATAAAAACATAAATCTTAAGAGAATGGAGATTGACTAAATACGAGGATGGTATAAGAAGTACCCGTGTTTAGAGGTAGATGGCTCTTTGTCTCAAAATCTACATTACCGACTGCTATTCCGAGTACTATTTCTGTATTGACGTCTGTCAAAATTTAAAAAAGAGATTCGTTGAGTAGTGTTGCTTTGAGAACTGATGAAAGTGAGCAAGTTTATGAATTTGTGGAATCATGGTAAAAACTAACACCGGTCAGTGATGCGACATCTTTTTTTTGGATGGGAAAACGCGTGCAGAAATTAAAGAGAAGTTAGATGCAGCTTATAAGGACTAGGTCGAACAATGATGAGGGGCAGCTAGGTCGTTCCATTGAGGTAACTATGTACGATATGATCAATAAAGTTCATGATATGGTGATAACAGACCACCGGGTGAAGATTATATAGATTGCTAATATCCTCGTCAATCCTGAAAGCCACAAATGTGGAAATCGTAGGAATATTTGAAACAGCTGCACTCTAGGGACATCTATTTTAAATTCTTGAACATTGAAATTGATATTTTTCCAGAGATGTCACCATTCTAATTTGTGCGCATATGTGATTTTCAGAACTGTACACCTAATGATTAGATTTGAGTATGTCCACAGATGTTTATGTGAGGATTCATATAACATTAATAAATATAGTTTTTATATAAGTCAAACGGCTGAGTATTTCAGAGTGTGTTTAGAGTTGATTTCTTGAATCGGTTCAAAAATAACTCAATTTAAATGTATATCTGAGAAGCACTTGCAACCTTTAGTAAGATATAAAATCCCACAGGCACTACATTTGATTCGTGATTTGTGTGTATATCCAGTTTTTCGACATCTTGGTTCAGACGGAAGACTACAGATTTTGGTAGATGCGAAGCACCGAATCTGCGAGTTGCAACTGGTGCAATGGGCTCTAGATCTAGTTGTCCTCTAGATTTTTTCGTCAGTGGAGGTTCAAAATTATGTTCCTTGCAATCATCAACAATTTCTATTGAAGCTGTAGGACCTCGTATCAAACACTTTCTAATCCTCAATTTGAAAGTTAGAAGGTCTATAATGTTTCTTTTGGTAATGCCTTCGAAGTAAAACTCCATTTCCACTCCATTGTTTCTTATTCTCCCAGGGTTGTGATGTGTTTGTGTCTGGTTAATAATAATTAATCATATAGTGTTGTGTATTTTTGTCATGTGTTGAGTGTGTGTCTGTATGTTTGTCGCGTTTTTGCGTTTATGTCACGTATTATTTTGTTTGTGTTTACTGTTTGTTATTGTAGAGTGTGACTATTTTCTCTCTTTGGATTACGAAGTCGTGTATCTGTGGTGTTGTTGCGTTTGTAGAGTGAAGTGTGATTAACATTTTGCCTAGGGCAAGTGCGAGTTCGTCATTTGTGTTTGGTGTCATGTTGTTTCGTTTTTGTGTCCAGGAGTTAACTGTTGGGAATGGTGCTGGGATGTATTTGAGTATGTTTTTTTGTTAGGGTTATTTGGGTTACACTGGTCTGCAGAAAAAAATTCTTTTCTTCTTCTCATTGTTTTCATGCATGATTACATCATATTTGGTGCTTTTACCTCGGAATTTAACATGCAAAAAAATACAGCACATAGATTTTAAATATAGTGTCCATTTAATTAAAAAACGATATTATTTTAGTAAGAACAATTACAAAAAAGTGAAAAAAGACTACGGTCTAAGTTTTACATCGAAAAATGCTAATTTTACAGTTACAAGTTATAGAAATATCAGTATATTTATTCCATTATGGTAATATAATTCAAGTTATTTTGTTTTTTTTTTTCTTTTCATCGTTTCCATCGAAGTTTCTCGGCGAATCGACCAACAAAAATCAGCAGGCATTGCTGCTGACCATTTTCCATTGTAGCGTCTTTCAATATGCATAATATCCTGATGAAACCTTTCACCATGCTCATCTGATACGGCACCGAGATTTTCCGGAAAGAAATCTAAATGCGAGTCCAAAAAATGAATTTTGAGTGACATATTGCATCCCAAAGCTTTATAAGCAGAAAGAAGCTCTCGAATGATTTGTCGGTAGTTGTCAGCTTTTGTATTACCTAGAAAATTATGACACACTTTTACAAAAGCCAGCCAAGCTTTTTTTTCAGCTTTGCTCAACTTTGAATTGAAAACTTCATCCCTCATAAGCTCTCGTATTTGCGGACCTACAAAAATCCCTTCTTTCAATTTCGCGTCACTGATTCGAGGAAATTTTGTTTTGAGATATTGAAAGCCTGCACCATCCTTGTTCATAGCTTTCACTAAGTTTTTCATGAGCCCCAGCTTTATATGAAGTGGTGGCAAAAAAATTTTGTCACTTGGCACTAGAGGTTCTTGAGATACATTATTAAGTCCAGGTGTCAAGCTTTTTCTTTGCGGCCAAGTTTTAACTTTGTAATGTTTGTCTCTTGCGCGACTGTCCTACTCACATAAAAAACAGCAAAACTTGGTGTATCCTCCTTGCAATCCAGTAAGTATAGCGACAACTTTTAAGTCAGCACAAATATTCCATAGCTATTGAGAATATTTTATTTTTTCAAGTAATACCTACAGATTTGCATAATTTTCTTTCATGTTTGTTGCATGTGCTAGAGGCACTGATGGGTATTTATTTCCATTGTGAAGTAAAACGGCTTTCAAACTAATCTTCGACGCATCAATAAAAAGTCTCCATTCGTCAGAATTTTCTGGGAAACTCAGTTCTTTAAGAAGCCCTGCAGCATCATTACAATATACTAAATCATTTTCTTTGGAAAAGTAACTCGTAAAATCTTCTTGTCTTGTGCGAAAATATGAGACTCTTGTACTTTTATCCAACAAATTCCACTGTTTCAATCTTGATCCGAGTAATTGAGCCTTAGATTTTGATAGCCCCACGTCTCTAACGAGATCATTTAAATCAGGTTGTTTAAGAAAATAAGGTTCTTTTGATGGGCTTGAAGATTCTGATGAAGCGTATGATGATGAAGATGTACAGGAAAAAATAGAACTCGATTGAGGCTGTAGACTAGAAGTATTTTTATTTTCCATCTTCTCGCTATTTTTTGTAGGTACTGGACGTGAACTGCCTTCACCACGAGGAAGTGGTCTCTTTGCAGATGCGATGTTTGGATATACAATCTTGTTTTTATTTTTTTTCGAGAATCCTCGTGTTGATGTCATGCAGAAAAAACAGTCATTTTCATGATTCTGAGGTTCACTCCAAAGCATTGGCATCGTAAACGGCATAGATTTGTGACTTCCTTCAAGCCAACCTCTCAACGTTCTTGAACAACTGTAACAGCAAATTTTTGGGAACCAACTTTTTTCCCTCTCATCGATAGAGAATCCAAAATAAAGCTGATAAGCTTTTTTAACAAGATCTGTTATCGCATTTCGCTGTGTTTTTAGAGTAAACTCACCATAAATGTAGCAAAAACAGTCGGTAGAATTCTTACAAGCGCGCGGCATTTTATAACCTAAAATTGAATGGAATTTTTTTTAAAAATTATTTTAAATTTCTATTATATATTTATTATCTATGTTCATAAAAAAATGGATAACCTACACATAAAATACTTAAAATATATGTATAACTTGAATTTTGTGCAAAACTTACCAAAGTATTTGATATAGAACGTAAACAATTAAAAGACAAGTTTTCAACTAACTGTTGTAAAGACACAGTGTATACTGCGCATGCGCATATGTCTTTCTCTTATAACTAGCAAAAACCTATTTCGTATGTATATACATTGTTTATAATGTTAACGCATATAACGAATTAAAAAAAACGGAATTTATGATATTTTGGAAAAAAAAATCATATCGAAAAAACTAGACGTGATAGAAAAAATTGGCCATAGGGAACAGATTCAGAGCATCGAAATCTTCATATTTATGACATAATTTTATGAAGGAGGATTTTGTTGCAGACCAGTGTTATTAGGGCAGTTAAGCCATGTTGATAGGTTGGGACTACCGCAGTTTGAACACTTTTGTGACGTCGTTTTGGGTTTTGTGCATAAGTGTGTTGAGTATGAGTCGGCGCATTTCATGCATTTATATTGTACGTTACAGTGTCTTTGTTGATGTCCGAAAGTCTGACATTTATGGCATTGTATTATGTCTGTCCGTGTGTTTAGAGGTTCGATTTTGACTTAAAATCCGCAGTATTCGTGTATGTTGTAAATTTATTTGTATTGTCTCGTCAGTCCGATTAAAACAAGTGGTGCAGATTTACCGTGTTTTCCGTTCATTCGTTTGATTTTCAGTGTCAGGTATCCTTGGTCAGTCAGGTCGTCCGTTATGTTAGTGTCAGTAAAAAAGGTAGAAATTCCGCGTATAATTACTTACTACTTACTACGTGTTTAAGTGTGCGATAGTCCTCGTCAGTCTTAGGTTCGATATGTATTCCGAGTTTAACAAGTTTACTTAGGTTATGCGTCTTAATTAGTTGTCGTATTAATGTCCATTTGTCTTTCTCTGTGACTATGATTGCTGTTTTGTGTGTTACAGTGTTTGTGTTTTGTGTAGTGTTAGGTTTGTCACTTACCCTGGGAGTGTTGTCTGAAGTTGATGATTAGCAGGTGGATTCTGTTCAGTCGTGTTCCATTTCTTCCTCATCTTTATTGTCGAGGGCACTGTATTAGTTTTTGATTTGAAGTGGAGTGGTTAAATGTTCAGTTTTCGGCTTTTTTGTTGTGTTTTTTTGGGTGTATGAAGTCGTCATTGTCTTCTTTTTTCGGTTCAGGATGTCTCTTATTCGGTTTCTTCGAGCGTTTCTCTTCTTTGGGAGGCTCGGGAAGTTCTTTTATTATTACTTCTATTTCTATTGTTGGATCATCTGGATCTACGATGAATATTTGCGGTGTATCCTGTAAAATTTGCTGGATAATTTTTTCATCGAAAGTGTTAGAGTAAAATTACTTTCGGATGAGACTGGAGATGCGCGAGCGATGACATTACAAAAATACTGAACACCTTAAAAACATTGAGCAGTCGCAGCAGTCGGCAGCGGGAGCAATGTACGTATAAGACCACTACGAAACACACAGATCAAATGCCTGATCCCGACTGACAAATAATCGATAAACGTTTGTGGCTCGTATAGTACACGGATTTATACTACTTGCTGTTTCTCTCATTTATGAGGTGTCTCTCTTTCTAATTACTAAAATGTGTTTCTGCGCCAGTCTCATCCGAAAGTAATTTTACTCTATCGATTATTATTTGGCCGTTAGCACGTTGTTCGGGAGTGCATTTTTCCGTGAAGCTTGGATTCAGTTTGAGGTTGGTTATGACACTGATTCGTCTGGCCATTTCTTCCGGGTTCACTTGACAATCGCTGTCATAAGTTTTCTCAGAGTGGCTGCTGCTCGGGTCGACTGGCTCTTACAGAAGTCGCAGTGAGAATGGGATGCATGGTATTACTTTGAGAAATTTGTAGAGAAGGCCTTCTCTCCGGATCGTATCATATGCCACAGTCAGGTCAACATACACCACAGTTGTCTTCAGTCGTTTCTGAAAGCCTGCCTCAATGTGCGTCGTTAAGCTGAACACCTGGTCAGTACAACTACGACTGGGTCCGAAGCCAGCCTGTTAAACGGGAACTTGCTCCAATAATTAAGTAATTAATAATTTACTGTGTATCATTTTAAAATTAAATCTGGCTTACCCCAAGGAACCACCTTTATTATATTGCGATAAAACTTATTGTTGAAGGAGAAAGTATTTTGATCCAGGCAACACTTTGCATGGATCAAAACACTTTCTTTTTCAACAATAACTTCTATAAACAAACTCATGGCACAGCTATGGGCAATCCTCTATCACCTTTCTTAGCAAACCTGTTCTTGAATAACCTTGAAAACAAAGTCAAAGCTAATTGTGGCATTTTTCCTAAGTTTTGGGCAAGATATGTAGATGTGTTTGCAGTGATACCCGAATCTTTCAATACGGAGGCTTTCTTAAATAGTTTAAATAAACAATATCCTTCAATACGTTTCACGCTAGAATTAGAGAAAGATAGAACTTTACCCTTTTTAGATTTAAAAATTTCATTATCAGACAATACTTTTAAATTTTACATCCACAGAAAAGAAACACATACAGACAATTACATTCATAAACACTCGTACACTTTTCACAAATATAAAGAGAGCAGTTTTTATTTTTTAATCAACAGATTACTGTCAATCCCTCTATCTCCCATGAATTTTAAGAAAGAATTAGACTGCATAGTTAAAGTTGCAGAATCGATTGGTTACCACAAACAAGTAGTATTGAAAATTAAACACAAACTAGAAAAGAAAAGGCTTAAAACTTAAAAAATCACTGTAACACCAGACACTTTGAACAACTATAAAAATACTGTAAGATATCATTTCATAAAAATTGGCATAACAGCGTAATAAAACTGTTTAAAAAATTCAATTTAATCGCAGCTTTCTCCAACAATAATAAGTTACAATAGTGTCTAAAAACAGAAATTGTTAACACAGATCCGTTGATCAGAGTCAGACATTTACAAAATAAGTTGTAATTCTTGCCCAAAATTATACATCGGGCAAACCAGTAGAAATGTTCAAACACGATACAAAGAACACATGGCTCATGTTAACTTACACAACATAGAAAAGTCAGCATTAGCTCTACATCATACAGATACAGGTCACAAGTTCAATTTAGAAAATGTTAGTTTAGCTAAAAAAAGCAGTAATAGAGATTTAGACATGTGGGAAGCCATATACATGAAAAAACACAAAAATTATCTTCTAAATAATGATATTTCACCCCTCAATAATAAACTGTTAGCATGTATACCACACCATTAAATACTTAAGACATCTTGTAAACAGGTACTAAATTCTTCATTCACATAAATATTTTATATTGTAATTTGTTTCATTGTTTAATTTTGTTTCATAGATATTTGGTACTTCCCCATGAACACATTCTCAGAAATTGTATTAGTTTTAAGATTCATTGTAATTTTTCATTAATTTGTTTTCACCCTACTTCTATTTTTTCTGTATATGATGTATTTTCATATTATGTATTGTCTTGTAGATTATATGTGTAAACAGTACTACTGATGATGTGTGCAGAGCACACGAAATGTACATATAGTTTATTAAAACAATTTTTTTTAAGTGTTTTGTTTTATTTCGTTATTATTATAGAACGGATGCAATTTCCATAAAACGCAATCGGCAATTGGAATTGTGTATAACGTCGCTCAGTACATCCTGGCGTAATTCAATGAAGTATTTGTTTGACTTACTCAGACACCTGGTCTCGCCGCGATAACAATGGACAACTGAGCTATTGTATTCGGAGAATATAGTGTTTTTAAAGTGTTTTCATGAGCGTAGATAGAATCGGGGTTTTTATAATGTATTTTATTAATTAGTTTATATTTCGTAAGATAAATAAAGTGCTGTGAGTAAGTTTCTTGTTTTCATAGTTTTAACTGTTAATTACATCGTAATTTTTGTGATAGCTCCTGTTTAATATCGTTTGATTGAATCTATTTCTACCAATTATTTCGACGTAAGTGTGCATTGAATTTCGTTCAGTTTCAATAACTTACGTACACATTTTTAGTTTTCATTTATTTAGATCTCGAGCATTGTTTAAGTTACTTTTTCAGACATGATATGGAAGAATGTCGAGAACGGCATTGTAAAACAATGGCGAGTTGGATTGACGGTTATACTGATTGTATGTCCATTGTCAGTGATTCCGAAATTTATTACAAAATCCGTAAAATATCGTCAAAAATTCGTCACTTAGGATCGCAAACACATCTGAACTCTGTAAAACTTTTATGGCGGCTAATATTCCATTAAATAAACTTAGCAATCCCACTTTAAAAATATTTTTTCAAAAATATACTGGTCGAAATGTTCCTGATGAATCAACTTTACGCAAATATTATGTTTCTAGGTGCTATACGAGAACAGTAGAACGCATTAGAAACCATCTTTTAAATCAATACATATGGATAAGCGCCGACGAAACGGTGGATATGTTAGGACGCTGTGTGGTAAATGTTGTAGCTGGTGTACTACATCCAACTATTCCCTAAAACTAATATGTAATAGCAACAAGTGTTATAAATAGAGTTGATGCGGAAACAGTTAATGAAACCATTAAGGAGAATATGCAAAAAATGCTTCATTCGGACGCCACGTACAAAGAAAAAATACTTTTTGTCAGTGATAGTGCTGCGTATATGTTAAAAACAGGCAGACTATTGAAGAAATCATATCCTAATATGCTGCATATTACTTGTGTAGCACATGCTCTCCACAGAATCTGTGAATATATCAGAGACACTTTTCCGGAAGTTGATAGACTCGTATTAGCTTTTAAAAAAGTTTTAAGAAAAGCACCATTGAGAGTAGCTCTTTTAAGGGAAAATTTTCCATCTCTGTCACTGCCTCCCACTCCAGTAATAACTAGATGGGGAACATGGCTAGAAGCTACTAGTTATTATGCTGAGAATTTCGATAGTCTAAAACATTTCGTAACACTGCTAAAGGAGGATGCTAGAAGTATTGGTGAGTGCAAGGAGCTCACATAAATCCCAAATTTAAAAAATCAGTCGTACTTTCTTCACGAAAACTTTGGAAAATTCCCAAAACTAATCACTTATTTTGAAAATCGAAATCTCAAATTAAATGACGGATTAACCATGTTAGATGTGGCTGTTAATAATTTGAAAAGTATTCCAAGTGACTTCGGATGTGGCCTTCGGCAAAAGTTTGAAGCAATTCTTAATAGAAATCCAGATTTAATTACATTGCAGCAATTATGCTGCAATGGAGACAATTCCACAAAATCTAACGGCTAAATATGAAGAAATAAAAGAATATTTTCAGTATGCACCTATAACCAGTTGCGATGTAGAGAAGACGTTTTCTATTTATAAGGATGTACTTAATTCAAAGAGAACAAAATTGACAGAAGAAAGCCTTTAGAAACTATTGCTAGTCAATATTAATACTCCTTTACTCAACTTGAACGACAAAATGAACAAATAAAAATGTTCCAATTATAGAAATAAAATTAAAAACTTTAAAAATACAACTTTTCAACAAATACATATGTATTGCGTAATTTTATAGATCATCACCCGTTTGTTTTCCAATTATATAAATAAAATTAATTAATAAATATGTATTTCGTAATTTTAGAAAGATAGATCACCACCCGTATGTTTTCCAATTACATAAATAAAATTAAAAACTTTATAAATACAACTTTTCAACAAATAAATATGAATTTCGTAATTTTATAGATCACCACCCGTTCGTTTTCCAATTATATAAATAAAATTAAATATGTTAGAAATTCAGCCTTTCGCCAGTACTGCACTGGGCTTTGCGTCATGTGGTAAGCGTGTCCGTTCTCTAGTTATTATATAATAAATCAACATTTCAAGCATGATCTAAATTTAAAATTAGAAGTTAATAGTTTATATTCAATAATACACTTTAAGACGTTATTAACAAGTCTTGCGATTGCAAAAATACAAATCTATTGTTACTTAATTTGCTATATCGGTATTATTTTTAACTTTGAAGCGTGCAATTTTCTCGCCGCTTAACTATAAATATTGAAATGTTGCACCCACAAATACATAAATGATTGTTATTTTCTGCGGTGACAATTCCTTGAAACCGTACAGGAAATTGCCCATTGTTAAGTTGGCAACAATCTTCACGAGAATGTCTCCTGTCAGATACGAGGAGAACTTGTAGGAAAACATAATAAAACAAATTTCCTTGTTTATCTATCTCATTTAACATTCTTGCATAATGTGACTGACGCGTCTGTTTGAACATGTGCTCGAATTAATACGGTACTTTCAAAGTGAAATAAGTGATAATTTATATTTAGGTTTTAATTTCGACACTGCTTGTAAACATTTATCAAATAAGAATGGAGACTGATACTCGCGCCGTTTTTTAATTTACTTAAGATGTTGTTACGGTAAATAAAACAAAAAAATCTTGTTATTATACGTTGTACATACATGCTCGAATGTGCCTGACAGCAAAAGTTTATTTATTTTTTCATAGAGATAAACTCTACTAATATTTTCTCACAAATTCCACCCTCTTATATATAATTATAATTTAGTATGGTGTACAAATGCACTTGTAAACTCTAGAAAATGAAATTCTGTGATTTAGAGGTTGAAAATTTTAAATTCTATTTAACAATAAGACGAAAATTAATATAAAGATGCTAGAAGCTCAGTAAAGTACCAGTTTTTAAGAATGGAAACAAGAATGACATAAAATCTTATTGCTTAATATCATTCATAAATAATTTCTTTCAAAGTATTAGAAACAATTCTGGCTGACTGTATACAGGTTGATTAATTTTCGACTCTCACCAGGGGGATTTCGTTTATAATTGGAGATAGACGGTAGGTTTAAATTTGGAAAAGTTGCTAAATTGTATATTTGTTATGAACCCGAAGAGAAAATGGACCTGTGTCAAATGACGTTTGAGATTTTTTTAAAAACGAAATAAGTTTATTTTTTTCTTTTACCTCCAGCACGTTTATTTAGGGTTGCAGAGGAAAACTAAAAACATATTCTGGAGGCCACTTTTGATCTACTATCTAATGGTGAACTCGAAATTTCCATATGATGTTTCGGTTCTATCTGCCCATCATCAACTTCTTATTTCTTATGGGTACTATGTCGGATTTTGACACCTCTAGAATGAGTTTTTTTGTCTGATTTCAACCATGTATGACAAGTTGACACGAGTTTTTGATATTATGCTTTAATTCACGAAGATTACATTTTAAGATTAAGTAAGGTAGCCATGAAATTTCAAGCTGTCAAACATTTCAATTATCGTAACAAGCGAGCCACAAAATGTGTATCCTAGATAGGCCATGAACAACTGTAACATTTGTAAATAATCATAAGTTAAATTGACAAGTTACGATTTAACCTATTACTAATAGTACGAAATGTAGGTTAGATCACTTAATCAATCTAAGATATAACTGATTTAATCCATGGCATACTCTGAAAACTTTTTTCGTGGCTCACTCTTTACATTACTAATAGAAAAGTGTCGTACACCAACGAAGAGAAACAAGATATTTACATTTGTATTCAGAACGACAACAGTCACATCGTAACACTTTTCTGGATTTTGATAGAAAGTTGGTCGAGATTAGATTGTTTACCAAACTGCGCGATGTTTATGTTATCAGGAATTTGAATGAAAATCAACGGAATATTTTACAAATGATAAATTAAAGGTGTGTTTTTGCAAAGTCTATATAAATCTTGCAATTTGTTTGTAGCAATAAATGAAAATAAGAATAACAGTAATAAAAATAGGAAACAAAACGATAAACCAACAATTACAGTAAATGTTCAAATAACTGTCCATTTTGATTAATACATAACCGAACACATTTTCAGTCATTTTGAATTGCCCTTTGTATTTTTCTTCTAGGAATTACGTCGAAGGCATCCCGGAGTCTATGTCGAAGTTCTTCAATGTTTTGTGGAATATCATCTTTATAAATACTATTTTTAACAGCTCCCCATAAAAAATATTCCAGAGGATTTAAGTCAGAAGATCTCACCGGCCATTCAACAACTCCACTATTTCCAATCCAACAGCTTGAAAACTTTTGACTTAAGTAATTCCTCACAATTGCCCCATTGTGAGCCGGTGCGTCATCCTGTTGCCACCATAAATGCTTTAGTCGATAATGGAATATTTTTATCCAAGAAGTTAGATACGTATGTGCGAAGAAGGTTTAAGTATCTTTCTCCATTTCTTTCTTCATATATAACAGGTCCTATGGTACGATTTCCCAAAATGCCCATTCAAACGTTTAATCCAAAACGATGTTGTGGTCTTCTTGCCCTGGTTTGTCTATGATTCTGTACTGCCCAAGAGTGCTCCGTATTTCTGTTAAGCATTTTAGAATTGGTAAATTTTGATTCATTTGAACAGATTATCTTGTTTAAAAAATCTTCGTCGTCTTCCGACCTTCCTACTAACAAGTTGTAGTACTCCAGTCATCTTAAATTATCACCAGGTATTAAACCGTGGCTAACATGAATATTGTATGGTTTAAACTTATTTTGATGTAAAGTTCTCCATACTAGAGTTTGAAGCAAATTTAATTCTGACGGCACTTCGCGTGTAGATGTTGATGGATTATTATTTATCTAGAATATATAAGATTTACATAGACTTTGCAAAAACACAGCTTTAATTTACCATTTGTAAATTATTCCGTTAAATTAACAGTTAAATAATGAACAAAAAGAAACTAACTCACCGGATTTTATTTACTTTACGTAATATAAACTAATAAATAAATAAAACAAATTATAAAAACTTCTCCTGCTTCTATCTACACCCATTAAGAAGGGAATTTAAACATAAAATTGAAGTAATTGCATCATAATTCAACGATAAAAAACAGATGTTCGGTTAATAGAATGAATAGTGCTATTCAATAACTGCGTGTTGTAACTTAGGGACGTTATAGACTATTTAAATGGTCCATCGTAATTTCGGCCTCTCGTGTCCGGTCTCTGGTGATAGCTGAACGACTTTTCATTTCATAATGTCCGTACTCGTATAAATAATTCAAACAGTTTCTTTTATTTATGTGGAGAATTCACTACCCACCAGCATAAGCGGAATATTACACCTTTAATAGAAAAGTTATATTTTCACTATTTTGGCTTAACCATTGAACATCAAGACAACCGATGGGCTCCCACCATTTACTACGCACGCTTTGCTGTTACTCTAAGGAGCTGGTCAAACGGTAAGAAAAGCGCTATGCCATTCGCAAGACCTATGGTTTGGCGTCAACAAACGGACCATTTGACTGATCGCTACTTTTGCTGCACGAAAATTTTCGGGTTTCCCAACAAAATAAGAAAAATATTAGTTATGCTAGGTCTGCCCTCTGCCACTGGTCCAGCATCTTATTCAGAACACTTGCCAGTACCAAAACTCATAGGTGTTTCGAGTGAAAAATATGATATTACAGAACCAAAAGAAGGAAAGAAGTATCAAGTTATTGACTAGTGATGATGAATATTTGCCATTTGAAAGAACACGTACCACACCTAATAAATCAGTTAGAATTATCTGATCTTATTCGAGACCTGAATTTGTCAAAAACTAAAGCAGAAATTCCAGGATCTAGACTCTAAAGATATGTTTGCTGTTAGCT